>JAJTUV010000272.1:697500-1272500 GCA_021653895.1 Mastomys natalensis
TCTACCACTGAGCCACGCCCCCAGCCCCTCACTGGGGAATTCTAGGCAGGGGCTCTACCACTGAGCCATGCCCCCAACCCCTCACTGGGGGATTCTAGGCAGGGGCTCTACCACTGAGCCACGCCCCCAGCCCCTCACTGGGGAATTCTAGGCAGGGGCTCTACCACTGAGCCATGCCCCCAGCCCCTCACTGGGGGATTCTAGGCAGGGGCTCTACCACTAAGCCATGCCCCCAGCCCCTCACTGGGGGATTCTAGGCTAGCACTCTATCCTTTTTGTTTTATTTGAAATTAGGGAGCCAGGCAGTGGTGGTACACGCCTTTAATCCCAGCACTTAGGAGGCAGAGGCAGGCAGATTTCTGAGTTCGAGGCCAGCCTGGTCTACAGAGTGAGTTCCAGGACAGCCAGGGCTACACAGAGAAACCCTGTCTCGAAAAACCAAAAGAGAGAGAGAAGAGAGAGAGAGAGAGAGAGAGAGAGAGAGAGAGAGAGAGAGAGAGACAGAAATAAAGAAATTAGGGTATCAGGATCTCTTTATGTGGCCCCGACCATCCCTGAACTCAATCTTGGTTCTTACCTTGACAATTTCGGCCACTATTATTGCTGAACCTAGGAAAGAACCTAGGGTGGAAGAATTCTGGGAGAACCAGCCGGAGTCCTCGGTTACCTGGCTTATTGGTTATGATTTGTTCATACTTCGGCCATGATGGAGGTGGCTCATGTTCTCAAGCTTTAAAAGCCATGGATCAATCCAGAAAGATATATAAATGGAAGAAAGGCTGGCAGAAAATGAATGGACGTTAAATGTCCTATGCAGTAAATGAAAATATGGCCATTTGGAGACATTTTTTCTCCTCCTCCATGAAATGTGGATAAAATACTTAAACCGTCAATATCCTGATTTATTTCCTGGTTCAAGTGGACATCTTAATAGAAATATAATTGCAGTGAGCATCCAGAATTGGGCTGGCAAAGCCCAAAGTAAATTTATTTTAATGTCCTTTTGATATGCTCAAAGCTAAGTCTCCAAATGTATTTTTAAGGTTATTCTTCTTGAAATATAGCTTTGGTGGAGCAAGCAGAACATGAAGAAGTTCTATGGAAGCTGGGTTAAAATTGAAGGGTTTGGACCGGGGAGATAGCTCAGTCAATAATGTGCTTACATGAGGACCCAAGTTAATCCCTTCAGAGCTTAAAAAGAAAAAAGCCTTTCTTGTGGCACATGCTTATAGTTCTAGCATTGGAGAGTTGGAGTCAGTTGCATCCCCAGGGCTCACAAGCCTGCCAGCCTAGTCTACTTGGCAGGTTCATACCCAGTTAGAGACCCCGTTTCAAAAATACAACGTGGACAGCAGCTGAGGGATAGCTTCAAGGGTTGTCTTCTGGCCTCCTACATATGCACCTACACACATGCAGTCAGAGACAGGGAGAAAGAGACAGAGAGAGAGATTGATTAGAGGACTTCTGTGTTGATTTTAATATCCATGTAATCAGAATGGGCCTAATGGAAGAATGACCAATAAGCATGGTGTGTCCTGTGCGGCCTGTCCCCTTCCTTCCTGCAGTTATTGCTTAGTGCCTTTCTCCTATTAGGACATAAAACCAAACACTAAAGGCCTTTCTGGCCCTGTCTATTCTTTTACATCTACTTAATATGGTGTTTCTACTTACAAATACAGAGCCAGGGGCTGATTGTGTGGGCAAAGGCGATTGCTGCCAAGTCTGATGACCTGAGTTCAGTCCACATGGGTGAAACGGAGAAGCAAATCCCAGAGTTGTCCTGTCACCTCCACACGTGTGTGTGCGCATAACTAAATAGAAAAAAAAAATCACTGAAAAGACATGCAGTTCATGAATCCAACCATGTATCAAAATATTTGAAAAATAAATTGTATTTTCTCTGAATGTGTATGGAGATTTTCCCCATCATTACTACCCAAACAATAGAAGACAAAACTGTCTGCCTTGTATGATGTAGTGTGTAACAATTAATGAACTGATTAAAAGTATTCAGGAAGATGTACACACACACACATGTATATCACTAAAGGCAAGTGGTGTGCTCCTTCAGTAGGATGTGTTTATGTTATAAGAGCAATATGTGCCTATAAGTGTATGTGCAGGTGTCATATACAAGTGGTATATGGGAATGTGTATTAGTTATGTACAAGTGATAAATACCATTTTGTAAAAGTAATTGGAGTATCAGTAGATACCGGTACTGAAACTGACCTATGCAGACACCAAACTTCTTTAGTAACAAATATAAAACGTGGACTCTGGCTCAGTGGGCACAGCCATTAGATGGATAAGTGGCTCTTAAGAGAGGCCTCAGCAGCAGTAGCTCAGGGTGCCTCCATAGCTCTGTGGAAAATTTCTACGAAGTGCTTAGCTCCTGGGGTTTAGATAAGTGAAACTCGTAGCTCTCATTGTGTAGCCCAGACCTAGAACTTACGCCATCCTACTGCCACAAGCCTTCCAAGTGCTTGCAAGAGTAACCCAGTATGCTCAGCTGGTAGAGTGCTTGCTTAGTGTGTGCAAAGGCCTAGGTTCAACCCCAGCACTGCATAAACAACATGACATACCTGTCATCTCAGCAAGGGGAGGTGGAGGCAGGGGGATCAGCGGTTCAGGGTCATCCTTGGGCTACATAAGATCCTGTGTCAAGAAACTAAAGCCACTTAGACTATGTAGATGTTCTAAGCTTGACTTAACATTACCTATAGACTATGCTTTCATCTTATTACCTCACATATACATGAGACGTTAACTTGTACATGGAAGGCACAGTTGCCAGTAGACTTTTAAGCAAAGAGGGAAAATGAAAGGTCTAACCTCAGACCTGTTACCATTTGCTATTTCAGTTTTATCATTCTCACCTTCAGGGCCCATCACAGTTAGGATGGGGCTCTGTTGCTGTATCAGACACACCCAGATCCAAATCTACATTATTTGTCATCACCTGTGACCTCATCTGTAAGGTTAGCCAAACTTATAAAGGACTTTTCGGGTTGTTTCACTTGTAGTGCTGGGAATGCATGGAACTCAAGGCCGTTTGCAACTAGGCAGGTTCCCTGCCATTGAATCATTCCCCTGGGATTCCAGGCAAACACTCTGCCTCTGATCCATTCACCAGGCCCTTCAATGAGACATTCTAGATAGGTGCTCTACCTGTGACTCGGACCCTCAGCCCCAAACTTTATTGATTGATTGATTGATTTATATATACAATATTACATGTTATATATAATAATAAAATATACAATATTTTATTATGATAGTATATATAATATGATATATATACATATTGTTTGTATGTATGTATGTATATATGTATATATAATGAGACTCTTTGAATTGTGTAGCCAAGACTGAACTGGAACTGTCTTGTGTTCTACTTCAGCCTCTCTTTCTTTTTCTTTCTTTTTTTTTTTTTTTTTTTTTTTTTTTTTGGTTTTTTGAGACAGGGTTTCTCTGCGTAGCCCTGGCTGTCCTGGAACTCACTCTGTAGACCAGGCTGGCCTTGAACTCAGAAATCCACCTTCCTTGCTTCAGTCTCTCAAATACTGAAATTATAGGTGTGTACGGCTGGGCTGGGCACTGCCCTATAAGGTTATTGAAAGGATAAAGTAAAACAGTGTGTCAAATATGCTTTGCAGTGTTTGGTACATAATCAATACAATAAGTGTTAGCTTTAGTGCAACTGTGATTCTGGCCATCAGCATGACTCGCAGCGGAACTGCAAGAATTGCCATCAAGTCAGGACACCGACTAAACATAGGTGTGGTGTTGAGCAGAGACAGGACTGCTCTCTTTACTTATTTATACCATATTCGAGTTCCATAAAAGTTTTATGGCCTTTTATACAATGAATCCATCACACAAGTAGAAGTAAACATAGAAAGAGAAAAGAAGGTCCCAGGAATGGGAAAATGAAGGATTAGTATATACCCCAGCTACAGACAGCCAAGGTCCAGTTCACTCCATAATTGCTTGAAAGGAGACAATTCTAGTTTCCTTCTGTTGCGATGATAAAAAACAACACTCTGGCCAAAAGCAACTTTGGGGAGAAAAGGGCTTATTTTGTCTTATACTTCTTGCTCCCAGGCCATCGGTAAGTCAAGGTAGGAACTCAAGGGAGAAAAGTGAAGACAGGCCTGCTTTGCTGTTCCACAGGAATGCAAGTGTGTAGGGGTGTTCATGTGTACGGGAAGCTGCACGTGGAGACCAGAGGTCCACCTTGGTCATTCTTCAGGCACCATCCACCTTGTTTTAAGTTTCTCAGTGGGCTGGAGCCCAGTGAGTAGACTAGGATATCTGTCCAACAAACCCCAAGGATCTTTCTGTCTCCACCGACCAACACTGGGATTGCATGGGCTCCACACCTGTCTTTTTATGTGAGTGTTGAGGATTGAACTCTGATCCTCATTATTGTCCATTAAGCATTATCAAATGCACCATCCCCACAGCTCCCATACAGCTCAGGTTGTCTTCAAACAGTCTGTGCAGCCAAGGATGATCTTGAACCCCTGACTCTCCTAGCTCCACTGAGTGCTGATGTTACAAGCGTACACTACCAGCATCCTGCATCTTAAAGTTAATTTCTACAGTTTCTCACATGGGGTTTTACAGGATTTTTTTTTTTTTTTTTAAGTGAGCTCCGTTCCAGTCACAGCTTTTTCTCAACTATAATAACAGATTTTCTCTGTCTGCTTCTTGTCACAACTTTTTGATAAGGGCAAGCGGCTTGGCATTAAAATCCAGTCTGGTGACAGCGGTTCCGGGTGGGGCACAGTGACATGGCCCCAGCGTGTAGTTGCAAGGTGTTCGGGTTTGCTCCATGGATAGAATGTAGAGTGTTTTGAAGAATGGATGAATGGCTTGCCCTTCAAATAATCTTTGTAAATATTGCTTTTCTCAGCTGGGCTTTTGATAGAGGCTGAATAGCAGACAGTTTGAGATTGTATTCTCTGACAAGAGCCTGGGGTGTTCCTATTCTCTGTTGCCAGCCAGGCCAGAGCCTTATGCCATAGAAATCCAAGTGCAGTGGCAGAGTTGAAATCTTGTTGTGAAAATTGGACCCCTGCCTGGACAGAGGCCATTTGCCTTTCCCTAAGCAGAGCTGTGAGAATACCTTGTCATATTCCCACGACTCTTCAGGTTTGGGTCTCATCACCATTTACATAAATTCTTTTACAAACCCTGGTGCGTAAGCCTTTTCATGGTCCAAACCAAATGCAGGTCCTTCTCTGTTTCAACATCATCCATAGATGAATGAGAGCCTATGTGGAAAGCCCAGTCTATGCCTCATCTGCGTATCCTGTGAGAGACACCCACCTAAAAGGAATCAGCACTGGAAACAACATCCGAGTTCTCGGCCAAAGCATGAACCATCACTCTTAGGGAGTCTGGGAAAGTTACCATTTTCTCTTCCTAATTGCTTTACTCCAATGATGAAACGTACTTTATCAAAGATTTCGAACAGCAAACTGACAATGGTGGGCACACCTTTAATACCATGGGAGGCAGAGCAGTGGATCTCTCTGAGTTCTAGGCCAGCCTGTCTACAGAGTGAGACTCCAGGACAGCCAGGCTAACAAGAGAAACCCTGTCTCAAAACACAAGAAAAAGAAAAAAAATAAATGAATGAAAAAGACAAGTGTGGTGCATAATATAATCCAGCTCTGGAACTGTGAAGCTGGAAGATCCCTAGGAAAAAAAAAATTAAAAAAAAATAAAATAAAGTAGCTTCCTGAAGTCCTTAGGCCCATGTGCCTGCACACACAAATGAGCACTCCTGCATGAACATGTGCATACATGTGCATATACACACATCTACAGACATAATATAAATCCATTAGTCTGCTCAGTGAGTGCTTTTTAAAAATCTTTTCTTTTGTAGCGGGTGTGGGTGTGCGTTAACACATGTCAGGTGTGTGTGGAGGGCAGCGGACAATCTGCCAGAGCTAGTTAGCTCCTTCCACCCTGTGGCTTCCAGGGCTCAGACTAAAGGGAGCTCACCCCTTTAGACTGTCACCCTACCTATAACCTTTGCACCATATAAAAGGTTCAGCAAGTGCACCAAGGGAGACAGAGCTCTAAAGGAGACACGTACCTCCCATGTAGGGGTTTTCACAGTTTCTATGTTCACGACTTCATCTTGCTCTATCTGGGGTTCATTGCTTATCGTAACTGATGACTCTCGGCTCCATTCACTCCCTGCAGGAATGAATGGCCTCTACCCAGAGACCTGTCTTTCTTTCTCACAAGGAGCACTGGGATCAGAGCCCAGAAGACCCTCCCAAGGCACTGGAGAGAGCCTTGTACATTTGCTGGGAATGCGGAAAACCTTGTTTTCTAGGCTTTCTAGATCATTTCAAGTTGCCTCAACCCCGCTGCAGTTCTTTTCACACTAATGGGTTATCGATATGAGAAGATGAATCCCCCAAACTCCCTTTAATATGGTTTATTCTTCCTCTCAAATAAATGATTAATACAGGTGGGAATCGATACTATATGCTGTCTATCTAGAGGACCCCTTGCTCTTCCATGTTTTCTCCTGTATAGTTTATAGCCCTATGTATGATCCTAAATAGAGCCATGAAGGTTAATGGCAGCCGGTCCAGCTGGTCGGTAAAGCAGAGGTGGGGAAGGGTTTCCCGAGTTGGTGGCCTTAAGGCGTTCTCACAAATCATACTGTTCACCCAACCCCCAAAGATGGGTGGTCCCTGTATCATGGGAAAGAGGCTGCACCTCAGCGGGTAGTGTTTGCCTAACGTTCAGGAAGCCCTGAGTTTCTTTCTTCAGCATCCCATCATCTGCCTGTGATTGTCCCACTCAGGAGTTGGAAGCAAGGGGAGACAGTGAGTTCAAGGTTCTCCTTGCCTAGGTAACCAGTTTGAAGCCAGCCTGAAGTAGATGAGACCTTATCTTCAAGTAAGATTGTATCTTTGAGTTGGAAAAGGCAGGAGGTGAAGGAGGTGATTTTCTCCGACTTCCCATCCTTTCCATCACTTTCCTGATAGGAGATATTGTAGCATCTCCTTTTACTTCCCGGATAGGGATGTGGACAGTTAGTAACAACCCATCACTACCTACTGAGCACCAAGGCAACACAGTCCCATTTACAGAAGGAGAGTGGGAGGAAGGAAAGGAAGGAAGGAAGGAAGGAAGGAAGGAAGGAAGGAAGGAAGGAAGGAAGGAAGGAAGGAAGGAAGGAAGGAAAGCACAGTTCATGCAGTGCTCACCAGTGAGCCCCTAAGTTTGGACACTCTTGTCCTTGGGAAGTCTGAGCACAGCTTCCTTGCTTTCCTCTAACATTGCTGAGACCCAGCTTCTCTCGTGGGCCTACCCTCACATCCTTAGCAAGCTCAAGACTCTCCCCAGGCACATTGTTTCTTCTGGATTCCATTTGGCTTATTACCTCCTCTTTTGCATATGTGTGCTTGAGTGTGCATGCGTGCCTGTGCATGCATGGGCATTTTACATGCCATGGAACAGGTATGTATGGAATTCAAAGAACAGCACATAAGAATCGATTCTTTCATCTATTGTGTGGCTCCGAGGGATCAAGCTCCACTGGCCAGGCTATTACTGCTGAACCATCTCGCCAACCCTCGTCACTCCACCTTCTGCCAGTCAGATTCTGTCAGTGCTCAAGTTCCTACTTCCCTTCAATTCTATCTTGAAGAGCTCTCTTTCCCTCCATGACGCCCACCTCCAGCCACTCCCACCTCTTCCCCTCTGCTGCGCACTTGCAGTCATCTGCTTTGTCATTTTGTTTGTATGTTTTCCTTTTGAATTGGGGTGTCATTTATCCCAGGCTAGCACTGAACTCACCATATGACCCAGGGTGACCCTGAATTCCTGATATCCCCCACCTCAGCTTCCCAACGCTGTAATTATAGGCATGTCCCACTATGCACTGCTAACTTTTTTTTTTTTAAAGATATAGGATCTGGCTATGACCTACAAGTTGTAAGACTCTCACCTCAGCCTCCAAATGCATGCAGCCTTGGGACTGGCTTGCCTTGTGTTTTTAAAGATCCTGTCTTCCTCTCTTGCCCATGCCCTCACACAGGGCTGAATGGCTGTATTCATCCTTGACACTTCCGCTCTGGCAGTGTTTTATGGCACTCACTCAGTGCGTATTGATCTAAGTGAGACATGTCTTCCTAAGACACAGATTCCAGATGCTGATGACCCTTGTGATTTATCACACCTCTCAAAGATTTTCACAGTCTGTTCTAGATCATTCTCGGGGTTGGCTTCCGGCAAGCCAGGCTGCCATTCTTGGGCTTCCCTCTCTGCTGTCCTTTGCCTATCTCTGCTTTGTTTTTGTTTCTGCTGGTCTTCTATTCTCTACACATCCCTGAAGATGACATTGTCACCACTGACCTCTCCAGCATGTGCTCTGAAGTACCATGTTCCTGATTCAAGAAACAGGTCATGTCCACAGCTGAAGTGCTGTCTGGGTGAACCAGAGACTGCTCTGTGTCTCATGTTTCTACCCAGAGCACCTGGAAGTTCTCATCATGCTGACTCCTAAAAAATTGAGTTGATTGATTCTATTAATTCATTGCCTCTTAGAGCTCCTTGTCACCTCCCCCACATCTCTCTCCCTTTGTTACTGGTGAACCCTTACCTACCACCTCTTTGTTTAGGAGCTAGTATATGCCTTGAACTGTCCAGAGTGTGTGTTACTTTCCTCCAGTTTGTTAACTGGCTTTCTTGTTGCTGTAACATAATGCCAGACAAAAACACAAATTAAAAAAAAAAAAAGAAAAGAAAGGAAAGTTCAGAAGGAAGGTTTCTTTTGGCTCACAGTTCAAGGAACTGTGTTCTTATCATGTGAGGAATGTATAGCAGGAGCAAGTGTCTGACTGGTCACACTGCATTCATAGTTAGGAAGCAGAGAGTAAACAGGAAGTTGGATCTTGCTTATAAGAACCACAAAGCCTGCCCATAGTACCCCACTTCCTCCAGCTGGTTTCCTCCTCCTAGAGGTTTCAAATCAACCCCAAACAGCATCATCTGCAGGGCTGTGAATTTTAACTTCTCTGCCTGTGGCAGACAGTTCACATTCAAACCACAACACTTGGCAGTTTTAGCTGACGTCATTATGGTTTTCCTTTGTAAAATCCTAGGAATACCCCTTTGTATTTTTGCTCTGCCTTGCTGTCCTTCCTCACCCCACAGTCATCGTTCAGTGGAAGTGAAAGGAATTCCTCATTTTGTAAACCCTTATACCACCTTTCCTGTTGTGTTAATTATTTAATTTCCAATGGGGTCTTCTTTTTTCTTTTTTTTTTATTTATTTAAATCACACCATAATTTACTTATTCACACAGGGGTTATAAACACAAAAGGGCAGGATGTGGGGAAGGGAATGACTCCGGAGCATAGGTGTTCAGGGGAGTACGGATACCATTCAGAACAGGGTATCAGCTGGGTGAAGGTTCAAGTGACAGGTCACTATGACTCTGCCTATGATTCACTTGTCCTTATCTAAGTTGGTACTGTCCACCGAGGCTGTCTATTTATAAGATCTATGACTACTCAGGATGGTAAGTTTCCACAGAAGCTGCCTGTTTACAATAGCTTATAGCCTGCTGTTTCAGTGTTTTTCTACAGAGACCCAAGACTTTGTGTGTATGTCAGGCTTATTGCTGATTTTAGGCCTATGGCTGATTGTAGGCCTTGGTGTATAAGCAGGGCTTCCCCTGACATCTCCTCCTTTCTCTAAGTATAGAAGGGCCTTAGCGATTCTAATCTTTCGAAGGTGGGGATAGAGGCCTGACCTCCAATAATTGAAGGGGACCTTGTAATGGCTCCGGTCCTCCTGTTGTTGTCCAGTGAGGCATGAGGGCCATACCCATCCCAATGTCTTTTTCCAATGGGGTCTTCTACTCCATCTTTGATCATTTCAGTTTTCAGATAAAAGACACACAGCCTTCATATTTATAATAAACCTCTTAATGCACTTGAGCTGGGCAGATGTCTACCCTCTAAGCTATTAGAATCCATTTTCCCATCAGTAATCCTGAATTATAATTTACCATGTTACATCTGGGCAGCTTTAACTCTGATTGGCCAGCCCAGATCGTGTGACTCACCTAACCTGTGGAGTCTCTCCTTCCTCTACCTTCTTGCTCCTCTCCTCCTGGTTTCCTCAGGCCCCAAGCCCAGGAACCCAAACCCTCCTATCTCTCTTATGCCTAGCTATAGGCTGTAGGCATCTTTATTCACCAATTAGGGGTAACTTGGGGGAGGAAGGAGGCAATGTTATGTACTATCACTTGTGTACATGTAGATTCTTTAGTCCCTGAGGGCAACCAGGCCTTGGGGCCAGTAACTAGCATTACAATCTGTAGCAAAAGACCGAACCTCAACATTTCCCTTTGTTCAAAAGGAATGTTAAAGAAAAAATAAGGAGACAAAGGTATACATAATAGCATTAAGTATAAACCACAGAAAGGCGCATGGGTATTCAACTCCACAGGGAAGTTGTTATGGCAACTTAAAGTTGCACTCAAGTGGGAAGTGTTTTTAATGAGATGGGATTGAACACATGGCTTCAACAGTAACTGTTGCTCCAAGATTTCTTTCTTCTGAGATCCAATTGAAGATTTCATCATTAACATCTAAGCCTAGAATTCAGAGATAAAGCAAGACACAGTCACACACCTGTAATTGTAATCTCCTACTTCGGAGGCTGAGACAGCAAGATCACCATGACTTCACAGGCCAAAGGTTGACGTCAGGTGTCTCCCTCTGTCACGTTTCACCTTACCTTTTGAGACAGGTTATCTCACCAAACAAGGGACTAACTGACTAGGGTAGCCGTCCAAGGAGCTGTAAGAGTCCATGTATCTCCACCTCCCCAGCTGGAGCATAGATCTTTGTGGCTACCACCTGGTTTTCATGTAGGGATCTGAACTGAGATTCTCCTGATGAACCATGAGCACTTCATCATCTGAGCCATCTCTACAACCCTAACCTAAGCTTTCAACTCAGGGTAGTGATGTACATAGACTAGAGGATTCCTACAGAAAGCCCTGAGTTTGCTTATGTCAAAGGACCTTTTAAAGTGTGTGTGTGTGTGTGTGTGTGTGTGTGTGTGTGTGTGTGTGTGTACACGTGTACACTACAGTTTATGTGGAGGTCAGAAGGCAACTTGAAAAAGTTGGTTTTCTCTTTCCACTATGTGGATACTGGAAATCAAACTCAGATTATCAGGCTTGGTGCTCTTTACCTGCCCGGCCATCTGACTATCCCTCAATGGCATTTTAGACTGAAGACTCATGAAGAACTCTCTACTAGGAAAAGGAACAGGATTCATTTGAACTGCTACTTCCTGTCTTAGATAGGGTTTCCATTGCTGTGGTAAGCATCATGACCAAAAGCAAATGGGGAGGGAAAAGGCTTATCTAGTTTACAATTACTGTCTCATCACTGACACTGAGAACCCTTCAGTAAGGGCTAGAGAGGTATGGCTCAGTGGTAGAGCACTAACCTATAATACATAAAGCCTTAGGTCCGATTCTCAACATCACCAAAGAATACAAAATAAGAAAGAAGTAAGGAATAAGCTTTAAAACAAACACTAAACAGTCACAAGACCCAAGAAGAACAGTGTTATTTTTGCAAACCTAGAAAATGAGGTTTGGAGAACTGAGAAGTAATGTCACCTGCAAGGGTCAAACCCAGAGCACGAGCCCAGATTGAGTCCCCTTCCTTTCCTTTGGCATGGTGCTTCAAGAATGCTGACATCTCCTACTTATAAAAGGAATGTCAGAGCACAGGCTTAGTTAAATTTAAATTACTTGAAATGGTTTCTTCCTCTCAGGCTGACCTTCTCACTGATGAAGGATCCAACAAATGTCACAGGATCAGTGCCCAAGGCTTTGCCAGAAAGAATGTGTTGCCAGCATGACAGACAGAGGATGCTCTTGCAAGTTGCTAGGACCCAGGACAGGGCAGTTGAAGTTTTCAGGGAAGGGTTCCATGGAGGTAGTAGTCCACATAGCTTTGTAACCAGCCCAGAATGGAGTCTGTTACCTCTCTTGCCCATGTTTGATTAATGGATGGATGGATGGATGGATAGAGGGGTAAGTAGGTAGCTGCAGTCAGTCTAGAAAATTAGAATTTGGAGCCTGGAGAGATGGCTCAGTGGTTAAGAACGTTTGATTCAGTTGGTTCAGTTCCCAGCACTCATGTCTGGTGGCTTATAACCATCCATAACTCCAGATTCAGAGAATTTGATCACTCTAGCATCCTTGAATACATGCACATAGCCCATAGCCCCCTACACACACACACAGATACACACAACACACAACACACACACATATACACACTATAAACATAGTGAAAAATAAATCTGTAAAGAAAGATGAGGAACATCTTAACAGATAGAAAAAAAAAGATTTTCTAACTGGGCTCAGTGGTTTGTAGCTGTAGTCCTAGGCATTTGGAACATTGAGCTGGGATGAAGCTTAACACAGCAATTCAAGACCAGCCTAGGAAGGGAGGGAAGGAGGGAGGGAGGGAGGGAGGGAAGGAGGGAGGGAAGAAGGGAGGGAAGAAGGGAGGGAAGAAGGGAGGGAAGAAGGGAGGGAGGGAGGGGGAAACTCGAATTTGCTTGTGAGGAGAGAGGGACAAAGGGTACATTCTTAAGAAGATAAACAGTAGCTACCAGTTTCACTGTTGGAAAGATTCGTTACAAGGCCCCCCGGTATTGATCTCTTACCACCCATCTCCACAGTAGCCATGATGGATTGCCACTTCCAGGAGGATTAACACAGGCGAGTAAATCAAAGGGGATCCTGAATAGTGTCTTCAGGGAGGCAGCACACATTCCATGCAGGACAGCTTTGGGAAGGGACTTTCTCCAGCTGCAGAATTCCAAGGGGAGCTTTGCCTTGTGTCTTGCAAAAATGCATATGATAGTGGGGAGAAGATCACGGGTTTTCCGAGGAGGGTGATTAAAATTGTATCAAAGTGGCTGGTGAAGCTTATGGTTCAAGTTAACTGTATGAGGTAAAACAGCCTTGAATGGCCTCCTGGGAGGGTGACAGATAGTCTGTGGGTGTTACAGCAACATGGTCCCGGTGAATGTTCTGGCCATCCCAAACTAATCACCATCTGTGAGCGTGGGTCTCCAGGGAGCGTCTGGTGGTTGGACAATCACGGTAGTTAGCATTTTTAATCAGCTTCTGTGCAGCCCAGATAGAAACCTTATGCTCAGGCCTTTATTCCCCTAGCTGCGTAGAATTACTTACAATGATGACAACGGAGGGGGCCTCTGCCGAGGGAGGCAATGGGTGGGTTTCTGCACTCCCTCTTCCCACCTGCCACAAGCCTGACTGGAAATTAGCTTGGCTACTCACTTGTGGTCATTGCTATTAATTGCTTTTTCTGGCAGAAAGAGCGTCAGGAGAAAAAGCGTGTTTTTGTGTCTATTGGGGCTCACTGCATCAGCCATTGCCTTGAATTCTGTGTTTGTGGACCCCCTCCTTTCTCTATGGTGTCTTCTCCATGTTGTCTCTACCCCTGCCCCCAACACACACTGATTCTCAGCACAAGCTTCTTTTCTCTTGTTCGTGTCGTTGTTGGGAGTCCTGCGAGAAGATTGCAAGAGGGAAGGTCAGTGGCATTGTCCTTAGAAGTCAGTAGCCTTTGGACTGACCTTGTAGTTCCATGGCTAGAGTGCTTGTCTAGCATGCATAAAGCCCTGCGTTTGGTTCTCCATCACCACAGAAACCATGTGCGGTGGCACACATCCATAATCTTAGCCCTCGGGGAAGTAGACTCAAGGAGGATCAGAAGTTCAAGGTCAAAACAAAAAGAAGTAGGCATACTCACAAACTCGAATCCTGTGACTGAGAGGGAAGAGGGCATGCTCAGTGTCTGTCATGTGACAGAACACTCTTGAAAATCAGTGACTTATCATGACCATTTAGATAGCCCGTAAGTTGATGCAAAATGGAAGTCCTTGTGTTGTCAGATTCATGTCAGACTAAAGGGCCTGAGAATGGAATGCTGAGGCTCTTTTTGTACTCTGTATGGGCCTGTGGTGGTTTGAATATGCTTAGCCAGGGAGTGGCACTAGAAGGAAGTGTGGACTTGTAGTAGGTGTGGCTTTGTTGGAGGAAGTGCTGCCATGCTTCCTACCTTGATGATACTGGGCTGAGCTGAACCTCTCAACCTGTGAGCCAGCCCCAATTAAATGCTGTCCTTTATAAGAGTTGCCTTCGTTACGTGTCTCTTCACAGCAATGGAAATCAGAACTAAAACAGAGGTGTCCTCTTACTCTTCTGTAGGTTAACCCATTGTGTGGTAATCCCCGAGCTCCAAAGACAACATCCTTATTTGGCATTCACTTGTGTCACCTTGCCATTAGTCAGTCAGAATCTCAGCCCAGTGTCCAGTAGGAAGAAACTCATAGGAATGTGAGTTCAGGGATATAAAATCAAACCCAGCACGGGCAAGTAAGATCTCCTTCCCTTCATAATGCTTCTCTACCTTGTCTTGGGGTAACTAGGATTTAATAGTGTATATTGGTTCATTTGCCTAAGACTTCCTCCCATCTTCATGAAGTCCCTAATAGAAGGTGTCAGGGGTGTCCAGCCTTGATATATGAACTTTTCATCCTTAATATATATGGGCTACCAATGTATTGGTCTATAGCCATACCTTTCCTGGGATGCATGGACTTAGATAATGGCTGAGAGCAAAGTGATACTCAAGTACCAATCTACTCAGAAAACACGTAAAAAGATCGGTGAGAAGGAAAAGTATTCACAAATAAATATTCCCACATTCTTGTCTACTGAAACCCTCAAGAAAGCTGTATTGGCCATTAGGGGGTACATCGAATCCATAATATCACCAACAGACCCCACCCTTTTCTTGTTCCTCAGTACATTTCTTCATTCCCACTCCAATCAGCAAGCAAAGGTTGCTAGCCGGAGGATATAAAATCAGGGATGCATAGAATAAAGTGGAGAAGTGGGAACGCAGAAGGGAAAGAGTGGGATGTGGTTTGAATCCATATTCAAAGCATGGGCACACACTTGTAGCTAAGACTTATTTGAACTCTACTTGGTGGCAGTAACTGTTGCACAGGGAAGCTTGGCTCTGCATCCTTTAGGTAGATTCCTTTGCAGGAGCCTCACAGCCTACTCTTAGAATGCTTTCTTCCACAGAACAATTCCCTTCTGATCAATTCTGTACGCATGCCATACTTCCGTGCTGGAACCAGATCTGTTCACACTCTGAGTAAAGAAGGTCCTCTTACCTCAGAGGTGATGCTGGGAAAAGAATCAAAAGAGATCAAGACGAGTTAGAATCTGCTGATCTAAATCTTATAAAGAAACATGGGGTGCTGGTAACATCCCTCTCCACCACACACAAGGACTTAGGCTCAGTTCTTAGTACCATGAAACAAAAGTGGAGGAATAAAGCCGGGCAGTGGTGGTACACACCTTTAATCCCAGCACTTGGGAGGCAGAGGCAGGCGGATTTCTGAGTTCGAGGCCAGCCTGGTCTACAGAGTGGGTTCCAGGACAGCCAGGACTACACAGAGAAACCCTGTCTCGAAAAATTAAAAAAAAAAAAAAAAAAAGGAATAAAGAGGGAAGAAAGAAGAGAAGGAAGGTACAGAAATATATATAGAAGGGTGGAGGGAAAAGGAGACAGACAGAATACATTATATTTTATATTGCTCTAGTAGAGGGGGTCCTTGAACCTTTTCAAAGCCCTGGAACTGAACTAGCCCAGAGCATAGCAGCACTGGCTGTCCTTGGGTAATGGAAGTCATCACTAGAACTCTTGTTCCTTCCACTCCACCTACACAATGGCTGCCTTCAGTAGGAGAACAGTGAATGGCAATCAATAAAGCAGGCACTTTCCGCTATGCCAGGGGCTGGCAGGCTTATGGGATGAACACTTTGTAACTCTCAAAGACATGGCCTAATGAAAGGAAGCCCTTGAATCCCCTGTTTCCATCATCCAGCTGGGCCATTAGTTACTGAACAAATTTACATTATTACCAAAGCAGAGATTTGGGTGTGGTGATGTCCTGTTCCTCTTAGCTGAGAATCCATACATGGATGAGTTGGGATGGGATCCCTGAAAGGGTTGACGCTTTGAGGATAGATTTTTCTGTTTGAGATTTTTCAACATGTTGGACTGGACTCACGGAAAATAGTATATCAGGGTATTGGGTCCATGATGTAAGCGTGTGTGTGTGTGTGTGTGTGTGTGTGTGTGTGTGTGTGTGTATCCACTAAGGTCGATGTTCACATACATGTGTGTGCATGTAGAGGCCAAAGGACAACCTTAAATGTTACTCCTCAGAAACCATCTTCTTTTTTTCCCACAGTGTCTCTCTCTGATGTATAATTCACCAAGTAGGCTAGACTAGATGGCCAGCTCCCCCAGGGAATTTTCTGTCTCTACCTTCCCAGTATTGCATTCCTCTATACCTGGCCTGCCTGCCTCCATACCTCCCTCCATACCTCCTTCCCACCCTCTCTTCCTTCCTTCCTAACATAGGTGCTGGGAATCAGACATCTACAAAAATAAACTAAGCCTGATATAGCTGCTCAGCCAAGCATTGTATTTATGCCACTGATTGGTGGTTTAAATGAGAATGGCTCCCATAGGCTTACATATTTGAATGCTTGGTCCCATTTGGTAGAACTATTGGGAAGGATTAGGAGGTGTGGCCTTGTGGAGGAGGTGTGTCACTGAGGTGGGCTTTGAGGTTTCAAAAGCCCCAGCCATTCCCAGTTTCTCTCTATGCCTCATGGTTGTTATTTCACCATGTAAACTCTCAGTTACTGCTCCAGCATGAAGCTCACCACCTGCTGCTGTGCTTCCAGCCCTGATGGTCATGAACTCTGAAATTGTAAGCAAGACCCAATAACCTCTTTCTTTTATAAGTCACTTTAGTCATGGTGTTTCTTCACAACAGTGGAAAAGTTGAGATGCTACTGTCCAGTCAAAAACATTAAGTCTTTCAGAATTTTGTTACCTTCACATTAATGATGGCAGATAGTATTCTTCCTACACATTGTTCACATGTGTAAAGTACATGAAGGAACAATGTCCTCTTTTCCTGTTCCAGAGTGGAGTTGGGTTACATAGATAAATTCTATCAAAATTAAAGAAAACTGCTGAAGGAATTAAGACCTTGTAATAAGCCACCACAGACTGCAGTGACCAGCACCAACTGGGCCCTGTGGCTATGGCAGAAATGGAGGCACTGGGTCTAAGGGTAGCACTTTACCCTCATCCTGAAGGGAGACACACTATTGAGCCTGGGAACTTAGGTGAAATCAGATGACAGTCACAGAGAACCATTTTATGGCTTTCCCAAGGCCCATCAAGGTTAAATGAAAGGAAGTGAATGCAGACATCAAATCAAACAAAAAGGAGCACAATCGAAAGTAAGAGGAGGGTGTAAATATTTCATAAACGCTCCAGTCACCTAAGGCTGCTGAATGGAATGGGAACATGAAACAGACAGGAGGGACTTTGTTCTTCTAAAGAAATCAGGGAAATTGGGGCTTAACGTGCTAATGGGATATATATTTCACATCAAGACAGAATATTTTATATTTTCCATGAAGGTTGCTGCTTCATAAAATGTTTACTGATTAAGTGTCTGGTTCAAGCCTGGGGAGGTGGCTTAATAGGTCAAGTACTTGCCTTGTGAGCACAGTGGCACAGGGGCCTCAGTTCTGTCCCTGGAATCCACATTAAAAATTCAGTATTGTGGCAGGTGCTTGTAGTCTCAACACTGTGAAGGTAGATACAGGAAGATCCATGGGCTCATTGGACAGCAAGCTGGTTCCAATCCAGTGAGAGACCCTACCTCAAGAAGTAAGCTGGACAGCTGAGAAACAACATCTGAGGTTGTCCTCTAGCCTACACACACACACACACACACACACACACACACACACACACACACAGAGTGTCAAATTCTTATACTGTCAGCATGCAACACATTTTAAAATCTGTGTTCTCAGCTTTAAGTGAATTGTTCACCATTTTTACACAAGACCGTTCCCTTGAGAGTTTTTTCTAGTTCCTTCTAGATCATCCATCAACACATCAATTCATTCATTTGTTGAATCAGCACGGATTGGGTATCTGTGATGTATCAGAGATAGCTATTAACTCTGGATGAACATAGGAGGGTCAGCAGAAAGGTTCTTGGAACCTTAGGTTTTGCTACTGAGCAAATTCTACTGGCATCTGTGGTAATGCAGCCTTCTCTGCAGTAGAGAGCTTTGATGTAAATGGCAGTGCTACTCCATGGCAGGTGGCCACAGCATGCATAAGAAAGGGCACAGTAGGCCAGCCTCTTCCTGAGGTCCTGCATCCAAAGATGTTCTCAGTGTACATATCCCCTAGAGGTACAGACATGGGATGTCTTATTCTAGGCCTTTGAACCATTTGTGTGTGGTAGTGTATATGTTTTTAGTGTCCCTAAATGCATATATGTGTGTGTGCATTTGAAGCTCCCACTATCATTATTCAGATACTATTCCTTTGGTTGGGTTTTGTGTTTTGTTTTCTTAATTACAGCTATAAGTTCTGTGTGTGTGCAGGTGTGGAGATCAGGTGCCAGCTTTTGGGAGTCAGTTCTCTCTTTCCATCACATGCATCCTGGGGATCAGACTCAAGTGTATTAGTCTGGGTTCTCTTGAGTCTCGGAACTTAATGGAATGCCTCTCTATATTTAGGGAATTTATTATAAAGACTTACAGTCTGCAGTCCAACTAAGCCAACAATGGGCAGCTGTGAATGGGACGTGCAAGAACCTAGTAGTTGCTCAGTCCCATGAGGGCAGTTGTTCAAGCTGGTCTTCTATCAGATTAGGTTCCAACAAATGTACTGTCAAGTAAGTGCAAGCAGGCAAAGAATGAGTTTTCCTTCTTTCAATGTCCTTATGTAGGCCTCCCGCAGAAGGTGTGGTCCAGATTAAAGGTGTGTACCACCACACCTGGATCTAAAACTAACTTGCTTTGTCCCAGACTGACCTTGACCTCAGATATCAGCTTGCCTCAGTCTCCTGGGATTAAAGACGTGTACTACCGTGCCTGGGCCTAAGCTTTTCATGGCCACTATGTCTCAAGATCTCCATGCCAAGATCCTGGTCAGAAACCTATGTCTTCCAGCTGCAAGATCTGGATCACAGGTGTGCCCTCGATTTCTGGATTGCAGTTCATTCCAGATGTAGTCCAGCTGACAACCAGGAATAAGGTTGTCACATATGGTCATTAGACTTGGCAGCAGTCACCTTTATTCACTAAGCTGTCTTGCCATCTTGGTTTCTCTCACTGGCCTGGAACTCACCAAGTAAGCTGGGCTGGGATCCTCTTCTCTTCACCTTCCCAGCTCTGGGATTGCACCTCGCTTTGTAGGTAGGTTCTGGGGTTCAGACTCAACTCTTCCTACTTACAAGGCAAGCACTTTACCCAGAGTCATCTTCCCAACCCCAAGTGTATTGTCATTTGTGAGGCTAAGTCCCAGGGTGGCATAGCCCTGAGGATTCATTTCCATCTCCTCAGCAGCCCAGCTCCGCCCTCCACTGCCTTCAGCTTCTCCTTGCTCTTGGAGCCATGCTTCTGCTTGCCAGCAGAAGGTCCCTAGGGCTTTCCCATCAACTTGAAAGGCTTCCTTTTCTCCAGTCAGTTGAATCTTACAGATTTTGCTGTAAGGCCAGCAGCCAGGCTGTGAACTGCCCCAGCCCAGCCAACACTTTTTTTCCAGAACCCTTTGGAACTAGGTCATCAGATAGTTGGGCAGTCCCCACACAGCCTGTGCTCTGCCACAACTTTCAACACTCACCATCTATGGAATACTAAACTTGTTTCCAAACTAAATAGTTTCCAATGAGGGTTTAATGGGCTTTTTTTTTTTTTTCTTCTCGTTTCGAAATAGATTGAAAACAAGCCATTTCCTACTCCCATTTCAAACAAATTTTGGTCCAATTATTTTACCTTTTTTTAACATAAAGTTAAATGGACTATTCTGCCCATCTCTGGCTGAGCCGAGCCATGATTTCTCTTGATTATGCTTTTATGCTGTGAATCGTAAGGCTCTGGAGAAATAATGGGCGTCTTGTAGGAGAGTGGTAGCAATTTTTAAAATTCTACCAGTGCTTGTCAGCTCTCACCGCAGTGCCTGCTGTGCAGGAAGAAAGCACCCCACCAAAAGAGGGGGGCTACCAACAAAACCAGTCCTGTCTGCCTGGCCTTGTGAGAGCTGGCACAGAAGGGCTTTCTCGCTGCAGGTGTACATGGGGCATGGACTCCCGTGCCACCCACCATCCCCCTCTGCCCATTATCCAGATATTAGCTTTCTGTGGTGCTGAGGGTCTTTGTTTTACTTGCCCAAGCCCCACCCACTTTCCTTCGTTTGATTTGGACCACAGCCTCTGGGAGACAGAGTCCTACTTTGGTTTTTCACCTCCAGCAGCTGAGAAAAATTAGCAAGATGGAAAACAAAATGTCTCACAAGTCTTTCATCTTGGGTGGTGGTGGGAAGGAAGATAGAAGTTGTTTTGGATATGCCAAAGTTCCAAAAAGTTCAGAAAAGTGCTTCTGGCTAATGCCTTCTGTCTTTGGGAATGGTGGCTACTTTCCCAGAGGGTATATAGGGAGCCTGCTGAGCAATGTTCTGGAGATGGAACTCAGGACTTCCTACATTGTAAGCCACGCCCCCAGCCCCTCACTGGGGGATTCTAGGCAGATGCTCTACCACTGAGCCACGCCCCGGCCCCTCACTGGGGGATTCTAAGCAGGAGCTCTACCACTGAGACACACCCTCAACCCCTCACTGGGGGATTCTAGGCAGAGGCTCTACCACTGAGCCACGCCCCCAGCCCCTCACTGGGGGATTCTAGGCAGGGGCTCTACCACTGAGCCACGCCCCTAGCCCCTCACTGGGGGATTCTAGGCAGGGGCTCTACCACTGAGCCACGCCCTCAGCCCCTCACTGGGGGATTTTAGGCAGGGGCTCTACCACTGAGACACACCCTCAATCCCTCACTAAGAGATTCGAAGCAAGTGTTCTACCACTGAGCCATGCATCCAACCCCTTGGGGTTATTCTAGGACAATGATACTGCTGAACCAAGGCTACACCCTTCATTTCCTATTGAAGGTCAGTCAGCTTTTAAGGATAAGAGACTCATTCCTTTGTTTTGTGAAGACACCTTGGCTCTGTGCTTATGATCTAATATACTGCCATTTCTAGCTTCTTGTCACATGCCAGTTCAATTTAACCACCATGTTCTAGACATCATGACAGACCTAGGGACACAGTGGGAAACAAAGTAAGCCAGTCTCTTCTACCACAGAGCTATAGACATATAACCCACTCTGCACTCTGGAACTGCAGAGGTACTAGACACACACACACACACACACACACACACACACACACACAGGATTTTGGTGAGTAGCAATGGACCAAGAAAATATCTAGGAAGTTATATTCCAGGAAGAAAAGGTACCAAGTTTGAAGTGGGAAGCCTACCCTACCCCCAAATTCATATCTGTAGCAAGATGCCATCTAAAAGTGTTTCTGATTCTTGCAGGTTGCTGTAGTGAATGTAGAACCTCACAGAGTATGAGTTACTGTTAGAGACCCTCACTCTCTCCCTCTAGGCACATCAAACATTTATGACTCACCTAGCTAACACCTTTGTCCCAAGCCCATCTCCCTACGCTGACTCTCTTACAGCTCTCTGGATGCTGATACCCCTCCCCCCCCCGCCCATATCATTGACCAACTTTACCAGTCCGTAACTGCTGGTGCTGCACTCGTGGCTCAGTTGATAGAGTGACTGTCCAACACGCACAGGTCCTGGGTTTGGTCTTCAGCACTGCGTAAACTGGGCATGATGTTAGGTGCCTGGTGTCCTAGTACACAAGATGTTGAGAATCAGGAGTTCAAGATCATCCTCAGCTCCAAAATAAAAGGCATGGGGGGGGGGGGAAGGGGGGGGCGAAGGTCTTGCTCTTACTCATTCTATAATAACCTACTTGGCTTCTTTTGATGGTGTTTGTTTTAAGTAATTTCATTTTATGTATGAATTTCATTTTATGTATGAATGTTTTGCCTGCATGGTTTGTATACCACATGTGTTCCCCATGCCCAGGGAGGCCATGGAGGGTACCTGAAGTTATAGATCGTTGTGAGCTTGCATGTTAGTGCTAGGAATATAACCTGGGGTCTCTGGAAAAGCAGCTGCTGCTCTTGACCAATGAGCTATCCCTCCAGCCTGGGTTTTTTTTTTTTTTTTTCCAAGTCATTAGTTGACATAACAGATCCTGTTCTGTTGGTTGAAAGGTCCGTTGCAAATATATGAAACTACAAATCCTCACATCTCTTCCTGCTACCATTCTGTTCTCATTTGGCCAAGGGGTGTGTATATGTGTGTGTGTGTTGTGTTTGTGCGTATGTGTGTTGTGTTTGTGTGTGTGTGCGTAGGGGCACACATGTACATATCCATGGGGAGACCAGGGTCACAGTCAATTGTCTTCTTCAATTGCTTCTACACTTAAGGTTTTTGAGACAGGGTCTCTTACTGAATGTGGAGCTTGCTAATTCAGCCCAACTGGATGCCCAGCAAACCCTGTGATCTCCTTTGTCTGTCTCCCCAGTTCTGGAGTTACAATCATGTGTCACCATGAATGACATTTTATATTTATGTTGGATATCTGAACTCAGATCCTCGTGCTTTGCACAGCATCTCCCCAGTCCCCTGTGGTCCATCCTTCTAGAGAAGTACTAGGTGTCTAAGGAGCATGGACCATCTCTGTAATCAGTAGTAAAGTCAGAAGGCAAGCAGGCATGGAAGCAGGGAAGGCAGCTTCCCTGTTTCCAGGCTGTGCCTATGGTCATTGCATTAAATTCTGCCTCCTTTGCAAATTTTGGGGAAATGGCTTGTAGAACATTACTCAACATTCATTCTCCTGCAATCCCTGTGAATCACAGGGGAGACGCTCTTGCTCAAATTTAGCAGATGGGATTCAAACAGTCCCAGAGACCAGCTTGGAGGTTTCCCAGCTGTGCTAAGTAGCTTTGATGATGCATGTTGGTTGTGGATTTGACATAATCTAGACTGAGTGGAGCCGAGTTTTGAGAATACCTGTGATGTGGGCAGACAAATCTCGGTTGTGATTGAAGCCATCCCTGGACTGTGGAGAGTGGACAAAGTTGACCTGAACATGAGCAAGCACTCCTTGCGTTTTGATGATGTGACCAGCTGTTTCAAGCTCCCGCTGCTTTGATTTCCCTGCCATGATGGACTGTACTTGAGCTGTAAACAGAAGTAGACCCCTTACCCCTTAAGTTGCTCTTCATGAAGTATTTTTTCACAGCAAGACGAAAAGAAACTAAGACAGTACTCAAGTTGAATCCTCAGTCCAAGTTATCTGATTTCTGTGCCCCAAGCATGAATTTCAATTTTTCATCTTCTCCTTCTTCTATCAAGGATGACATCAACACCCTTACCACCACCCCCATCCCAGAAGGCTAATGGGTGATGTTGTAGTATAAATAGAAAGGTATAAAAATTAAGGTTGGAACATTCAAGAGGTGTGACAGGTAGACACTGAAGTACTCCACCAACCTTGGATGCTTTCCCCGGTCCTCTCTAATGAAGCATGAGCAAGGAGCGCACAATAGTCTCCAGCTTTAAAGACTTACCTTGTTGAAACAAGCCCAAGATGAGCTATTCTGAACCCAGTGACAACATGCGAACTCAGTAATATTTAGCTCTAAATAGAGAGGAACATTGCGAAGAACTCTATAAAAATGCTTCCAAATAACAGCTCGAGGGTTGGGGAGGTAACTGATCTGTAAGGAATAAGGATCTAAATGTGATCCCCAGAAACACACACACAAAGCCTGGCGTGGTGGTGCAGCTTTGGAATCCCAGTGCTGGGGAGGCAAAGGCAGGTCAATATCTAGGGCTCATTGGCCAGCCAGCCTAGTCTCCTTGGCAAGTTCCAGGCCAGTGAGGGGCTTGGGTTTTTTGGTTTTTTGGGGTTTTTTTGTTTATTTGTTTTTTAAAAAAAGGAGCTGGGGAGATGGCTCACAGTTAAAGGCTAGGTTCACAACCAAATAATAATAATAATAACAATCATAATAATAACAACAGTGGATAAAAGACTAGAGAAGTGACTCAGAGTATAAAGGTACTTGATGCCCAACCTCATGACCCTGGTTTAATCTCCAGGACACACATAGTGGAAGGAAAGAACCAATTCCTCGTATTACCACATGTGCACCATGTCTGTTGCATGGACACAACCATGTGATGTGTGAACATACCACAATAAATAATGACATGTCTTTTTTTTTTTTTTTTTTTTTGGGTTGTTCGAGACAGGGTTTCTCTGTGTAGCCCTGGCTGTAGACCAGGCTGGCCTCAAACTCAGAAATCCGCCTGTCTCTGCCTCCCAAGTGCTGGGATTAAAGGCGTGCACCACCACTGGCCAGTTTGACATGTCTTTTTAAAAATGTTAAAAGATGACTGTGGTCAAGAGTGCATGGTGCTCATGCAGGAGACTGGAGGTCAGTCTGTTTGGTTTTTGTTGTTTTTGTTTTTTTGGTTTTTTTTTTTTTTGCATACACACACACACATAGACACAGACACATGCACAGATGTACCCATACATGTATATACAAACACAAAAGTGTACACAGATACCACACCCAAAAGCATGTTAGCTTGAGGAGTGAAGAAAGGAAGTCAGAAGAAAAACCAAACATGCTTCAGTATAAGCGTGTTCACTTTGCTTGACAGTTCAATACGGTGTCAAGCCATACAAAGCCCAGCTGTATCTTGTGATCACTTCTAGCCTCATGAATCTTAGAGTTCCTTCTGTAGAAAGGTATTAGTGATCAAAATCATTCTTATGAATTATGATTTAATGAACACAGGAGGGCTACAGGAGACAGGAGGTCAGTTCTCAGCATCCACTTCAAGTGTCTCACAACAACCTATAACTCCAGCTCCCGTGAATCCAATGCTTTCTTCTGGTCTTTGGGAGAAGCTGCACCCACATTCATATAACCACACACAGGCATATACACATATAGATAATTAAAAATAAATAAAAACTAAACTGGGCATGGTGGTACATTCCTTAATCCCAACACTGGAGAGGCAGAGACAGGTTGATCTCTGTGTGTTTGAGGCCAGGGCAGCCAGGGCTACATATTTATCTCAGAGATGGATGGATGGATGGATGGATGGATGGATGGATGGATGGATGGATGATGGATGGATGATATATCTATGTATGTATCTATGTATGTATGTATGTATCTATCTATCTATCTATCTATCTATCTATCTATCTATCTTTAAGAATGACCAAAGGCAGAGAGTTCTCACAGCCCTCAGGGTACTGTTGAAGACAGGTGACAAAGACTACCACTGTATTCCTAGCCTCAGACCTGCTGAATTTTCACAGTCAACCAGAATTCCAGAGTCTGGGGTTCCCAGAGTCTTAGTAAGGACAAAAGAAAAGGCACTCTCTAGTTCCAATTGTGGTGAATTAGACACTGAAACTTCGTAATTAAAATGGATTTAATAGAGGCAGGAAGCCTGGTATGTCTGCCCCAGTAAGCAGGCATCCTCTCTCACTAGGAGACTGTGTCCTTTGTATTTAAACAGTTTCTCCAAAAGGCTCCAAATGAGATTTGGGACTTAAACAAGATTTGGTGTGATTTGCTAATTACCCAAGTTACTATTACCTGATTAGCACAGGAATCCTAATAGTCTGTTGAGGTGCCTTCCTTCCGGTGCCAGGAGGCTTGACATCTGTCACCTGTTCATTCAGAGGCATTTTAATTAACCCAAATTATGGATGTCGTTCTTCTTTAGGATCTGGTGTCTGGGTCTTATGTTTAGAACTTAATAGCTACCTGAAGGAGATTTGGTGCCAAAATGCAAAGAGAAAACTGGGCAAATCCATTGTCAATGAGAATCAGATGGAGGTCTTGATTGATTTCAAGTAGCTAGGCCAGAAATGGTGAGCTGGGAAATCTGAGAGAGCTTCCAGAGTCAGCCAGAGCCATCAAGAAAAAAATATCCTAATATCTCACTTCTCCCTGACGACCTTAGTCAGGGCTTTCAGAGTCCTAACTCATGGAGGACTTGGAAACCCAGAAGCTGCTCACTCTCTCAAGGTCACAAAGGACGACAGGACTACTGCTTGGATTGGCTATTTAAAATCCTAAGGGTAAGGATGTGGCTGAGTTCGTAGACTAGATCAAGCCCCGTTGTTGATCCCCAGCAATGTACAAACTGGGAATGGTGGTTTCTATCTGTAAGGGCCGGCAGTGGTGAAAGCAGAAAGATCAGAAGTCTGAGATCACCAAAAAAAAAAAAAAAAAAAAAAAAAAAAAGGCCGGGCGGTGGTGGCACACGCCTATAATCCCAGCACTTGGGAGGCAGAGGCAGGCGGATTTCTGAGTTCGAGGCCAGCCTGGTCTACAGAGTGAGTTCCAGGACAGCCCGGGCTACACAGAGAAACCCTGTCTCGAAAAAACCAAAAAAAAAAAAAAAAAGAAGTCTGAGATCAGAAGTTGGCTACATGGATGAACTGAAGGCCAGCCAGGTCCCCAAAAGTGTTCGTGGAGGTGCTGGAGAAATGCTTAGAGCAATGGCTTATAGGGTAAGGCTATGTGCCATTCTCCCAGAGGACCCAAGTTTGGTTCCCAGTACTCATGACAGGTAGCTTACAACTGCCTGTGGCTCCAGACAATGTGATTCTTCTGAATCACTCATGCATATAAACACACACACACAATTTTTAAAAAATTATAATAATGGCTTTCCTCTTTGACCACTGTGACACTTCGTTTTAGTTGTCAAGTTGACTGGACTTGGAATCACCTAGAAGACACAGCTCTGAGAGTATCTGTACGGCTGTTTCCAGAGGATTTTAAATGAGGAAGAGAGACTCATGCTAAATATGGGTGGCATCATTCCATGGGCTGGGGTCCTAGGCTGAAGAAAAAAGGGGATAGTGAGCTGAGTGTCCTCCCCACCCCCACCCCCACCCCCACCTCTCACAAACAAACACACACACACAGACACACACACACACACACACACACACACACACACACACACATTCCTGACCTGAATACAATGTGAGCAGCTGCTGGTCACATTCCTGCTACTGTGTCTTCCCCATGCCTTTAGGTCCAAGCCCACCCCTTACCCCACCCCACCCCCAGTCTTCTGCTTCCTTCTCCACAGAAGAAGTAAGTTCCCGTGCTTCTCAAGCCTACCGGTGTTGGAGGGCAACAGCCACCCTAAGGCAGAAAGTGCTCCTGGAAGACACTTTTTGGGTCCCTGCCCCACTGCATCAAGGAATTATCCTTGCCCACCTTTTGTGCATTGTCAGCTTCCGTATTCCTTCAGAACATCCCGTTCATGTCTGATGGGGCAGCCCCACTGTGGACGGCAAAGTTGCGATGACCTCTCCGCTAACTGATCTTTCTATCTCAGCCTAGCTGTTCTTCTGGTATTACAGTTCATCCTAGTAGGCAAGTCCACTCTTTCAAGCCTGAACATAAGGGACGTGGGTGTAGGTAGGGGTAAAGCAAGAGTGTCCTGAGTCGGTAAATGAAATTTGGAAGTAACAATACGATACTGTGTTAGATTCTTTTGCTTTTATATTTGCTTGAAATTCTTCCTTTTCTTTTGTGTGTATGGGGATGTGTGTGTTCCTGTGTGAATATAGACATGTGTGTGCGTGGGGTCAGAGAGCAATCTCAGGTAGCAGATGCTGTGGGCTAACTGGCTCATGAGTTAGTTTCTGACCATTTACCTGACTCATAACATACATAGCACACATCCACACACTAAAAGAAAGGGGGAAAGAATGAGGTGATCAGAAACAAGGTTAGAGAAGCTGCTAAGACATCTCATGGAGCATCCAGGATGAGAGCCTGCCTCAAACATCAAATGTGAAGGACGTTAATGACGTTATAGCAGCGCTGGCCCACTGGGACAGATTACAGCAAACATGTCTATTCATGCTAGCTCCTGGTAGCAGGGGCCACTGGGTATGAAGAGTGTGGGAACATTGTTAGCTTCTTACTCTCTCTGTGCATATGTCACTCTGCTAACAAATAAACCTATTTAAGGACTAGAGAGATGGCTCAGTAGCTAAAAGTGCCTTTATGCAAGCACTTTAATCTCCAGCACCCATGTTGGCCATAGTCAGCACTGTAGGGGAAATCGGAGGGTGACTGGGGCTTGCTGTTCCCCAGCTCCATCCCATTTCCTTTTACTGGGAAATAAGATACAACATCATAGAGCAGGATACCCAGTGTGTTCCTCTGGCCTCCATTTGCTGTGCATGCCCCACCCACACATTCACTCCAAAATAACAGCAATAGTAGTAGTAGCCATCATCGTCGTCATCGTCATACCTCTAATAAAAAGAAAACCCATTATCCAAACCAGTTTTTATAATCCTAAAAGATGAGCATCACTCATCCAGAAAGTTTATATATAAAAGAGCCTAGTTCTTTTCTAATGGTGTAGTGCTGTTATCTCTGCCTCCCTGAGAAAGTACAAAGTATGTCTTGAGAAGAGAAAAAAGAAAGGGGTTGGGGCAAGAGTATGGACAAGCACACACACACCACATACAGAGAGACAGACAGAGACACAGACAGACAGAGACACAGAGAGACAGACAGAGACAGACAGAGACACAGAGAGAGAGACACAGAGGGAGACAGAGTACACTTAAATAAGAAAAACTGAATTCAAGATGTCTCAATCCCTGTTTTGGAACTTAGTCTAATTCCAACCAGAGAAGTGCAAGGAGTTGTTATTGTTGTTGTTGTTGAGAAAAAGTAGACTTCCTCATTATTAAGCTTTTTTCCCCTCCTAGAAGCTAAGAAAACCATCTGTGAGAGCCTGTTTGCATGTTTGTTTTCTACAATAAAATGCAAAATACTTCTTCCTGTTAGCGGATTGTACCATATGTCTCTCCTTGTAACAAAATCAGCATGTTTATTAATGAGCCCAATCAGAGGCAAAGATTTAGAAGGACTGCGCGGGAACTGGATCCTTCGATTCAGTGTCTCTGCAAAGGAGACTTCTGGTTAAGTGTCCTTATTGTGCTTGGAAAAGAGAAGGCTTGTTTTTGCTCTGAAATCAATTTACTTGGCAGAAGACACAGAGAGCAGGAGGAAGAGGCCTGTGAAATCTTTTGTACAAACTAAAAAACCTGCATTTAAACATGGCCCTTCCCGCCTGGCGACTCCCCCAGCTGATTTAGTTCCACAATTTATATGTGATTAATATTTAATTCAATCAGTTTCCTTTTCCCAGACAGACTAATTAAAGTACTTGATGTACCTACCCCCATCTCCGAACACAGGGACAAGCCTGTGGGTTTCTCAGAGTGACAGGAATCAGATGAAGTCTTCTCAGCTGTATTGGCAGCACTGGTCATGGTCTCTGTAGAAGAAGCACATCTCAGCACTGTAGTACACCCTCCGTATGTGCATGCTTGCCATGTGGTAACTCCGTAGATGGGTGCAGTAGCGGTGGTGTATTAAGAGAAAGAATTTCCTGTGGAGATATTTTGGGAAGCCAGGCAGCAGGCCTGGGCTACATGATATCCTCTTTCCATGTCCCAGGTCATGCAAAGGGTGGCCTCCAACAGTTCTTGTCAGCATAGACCTTAAGGGGACACTGAAGATGCTAGACTCTGGACCAGTCAGGATTGTGTGCTTTCTGGTTGTCCAGCCTCCGTACAGGTCTTCTGATTCTCTATTTGACAGCATGGGTGCCAGGCAGTGGTGGCGCACGTCTTTAATCCCAGCACTTGGGAGGCAGAGGCAGGCAGATTTCTGAGTTCGAGGCCAGCCTGGTCTACAGAGTGAGTTCCAGGACAGCCAGGGCTACACAGAGAAACCTTGTCTCGAGAAACAAACAAACAAACAAACAAAAGACACCATGGTTACAAACCAGCAAATGTCCTTTTCTTTTGTCATGTCCTGTGTTTTTCTAGAAATCTTGTAAGCAAACAAAATACCTGTAATCAGCACACACTTTCAAATGGAGCAGAGGGCGGGTGGGCAATTAGAAAGGCAAGAGCAGGGGCTGGAAACACTGTAGTGCTGGATCAGAGAGACACTTTCCCTTCCTACTGAAGCCTTTGGATAGTAATTTTTTGCTGAGGTAATGAGAGGTAGGGAGGAGGGTGGGAACAGGCAGACTTACAGTGTCTCTCTGTGTAGGTGTCTGTATGTGTGTGGATCAAATGTCTAATAGTTTCTATTGCTGTGATGGAATTCCATGACCAGAAGTAACCTGGGGAGGAAAGGCTTACTTGACTTATAGATTACAGTTTATCAGTGAAGGAAATAAAGGCAAGAACTCAAGGCAGGAACTGCGGCAGAGATCATTGTGAAATGGTGCTTACTGGCTTGCTCAGCTGGCTTTCTTATCCCCAGTGATAAGATGGGATGGGTCTTCTCACTTCAATCATTAACCCAGAAAATACACCCTCATAGACTTTCCTACAGGTCAATTGATGGAGGCATTTTCTCTCAATGAAGGTTCCTCTTCTCAGATAACTACTTGTGTTAAGTTGACAAAAACAGCCCCCAGGACACCAGAGGTCAATCTTTAGAAGTCATCCACCTTGTTCTTTGAGACAAGGTCTTTCAAAGGTGTGGAACCTTCTAAGTAGGCTGGATTGGGTGGCCAAAAGTCCCAGAGATCTGCCTATCCTACCTCTCCAGCATTGGGATTACAGTGTGCACTGCCATACCTGGGTTCTGGGGATTGAACTCAGGTCCTCAGGCTTGCAAGGCTAGCACTTCAGTGACTGAGCCATATCCCTGGACTCTTAGACAGGTTTTGCAAATGCAAAATATACTCTAGTAGACAATACAAAAATGTTTCTACCTGTTGTAATGAGCTATATCAAGTGAGAATGAGAGAAAGAATCAAGTAACTTAAGTAAGTATTTTTTTTAAGCATCTTAGGCAGGTGGTATGGCCAGGATTGTATAGGTGTAGCTAAATATTTGCTGGGTTTTTTTTTTTTGAAGTGATTATGGGTTGTGAGATGTCTCAGTGGGTAGAGATGTTTGCCATTGAGCCTGACAACCTGAGTTCAGTCCACAGGGCCCACATAGTAGAAGGAGAAAACCAATTTCCCCCAGTTCCCCATGACCTCTGCATATGAGTTATGGCACATGTGTGTGCACATACACAAACATAGATACATACACCTTACACGCATACATAAAATTGTTTTTTAATAAAAAGAAAAATTCTTAAACCCAATTATATTGGGGGAACTTGTAGAAAAACTTTAGACTCAATTGGCCCATTATGTGGATGGCTCATGAAACCCCAGACACGCTGCCCTTACAGGCTCTTGCCATGAGGTTGAGATCCCTGGCTAGGTGACTCTGTTTTACCAGCAGACACAGTCTGAACTTAAAGGGTAAAATGCTTAGCACAAAATCTACTGCCCTGTGTGGCTGGTACGGCAGCCTGCCTACCCACAGAGGTCTCACACCTGGCTCCCAAGTGGCAGCCCAGATGGACAATGTCCAGCTGTCATGCTGGGGTGGACAGTTGGCCTTCAGCAATGAGAATATGAGCCAGGAAGCCTGAGGTTGACTCCCTGAGCCACTCAGGATAACCATTTCAGCTCTTCTCCACAAATGTCAATTTTTTTTGGATCAGGTCAACAAATACTCCCAGGGTTCCTGGTCTGTGCCAAGCGGCAGGATAAGGTCCTGTGACTACAGACTTGGGTAAAATGCCTCCCTGATGGAGAGGCAATTCATGACCCAATAGAGTCATTATGTTAGATGCTAGAGTTTTTAAGGCTGAACCATGAAGGCAGACAGGGCTAGGCACATGGTAGGACATATGTGGCTGGAACCTTCCACTGCAATCACAGACTTCTCAGAGTCCACTGCAGTACATCATGGGTTCCTGGAAACACCATTCCTTCTGTTCTTCCTAGGAACATAGAGAATCTGTACCTTAATCAGAAGGATTGCAAACCAGCTGTACTACATGTTATAACCCAAACACTCACACTCGGGATGCTAATGCAGGAAGACCATGAGTTCAGGGTCAGCCTGGGCTACATGGAAAGATCTTTTTGAAAAACAAAACAACAAGAAGGTCTCCACAGGCTTTGGAAAGGGAGAGAGTAAAACAAGGTTTGCTGTGTTATTTTCATTAGAAGGCCTTTCACTTTACATATTTTTATCATCATTCTTACAATGCTAGAGCTAGACCCTAGGCTCTTGTGCCTTAGCTAGCTTTCTACCCTCAAGCCATATACATGTTCCCTCACTGGAAGATTTTAAGCAAGTGCTCTACCACTGAGCCACACCTCTAGCCCCTTATTTAGGATTCTAGGCAGGAGCTCTACAACTGAGCAACTCCCCCAGCCCCTCACTGGGGGATTCTTCCCAAAGGAAGATGATGTATCACAGCTTTGCAGAGGGACCCCTATCTACTGAGTATCTCCTTGGATGCTGGCACTATGTCCTATCTGGAGCAAAGACTTGGCAGAAGCAAGTTTCAGGTTCAAACCCAAGTGGCCTCTTATCCATTGAGCCATCCTTCAAACCCTGGATAGTTTTAAGAGTTAAGATTGTTCTAACTTGCTTTCTATGATAAAACAATTTGACCAAAAATAACTTAGAAAGAAAAAGGGCTATTTCTGGGTATAAATCATAGCCCATCACTGAGGGAAGCCCAGGGCAGGAACTTAAAGCAAAAACCATAGGAAATGTGCTTGTTTGCTTGCTCATAGGCCCATGCTTAGTCCAATTACTCTTTAAAAAAAAAAAAAAATTTATTTATTTTTATTTTTTGAGTATAGGTGTTTGCCTACGTGTATGTATGTGTGCCATATGTGTGCCTGGTACACATAGAAGTCAGAAGAGGGCATCAGATCCCCTGGAACTGAAGTTATGAATAGTTGTGAGCCACCTAGTAGCTGTTTGGGAACCAAACTCAGATCCTCTGTAGGACCAGTTAGTGCTTTTCACTACTTAGCCATCACTCCAACCACCTTAGCTAGCTTTCTTGCACAGTGCGGACCACCTGCCTAGGGAATGGTGCTGCCCACAGTGGGCTGGAGCCCCTAACATCACTAAGTTAGTAATCAAGACAATCTCCCACGGCCTATCTGGTCATGTGATTCTGGTCGTATCAAGTTGGTTTTTAATCCCAAGGATATGGATTTTACACTGTAGCTCAGTCTATCCTGGAACTTAACTCTAAGCCAGGATGACTGCATACTCACATTAATTCTCTTGTATCAGCCTCCTAAATTCTGGGATTGATTATAGCATGTCTGGAGTGAGAGTTTCTGGAAAGTGACAGTTAGTTGATAATAAGCCTGCCAGGGCGGGCAGTGGTGGTGCACACCTTTAATCCCAGCACTTGGGAGGCAGAGACAGGGCGATTTCTGAGTTTCAAGGCCAGCTTGGTCTACAGAGTGAGTTCCAGGACAGCCAAGGGTACAAGAGAAACCCTGTCTCGAAAAACCAAAAAAAAAAAAAAAAAAAAAAAAAGCCTGCCAGGAATTCACTGACTGCTTATGGGCTTGTGATATCTCTTTTCTAGGGACTTCCCTTCCTGTGTCTCGATACCCACCTCTTTGGGAATTCTCTTTGTGAGTGCTCTATAAAGAGATCATCGTTTTTCCATACTGTGTCTTCAGATGTGCTACTCCTCCCCTGACACCCTCCCATCAGGGCTTTCCTATGTCAACATTAGCCGATTCATCAGTGACCACCTGTTTCCCTCTCCAGCTCTAATCTCTCTCTTAAGCTTGAACCCAAATGTCTAACCTCTTGTGAGGCATTTCTGTGTAACTGCTCCATTTGGTACTATGACTGGCTCTCCTAACCATTCCCACCAATGCTGCTCCATCACTGAGCTGCTCTCTTTCGTTACCACAGGTGTATTCCTTTACCTCTTCCGTGCTCCCAGACACCTTTGTGCTCACATCCAGCATGTCACTTGCTTCTCTCATTGACATTCTAGTTACTGCTTTAGATATATGAGGTCAAAGATTGGGCCTTATTGGTCTTTAAATTGCAATCATGTAGCTCAGTATATAAGAGTGCTTGATGCGCAAGCATGAGGACCTGAGTCTGAATCTTAGCAACTGTATAACAAGCCCCATAGGATCCTAAATGCAACTGTGACCCCCATACTACTATTCCTTTACACCTCAGGAACCCCAGCACAGGGAGAGGCCAGTCTACAATAGCTGAGTCAATTAACAGTCAAGACACTCCCCCACAGACATGTGCATGGGTCCACTTGATCTATGCAGTTCCTAAATGAAGGCTTCCCTATCAGCTGATTCTAGGTTTGTAGAAAGTTGACATCTCAAAATAGCCAGCACAGACCCAGTCTTGTGGAAATAAAGTAGAGGGTGATACAGCAGGATAGGGAGTATTCTCCTCTGGCCTCTGCATATGCATGGGTGCACATATACAGTACACGCACACATTCACAGACACACCTGCACGCACACACAAAAATAAATATTTTCCCATAGTGGTACATGCCTGTAATCTCAGCACTGGGGAGGTGGAGGCAGGAAGAACATGACTCTAAGGTCATTCTCATCTACATAGTGAGTCTGAGGCCAGCCTAGGCTACCTGAGACCCTGCCTCAAAAGCAAGGACAACAGCAACAATGGCAATCAGCAATCTTCTCACTGAGCCAGACATGTGGGGAACCTCTTTTGTTGGATGCACGTGTTTCGTTCTAGTCATGCCCACGCATCCAAGGGGAGCTTCCATCTTTAATGCCACATCTGGCTTCTCACCGAGTACGTCCATCCGCCACACGCCCACCTTTATGCTTTCTCTCCCCCATCAACTAGGCCTTGCAGACACCCTGAAGCCAAGATCACAGGTGCCTCTGGCTGCAGCCACCCTTGGCTCCGAACGTCCAGGGTTGGTGGCAAGGGCGCGTTGGTATTCTGGCTGCGGAGCCTGGCTCGTTATGAAGCACATGCTCTGCAGATTAGCCTGTTTGTATAGCCAATCGAACATGTGCTCCATTAAAAATTAAAGCATCCTGTTTTAAGGCTGGAACAGGAGACATCAGCTGCCACCGAGCAGCAGCCACGCAAAGCCCCAGAGCCCATTACCATAGGTTACAGCAAATGTTAATCAGCGCCAGTGCAGTTAAATAATGCAGCCCGTGCAGATGGCGGCCCCTGCATCTCCTCACAGATGTGGCCTCCGGTCCCCCAGGTTGCTGTATCACAGGAGTTGTCATAGCATCATTGGATTGGATGCTGGCTGTCAATATCACCTCTTGCATGTGCTATATATAAGTACATTTGAACTAGGGAGATGCCAGGGCCCGGGATCGTCTTGTTTCTTTTTTGTTGTTGTTGAGACAGGTGGCCTGTAGACTAGGCTAGTCTCAAACTCCCGTGTAGCTGAGGATGATCCTTAAACTCCTGACCCTTCTGCCTTCATCTCCCCAGTGGCTGAGGTGACAGGAATGCACACCTTGTCGGGTTTATGTGTCTGGAAGTGGAATCCAGGGCTCTGTGCATGCTCAGCCGTTACTCTTCTCACTGAACCTCACCCCCAGACTGTCTCCTTGTTTCCCTCTCTCTTCCTTTCTACCTTCCAAAATCTTCTCCATCTTAAAAACCTCTGCTCTAGGAGAGCCATGGTGACAAGAGCCATGGTCTTTAATCCTACCTCTTGGGAGGCAGAAGCAGAGACAGGTGGATTACTTTGAATTAAGACCAATCTGGTCTACATAGTGAGTTCTAGACCAGGCAGGGCTGCTGCATAGAAAGACCGTGTTGCAAACAAACAAACAAATTCTTTTCTCTGAAAGTCCTCTTTTCAAATGAGAGTATTTCTATTCTTTGTTATCCTCTGTCCCACCCACCCCCGTCCCTTGCTGTTGCAGAGTTTAGTATTTCATGCCTTCCTCCCCACTAAGATTCTGTGTGGAGTATGGCCCAGCCTGTCTGATCTCCCAGCCTCCCACATCTGTCCTCACACCACCTCTACCCCACATTCCCACGAACACACCCACATTGTAGCACTACCAGTGATTTCCATTTCAAAACTGTCTTTTCTAAAGCATGGAGGCAAGGGGTGAAGGAACCCTGGCACGCCTAAGAGCAGAGGTTCTCCCTGTGGTCTTCCCCTGCCAACCACAGTGACTTCCTGTCCCTCTGATATATTCTAGTCACACTGGCCTTCCAAGCAAGTTAATCCACCACCCAGAGATCTCTTTCTGTCCCAGTGCTCTACACTGTTTCGTTCAAATGTTGTCTCCCTAGAAAGAAATTCCCTGGCCACCTTGAGAAAATAGCAGCTCCTGTCTAGCCCAGATCCCTCTGCCGTCTGCCTTGCTTCCCCTCAGAGCACTTAGCCAATACACCCCATATCTATTCACTGGCTTATTTACCAAGCTCCTCCATTAAAACACTGGTAACCATGATAACTAGGATTGGATTGAATCTGTCTTTCTTTCTCTGTCTCTCTCTGTCTCCCTTTCCCTTTCCCTCCCCCCCGCCCCCGTGTGTATGTGTGTATGTAGTGTCATGTCTCATGTAGCCCAGACTGGCCTTAAACTCACTAGGGTTTCTATTGCTGTGAAGAGACACCATGGCCACAGCAACTCTTACAAAAACTCTTATAAAAGAAAACATGTCGTTGAAGCTGACTTACAGTTTCAGAGGTTTAGTCCATCATCATTATGTTTGTTTTGTTTTGTAGACATGGTCTCACTTTGTATTCCAGGCTTCCTGGAACTCATTACATAACCCAGAGTAGCCACAGTCTCTCAGCATGCCTCTTGCCTCGACTTCCCCAGTAATGGAAGGATGAGCATGGGCTACCACAGCTGACCTTCCTAGGCTTGCCTTAAATTCCTGGCCCTCCTGCCTCAACCTTCCAAGACAGGCAGGTGCCACAACATCTGGCCAAGCACAGTTCTCTAATAGGCGAAAAAGGTAGAAGAAAGCAATCATTAGTAGATATCATGGGTTTGGTCTGGCATGGGGGGAATTTGATTCTCACTTCATAATGTCATCTATACTTTATTGAAGCTTGCCTTGTACATTTTTGCTATACTGGGGTAGGCAAAGGAGAGATGATCTTTGGTTCTAGAAGACAGGGTATGAGACCAGAACCTCTGTGTATTCTGTCAAATGGCCAGCCTGGGTGTGCCACCTGCAGGACTTAAAACCAGAGATGAGGCAGGAGTCAGGAGAAAACCTGGGCCACCATTTCCTTGTAATTATAGAGAGGCAGCACACAGCAGTCGCCTGCTCCCTTGGTAAAGCAGGTGTTCTGCCCTTAAAATGGTAATTAGAGACTATTTCAAATCAATGAGCTTCAGTTATTCCATATTGCTGCTGTGTTCTCTCTCTCTCTTGCTTCCCCCCAACAACCTCGCCCCCCGTTTAACCCACCCTATGATATAGGAAAGTTTGCTCACCCTTGGGGGGAGAAAAAAATCAAAAAACGCATATGGATTTTTCTGAAGTAAGCCCCTTTTCTGGAAGTATTCTGTGGTTAGTTTCAAAATGCAATATCCTGAGAAGGGTTTATGTTGGCTTTTTATTTTAATATAGAGCAAAATGTAAAATTGGAATGTAATGAGCGATCTTGCTTCCATTACATTAATGTCTCTGCGGCTTCATCCGAGGTCACTGATAGATTATTTTCCTTGCAATATTTCATCTGCTGTCAGTTCTTTTAAAATCATGTCATCTATTCAGCACCCCCCCCCCTTTTTTAAGGTAACTGAAGCAATGAAGATAGTTTGGAGGAGTTTATTTAGATGATTGCAGGGTGTTGAACCACCTTGGTCATCTCAGTGCCTGGTGTTCAAAGGGTCACCAGGGTTGAAATGGCTTTCGATGTCAGAGTAGTTATTCATTAGTGTGTTTTAAGATCTGTAACATAGAAATGTGTGTGTTAGCCGGGCGGTGGTGGCGCACGCCTTTAATCCCAGCACTTGGGAGGCAGAGGCAGGCGGATTTCTGAGTTCAAGGCCAGCCTGGTCTACAGAGTGAGTTCCAGGACAGCCAGGACTACACAGAGAAACCCTGTCTCGAAAAAACCAAAAAAAAAAAAAAAAAGAAATGTGTGTGTACGTGTAGCCCCAGGGAGAAAGCTAAATTCATAAAGAGCTTGCCATGCAGGTAGGAGGTCTTTAAGTTTGGTTCCTGAGCATGCACCTTAAAGAAAAAGCCAAGAGTTGGTGAGGAGGCTCAGCAGGCAAATGTATTGACTGCCACACTGCTAACCTGAGCCCATTCCCTGGAAACTCACATGGTGGAAGGAAAGAACAGTTCCTTCAAGTTGTCCTCTGACTTCCACATGGTGCCACGGCTCATGCCAAAGACCTGAGAGTCTCTTAGCATTTGAACTTGATTGACAGCCATGGAAGCATCTTACAAAATAACTTCCATTTCTTTGGTTTTGTCTTATGATAATTTTTTACATGTTAAATAACTGTTAGAGCGCTGTATAGTATGGTAATTATTGTCTTGTAACTTTAAAACTATAAAATGGCGGACTGGGGATGTGGCTTTGCAGCACGTTCCTGCGTACAGAAGCCCTGGGTTCCATTCCCAGCACTGCCCAGACTAAATACTGTAGAACACACTTGCAATCCCAGCACGGGGTGGAGGCAGCAGGATTGGAAATTCAGGATTAACCTTGGCTACATACCAAGTTCAGGGCCAGCCTGTAACTTGTTACATAACAAAGGTTGACCTTGAATTATTGATTATCCCCTACACCTCCCAAATATTAGGATTACATGTGCATTCTACCATGTCCAGTTTATGTGTTGCCAGGGATGGAGCTCAGCGCTTTCTTCCTGCCGATCAGTTGTTCAACCAGAAGGCTTCTCTCCCAGCCCATCCATGTTGTCTTTCGGTTTCTATCAACATTGGGAAAGAAAAGCGTTTACCATCTTTGCCTCAGTTTTCATTAGAGCATTTCTCTTAAATTCCTGATCTATAAAAGCATGGAGGTAAAATTATCTCTAGCTTCATATTTATATATACGTTTTAGATATATGCATGCGCACACACACACACACACACATATACATTATGGGATTTTAGATTACATGGGAGTTGAATGTCCAGAGACTAATTCTAAGGAACTGTGTGTGCGTGTGTTTGTATGTGTATGTGTGTGTTGGAAAGTTATACAAAAATATTTCATTTATGATTTTACACTGGTATATATGAAATCTTAGATTAAATGGAAACTGAATATCTAGAGACTAGTTCTAAAGAACTATTTCTTTTATATATATTTAAAAAATATATGTGTGTGCACATATATATGTATATATGTATATGTGTATACATGTATATGTGCATACACATATTTTTAAATATTGGACATTATAAAAAATAACATCAGGATAATTAATTTATGGTTTGACGCTGATATTCATTTAAAGGCTTAACTGCTTCCCACTGTTTAGATGTCTCTATTCATTCATGCTAAGTTAGGAGTGAAGAAGTAAGGAAAGAAAAAAACAACCCAGATGATCAAGGAACTCCCCGCAGTGAAGCTAGAAGGATATTTTTAAAGGAAAAGGAGGGAGAGAATGCCTGAAACTTATTTAACAAGAAAGATTTGAGTCAGGTAATCTGCATAATATATCCACCGGCGTTAAGGCTGTCATCTTGGTATCACATTTTGGGTCCGAGTTTCGGGCTAGCTGTCTTTCACTGTCGGTTCTAATAAAGAGTGTTGGTCAGCTTAAATTCCCTGGGAGCTCAGAGTTATGTTTTGTGAACTGCATGTGCCTGGGGCCCCTCATGCATGATTTAAACTGCTTTGTAAATGTCAATAGGTGGGAAAGCTCTGGATCCCTTGTAGACTTCTGCAAATCCTCCAAGATGTGTATGCCATGTATAAAGCTAGCTGCACTCTCAAGGCCAGTGCAGTTTTTCATACTTGCCTCTGTGGGGGGAGGGTTAAGGTATTGCCAGAAGCAAAAATATCAGCCTCTGCAGTCTCTGTGTAACCAGCCAGTGGAACCCTTTATTCAGACAGCCTCTGCACCCCAGATATATCTCCAGCGACCCCGAAACTAGCACACCATGTGAATGTTGAATGGTCTTCCAACTCTAATTCTTCACTTCTTGTTATTTTTTTTTACCTCTAATTCTTCACTTCTTGGTTTTTTTTTTTTTACCTCACTACACACGTTTGACTTGATCAAATTTACAGATTTCATAGGATTATGTCCATTCCATAGGTTGTACAAAAGAAACAAAACAAAAACAAAACCCTGGCACTTCATGATTTGGGCCTCTGTCTAGTTAGTAAAAGGGGTTACAATAAATAGCCTGCAGTTTATCCAATCCTGCTCTAGTATCAGAGATCTCAAGAGACTGAAATCTCAAGAGACCGAAAGACATTGTGATACTTTTAAACCTGTGGGATACATCTGACTAGCTTGTTTTTATTGAGATACATGAGAGAGGGTCTTTTTTTCTTTTTCTTTCTTTCTTTTTGGTTTTTCGAGACAGGGTTTCTGTATATCCCTGGCTGTCCTGAAACTTACTCTCTAGACCAGGCTGGCCTCAAACTCAGAAATCCACCTGCCTCTGCCTCTCAAGTGCTGGGCTTAAAAGCGTGTGCCACCACTGCCTGGCTCGAGAGAGGGTCTTACATATCCCCAGCTAACATAAAACTTGATAAGTAGCCAAGGGTAGCCTCGAACTTCTGATCCTCCTGCCTCCACCCTCCTAGAGTTAGCACACTCAATTTATTCCATACTAGGCTCTGTACATGCTTGTTAAGCACTCTACTAACTAAGCCCCAACCCCACCCCATTGTGTGCCTTTTTAAATGGCCTTAGTCTGCCCTCTGAGCAGTCCACTTTGCTTACAGGACCACCAAAATAGCCCATAGCAGTAATTATATAGGGACATCTGGAGACCAGTCTCAAGATCGGTCAGTCCTTTATATTCAAAGCCTTCCTCATATCCATATCCTGGGCCCACCTCTGTGGGCACTTCCTGATGCTCTCCAACCCTCACGACATGTTCCAAATCCCAGATAGATTCCTTAGGTGATATTCTTCAACGTTTCAGGACACCAGAATCAGTGTCCGTGAAGTGACTGCATTGGAGGACAGGGTCCCCTCCTATACTGCATTCTTTTAGGCCGCTCTCTTATTCCAATGGTGCATTAAGATAAAGCCATGTCCACTATTATAAGCCTTGCAGAATGAGTGCGTACGGTCAGAATCAACAGTCGCCGCACTGTTCCTCTCAAATTAAAAAAAAATCTTTTGTGCATGTGCATGTGTACATTTGTGTGTGAGTGCAGGTGTATGTCACCATGCGTGTATAGAGGTCAAAGGGCAACCTCAGCTGTCAGTCCTTACCTCCTGATGTGTTCTTCAGAGCTAGCTCAGGTCTTCTGACTTGTGTGGCAAGCACTCTACCCACTGAGCCCTCTCCCAAGTCCTAGTATTCTTGAAGTTGTTTATTGGTGTGTACTAATGATACAAAGTAATGGGTTTCAAAATGACATTTCAGACATGCAGATGATTCGTTTTGGTCATATGCTTCTCTTCCCTCTTTCATGGTATGTGTGTGTGTGTGTGTGTGTGTGTGTGTGTGTGTGTGTGTGTGTGTGTGTGTCTGTGCGTGTGTGTGTGTGTGTGTGTCTGTGTGTGTCCCAATAAGTTTAATTGGACTTCCTTACAGGGTATGGGGTTATTTGTAGGAGCATGGATAACTGACCAGTGGTTACTTCTCTGGAGAAAATGCCTTTCTCTTGCCCAGCAACCACTAACTACCTGTCTGATCTCAGAGAGGATTGGAGCCTAGTCATACACAAGTCTTTTTTTTTTTTTTTTTTTTTTTTTGGTTTTTCGAGACAGGGTTTCTCTGTGTAGCCCCGGCTGTCCTGGAACTCACTCTGTAGACCAGGCTGGCCTCGAACTCAGAAATCCGCCTGCCTCTGCCTCCCAAGTGCTGGGATTAAAGGCGTGCGCCACCACCGCCCGGCTCATACACAAGTCTTAATTCTGAGTGAGTCAGGCTGGTCGGTACTCTTGTTCAGGGCAAGGAAGAATACACATGGTAGCTCTGGAGCCTAGCTACCTGAGTTAAAATTCTCAGAGCTCAGATGGCTACTAAAGTTCTTAAAGGATTGCCTGTAGGATTTAGACATGTTAGCTAATGTTTTAACTATTCATTACATTTATTCATTGTGTGTGCACACACACAGGCTTGCACCCATGGAGATCAGAGTCAGTTCTCTCCATGTGGGTTCTCCTCCCTGCCCCCGCCGACTAAATCTTAAGTGGTCAAGTTTAGTAGTAAGATCCCTTTACCCATCTTGCCTGCCAGTCCAGTGTTAGCTAGTTTTTGTTCGTTTATTCTTGGTACACTGTTTTATTTGGGGATGGGGTGTAGAGTGGCTAGTTTTCTGAGGAAGGATTTCAGTCTAGACCTAGAACCCATTTTGTATGGCCTTGGACTCACAGCAGTCTTCCTCTCTTGACCTCAGAAGTTGGCTCTTTCCTCTTCTTATTTGGGTGGGGTAAGGGGATTAGCATCTAAGGAGAACTTTTTACAGTAGCCAGGACATCCATACCAACCTTGAAGAAGAAGAATATCCTGTATTCCATATTCTCCACCCTAAGGAGTCATGGCTTAAAATATAGAATCCAGGGAGTCCTGTCGCCTTTTCTTTTAGGGCTCCAGTCTACATGCAGGGCTCCAAAGGCCTTACATCTCAGACAAGGGCCTTAACAACTAGGCTGTTGTACAGCACTCCTGATGCCACAGTCTCCACAGCCACATCCACACTGATCAGAACTCTGTTACTCAGAGAAACAGCGGGAATGGTCACCCTCAAGGCCCTATTTGTATGCTTATAGACTGTGAAATGGACAGATTCTCTCTCACTCCCGGGCTCAACCTGAGCATCACCGCCAATGGTTATTGACTAATCTTCAGACATTCCTGCTTCACCAGTGGACCCCATGAAGAGCAACAGAGGGGCCTTGGAAGGCGTGCAAACAATATAGGGCTTCATCCAGAGCCTGCCTATGCCCACTGCCCTAAAAACACTATCTTGTATGTTCTACAAATGTCTCACCTACACCTACATGCTGGGCTCTCCTCAAGAACTCTTCACCGGGGTTCTAGTTGAAGACCCAGTTGATCTCTTTAACCAATATCAAAAGGAGGGCCTCTTTCTTGTCCTCTTTGCTTCCAATATCAGCGGTCCCCACAGGCCATCAGAAGAAAGCAGCTAATGGCTTGTGGGGGAAAGGTGACTAACAGAGCGTCCAGTGCCCAGAGAACATTATGAAGTCCTGGGGAACCTCATTACTCATAAAATTGGTTCAAAACAATCACAGCTCGGCAACTGCTGTCCGTGCCAAGGACCTCTAAATCTTTTAGATCTTTGCCCATAAAGCAGCTTGTCCCACACAGTGACATTGCAGAGCGGGACTTCTGATCTGGCCTCCACCATGACCCCACAGGCCACTGAGACTAAACATGGCTGGATATTGATTCACCATCTGTGCCTCCCGGAGACAGAGAGAGACAGCTATTCACAGATTTACTCTCTGTCTCCCTAGTTCAGCCCAGTCAGTTTTGACACTGTCCCAGCGATCTGATCATCCATGCTGCCTTTAAATGAAGGTCTAGGCCTTGGCCTCTGCAGAGATGGTGACAGCTGTCAGACACAGATAGCAGTCTGCAGATCCTAGTCGCTAAAACCCTCTCATTCATCCCTGTTCCCGATCAGTTGAGCACAGCTTGAAGCCCTGTGTTACAGTCCACCGATTAGTTGGCAAGAGATCTACATAGTGTATTAGCAAGGTCAACCACTGAGATAAAGGCGGCCACGTTAGCCTCCACACTATTTTTAAACCAGTAGCTGTTTGTTAAAGATGGCTATTTTCGTCCATGTCTATTTTCCCTTTTATTTTCCCTCCCTCTCTCCTCTCTCTCATAAAACAAAACTAAAGAAACTGATTGCAAGTCTCTGTCATAGATAATAAGGAAGCAGAAATTGGAGGAAGTTAAAGACTATATTAGCTTTGCTGTTACAAAATACCTGAAAAGAAGCAACTTGGGAAAGAAAGGGTTTTTTGGTGGGGTGAGGGCATAGTTTAAGGGAATATAGCCCATAAGGGACAGGAGGCACCTAGTCACATTGCATCTGCATTCAGAGAAATTCTAGGAAGTGGGGCCAGATTACAAATCCCAAAGCCCATCCTCCCAGTGACTCAGTTCTTCCTTCCAGCAAGGCTCCACCTGAAAAAGGGCCCACAGCCTTCCCAGACAATACCATCAGCCTGGAGAACAAGTGTTCAACATGGGAGCCTGTGGAGAGCAGTTAGCATCCAATACTCCACAAATCTGAATATTCTTGCACCTCAGTAAACAGCTCAAACCATGCACAGTCCTCATGTATAAGAATGTGATGGGAGATCTCAGTCCTGGGACCCCTAGAGCGAGGTATAGCCTTGGTTGGCATTCTGGCCATAGGACTGGGCCAGATAGAGACTATAAGATCTATACAGGTAGAACCCTCATGCTTAGACACCAGGAAAGGACTCATCTTTGTTATCAGATGGTACTAACAAGCTAGTTTTTCATCAGCCCTCCTGTTTGCCCAGCACCTTGTGTTCAGGAACTACAAGGTCAGGCATTGCTCAGTGTACCAAACTGGGTCTGTACCCTTTATTCTCTTAAGAGCCCTCATGATAATAGTGATTGACATCTTCATATCCAGTGACACTGTCTGTTCTGTAATCAGCTTGAATGACCAAGGGTGTCCGCCATATTGGGCATAATAACATCCAACTGTAATCCCAGGACTCAGGAGATGGGAAAACAAGTTCACAAGTGTCTGTCTGCAAGATCTCAAATTCCACCTCACCATGATAACCACCCTTCTCTTTGATTCCACCTCAAGCTCCTCTACAAACCCTTTCAACTTCAAGGCTGTCTCCTGCCCATCACCCACTTGTTTTCACACAGCTAAAATTTCCAACCATTCTCAAGACTGTTTCCCCTTTGTCTATTTTATATCTTTATGCCGTTCTTCTGTAAATTGTATGTATGTATGTATGTATGTATGTAGACAGGGTTTCAGTACTTACAACTCAAACTTATTATGTATCCACTCCATGACATTCACGCCGTCCTTACCCCACTGGTTCTCAATCTGTGGGTCACAACTCCTTTAGAGTTTGAACCACCCCACAGAGGTGGCATATCTAATATCCTGCATATCAGATATTTACATTATGATTCGTAACAGTAGCAAAATTACAGTTTTGAAGTAGCAGCAGAAATAATGTTATGGTTGCGGGGTCATACAACAAACAGAACTGTATTAAAGGGTGGCTGTGTTAGGAAGAGCGAGAAAGGCCTTAACCAGCCTGTCTGTGGATTCTCTCTTACTGACTTTCCTTTGTAGCTCCTTCACTTTCTACTTCTCCCATCCCTAGTCTGAGGTCGAAATCCAGGACTTTGTATATGTTCAGCCAGTGCTATGTCAGTGATTCTCACTTCCAGGTCTCACTGGAAAATTCCAGATAGACAGTCTACTAAGGATCCAGGCCTCCAGTCCCTCACTAGAGGATTCTGGGCAGGTGCTCTACCACTGAGCCATACCAGCCCCACTTTCTCTCTTGATGACCTACAGGCAAGTATCCAGACCTTTGACAGTCTCTCTTTCCCAGTGTCCCACCTGTGGGGTCCTGCCTTGTGTCTTATTTCCCTCCCAGCTCCGTGAGGCCCCATGACCATACTAGCTGAAAACTCCTTTGATGTCAAGCGTCCTCAGCTGTTTTGCTCTTGTCCCACTCTGTAAATTCTTTAAAGTGACAAATCTCAGGACAAACATACAGGTCTTCAATACATACTTGAAGGATGAGACTGTGCAGAAGATCCCACTGTTTGATGACTGTATAGGGGCTGATTCAAACCCGTTGAGCTAGAAAGGAAATGTAGATGAAAGACTTTAGGAGGAATCACAAATGAACTTGAGTTTGTAGACACACTGGAAGAATTACCTCTGTGCAGATTCCTCGCACAGAGGTCATAGCCTCGTGTGTTGAGAAATGCAGATGAGTGTCAGCTTTGGCATCTGGTAAGGACATGAAAGGGGATCTGAAGGCAAGAGCCTCCCATGGTTCCTGGCAGAGTGATGGAACCTGGTGAGTATCCCTCTGTGTGCTCCACAGCCGCCTAGTCTGTGGCAGGGAGTTTATGCAACCCCCATGATTTCCTAACTTACTGCTCCAGTAAATAAGGGGCTATATAAACAGACCTTGGCCCAGGGAAGGCGACTCACACATTCACAGCTTCCTGCTTAGGGAATCCACGTGGAAACTGGGCTTCCACTTCTCAGCTTCTGTAGCAGAGCCTTGGGGAATTCTCTGGCCAGCTGCTGTGGGGTTAGTGTGGCTCGTGAGGGGAGGAGGTGTCAGCCCTGGAAACTGCACAGGCCTCTGCTCCCAGCTCACAGAGCAGTCACACACTGGGGGTTGGGGGTGGGCGTGAAGTAGCAGCCTGCAGAGCTTCCTCCCTCCCCTTCTTGCAGAGCAGAGAGTAGTGTAGAGGTGGGATTTCGAGGGGACCTGACCTGTTAAGGACTGAGAGGGAAGCTAATGAACTGAGTCTGATACAGAGTGACTTTGGGGTTCCATGGGGAGACTTGCCCGTTTCATTTATTCTAGTACACTATATAAAACAGCTTCTGTGTTTGTCAAAATTAGAGCTGATTTGGGGAGAAGGCAGGTGTGGGGGAAGTGAATTTTCTCTTGTTATGAGTTCTAGGCTCCCTGGAGTCATTTGGCCTGGCTCTTGGAGCCCAAAGGAACACACAGGGCTTAGACACTTCTGCGATACGCTCACTAGCTTGGGCTGAGGCCAGGCCTGTGATCCAGGGCTGATACACGGAGGGGGGGAACGGGAGGGGGTCACACTCAAGTTTTAGTATGAGAGCTGCAGGGTCACCTTTGTGGATGGGAAAATAGTTCTAAGGAATTCTTTACATGTCATCGTGATGGGGAGAATTAAAATAGCATGGTCCTTGTGCTTTTTGAAGGGTCCTGGCCAACCAAGTCTAGAAAAAGGCAGGGCTGAGGGTTGGTGGGAGGGGGCCTAGAGTGAGGAAACAGGAAAGGGTAGGAGAGGGTTGGACGGGACATGAAATATTGTTTAAAACATATTCCTAGACATAATAAAGTATTAAAGTGAAAATATCATTGAGACAGCTCTCATTATATGCATTCCAAGCCTCATTATGGCGTATGCAGAAGTGACTACAGGGCCGAGAGCTAACAATATCATGGACGAATGCCTATTATGTAAGAAATGCTTTCTAGTCTCTTCCAGTGTCGGGATGTGGTGGTTGGTTTTCAGTAAAGGTCAGCATCAGTGCCACACTGAATAGAGCTAAGAGTAGGTTTCGTTCTTTGTGGGACCACGGGCACTGTTGGGGATTGATCTGAAAATCTGGTCTGTTGCAGGCCTTTGCTCTCAAGGGAGATTAATATTTTAGCTATTCCTTTTTGTTCAGGGCTTCTAAATGTATTTGGAATGAAAAGAAAGGTTAAAGAGGGGCTCTGGGACGGCTAGCTTCAGAGACTAGATCATTTCATGAAGGGAAATCAATTAAAAAAGGTTGACTGTGAACATCTATCCATTTAGCTTAGCCACTATTGAATTTTCATGATGGACTTGGACTCTTCGGAGAGAACGAGAGTTAATGGCAATTGTTCCTTCCTCTTCAAAATTTATTATCTGGTTTATTCAATGGAAAACACTCCATCAAACTGGATAGAGGCCTTAGGCCTATTGATACATTTGCCTGTGTGGGGTTGGAATGGAGGGAGGGTTGTCACAGATGTCCGGCCTTTGAAGGAAAATTAAACAAGTATCTCATTACGGAATGCTTCAGTGGTCCCCGGAGGTGGTCACAGACGCAGCGGATTTAATGAGCTGGGAACGCCATCGCTGCCAAAGTTTACCTCGACCCGTCCTTCTGAAGAACTCCTCTATTTAGGGCCACTCAAGCAAAGGAGAAAGACTCCATGCTGCGTCTCTGCTTTCAACTCTGAGGAAGGGGATAATGCAGTTTTTGTGCTACACATCCAGAGGAATTATGTGTGCTAATTTGATTAGGGGAGATTTGATTAACTGGAAAATGAGGGCTTTGCTAAGACTTTCACACGCTTAATTTATCCCTTGCAAAAGCAGACGCAACACTGTGTCATGAAACTCAGAAGGCATATGGGAACAGTATTCAGTGGTTAGGAGGCCTTTCAGACCCAACAATATCGAGGCTTGCCACGGTTCATATTGGGATAATCATTTTAGAGCATTCGCTCTGCCACAGAATACAAATTGCATTTGGCACTGCCAGTTAAACGGTTCAAAGGATAATGAGATTAATATAGTAGGAAACTTAGCTGAGCAAAAAGCTTTTTTCTTTCGCTTTCTTTTTTTTTTTTTTTTTTTAAACACCATTGCATAACTAGTTTCAAGGGAAACTTGGTTGCTTTCTTTTTTTCCACCAAATGACACAATTCAGTACCTTTTGAGGCTCTGTGCACTCAGCAAACATCTTTTGGCATCTCCTTGAACATTGGGTGGATGAGTTAGCCCATTTCCCTTAAAAGGTTTGGTGTCAGGGTGGGGAGTGCTTGGTCTGGAGCTAGGAGGCCTGGAGGAGAAGTAGTGGCTCTATATGAGATCTTCTATTTTCTTCTAATGATGCTTCAGAAATAAGATGACAAGTTGTAATCTGTCATCCTGTATCCATGGCCATTTGGAAATGGCTGATATCTGACTATCTAATATTCCTAAGAGGTTTGCTTCACCTGTGTTTATAGATAAGAGTTAAATATATGATGTTTTCTCTCTATCTCTTCGTGTGTTGTGTGTGTGTGTGTGTGTGGTGTGTGTGAGAGAGAGAGAGAGAGAGAGAGAGAGAGAGAGAGAGATGTAGACACAGCTGGCCTCAAACTCACTATGACCTTGAATTTTTAATCTTCTTGCCAATGCCTTCCAAGTGCTAGGATTATAGGCAGACGTTACCATACCAGGGTGTTAAGGATCAAATTTGTGGGTTTTTTTTTTTTTTTTTTTTTTTTTTTGAGACAGGGTTTCTCTGTGTAGCCTGGGCTGTCCTGGAACTCACTCTGTAGACCAGGCTGGCCTCAAACTCAGAAATCCGCCTGCCTCTGCCTCCCAAGTGCTGGGATTAAAGGCATGTGCCATCACCACCCAGCTTTGTGTTTTCATTCATGCTAGGAAAACACTCTTTCAAGCTAGCCACATCTGCAGTACTCACTATACATTAAAAGCATGCTAATGGAGTGGGGAGATGGCTCAGTGGTCAAGGAGTGCTTGCTGCATAAGCCTATGGGCCTGGCTCAAATCCCCAGCCCCTGTAACACCATGCTGTGGGGCATGGACACAGAAGGATCACCGAGGCCTGCTGGGAGTAGCCTTACTCTAGTTCTCATGAGCGTCCACAGCTCAAGGGAATAAACTAGGTGACAGAGCAGAACACACAGTGCCCACTTCTAGATTCCGTGTACATGCATAGCAGTGCGCAGCCTCACACACATACACACATGCCAGCATACACTCTACACAAACACTCTCCCTCACACACACATACACACACACATAATTAATTAATTAACTAATTAATGAGTCATCAAGATGACTTATCAAGTAAAGGCATCAGCTGCCAAATCTGATGACTTTGATCCTTGGAACCCACAGGATGGAACGAGGGAACCAATTCTCAAGTTGCCCTTTGACCTCCACACACGCATTCTCTCTCTCTTCTTGCATACACACACATTTTAAAACTATTCAAGATAATTTTTTATTATTATTTATTTATTTATTTAGTAGTAGAGTACTTAGAGAACACCCAGATTGTCTCTAAATGGTCAGGATTCTTTGAGTTCCTACTCTGGGTCTTTCTCTGAACACCCATTGCTCTGGACAACAGCAAATCCACTCAGCCTTTAAACCAGCTCCACTGGGCCAAACTTATTCACAGCCAACTTGGCCTTTTCTAGCTATTGGTCTACACAGTACAAGCAACTTCTGAACTCTTCTTTTGCTCTCGGCCCTAGAATTTGGGGCTTTGCCATGGAAATCAGTCAGTCAGTGAAGAATACAAGCATGGTATGCTGGGTCTTAACATCCATGGTGGGCTGGGGAGTCTCCTGCCATCCCCAATAGGTCCCTGCAGCCCAGCAAACCGTGAAAGGAGCCCTGATTGCAGCAGACCACTGGCCTAGTCTGGACAGAGCTGCTTTGTTTCAGCTGGACCTCAAGATTTAAATCTCAATTCTGTTCTTAGATTTCCTTCAGTCCCCTTTCCCCCACTGCCTCCACCCACAGCCCCGTGTCGAGCATCTCCTGACTGCCTGTCTTCAAGTTAGAACAAGGTCCTCCTCTTCTTGCCTGATGGCTTTGCACCACCGTGGTAGATACATTGAGTCAAGCCACACTTTTCTTTGGGAAAGAGGCCCCTGGCTCTTTAAGCAGAGTTGCTAGGTAATCGTTCCACTCGGTTGCATAACCAGAAAGGGATGTGTCAGTCCCAGGCCCCTGCAGACAGAGGAGGGCTTCATTAAAACGCTCGCCTAGACCTAGACAGATGAGCAGTCTCCAGTCGGAGTTCTTTTCCATCTTCCCCATCTGTTCACTGCAGTTTTAATTAAATCTACTGAGATTATTTTTGGCCTTCTCCAAGAACAGTAAGCTAGCCTTGTGCCAGTGTCCACTAGCTTCTCTGCTTTAGTGCCAGCCGCTAATGAGCAGGCACATGGGGTAACCCTGCCCGCATGTTGCCCCCCTCCTCCTGCCAGCCATCATGAGTTGCTAATAGGGTAGGCACCACGAGTGCCAGGTCTAGGCCTCTCCACCTTCCCCACCTCAGCCCCACCTTGGTACGAAGAAGGCCAATTAGTGAGTGATTCCACCAGTGGTTAACTGGCTAATAGAAGTGACAGGCTTCAAATAACCTTCAAGTATGCAGCCCAGTTGCTTGTCTGTCTGATCAGGGCCCTTCTTGCTGGCACCTGACGCTTTCAATACCATAATGGCATTCACACACATTCTTTTTGAATGCTGTCACCTAGCAAGACCTTTCTTCTCTTCCTTTGCTGGGAGGATGCCTGGCAAAGCTATTAAGTCTGTGATGGAGATGACAGCTGACTGCGGGCCTGTCAGTCCCACTTTGGAAGTCAGCACATCCTTATACCCATTAGGAGCACATCATGGGAACCTCAGAAATAACTCACTGTAGTGTACTGTGAGTTTGTTCCCCCACCTGCAAGCGTACCACCCAGCCAGCCTTGCAGAGCAGTCTGCTGCACCCCACATTAGGGTCCAAGCTGTTGGTGGTGGGTGTGTACCTTTTATTTGAGCATGTGTGCGCGTGTGTGTATGTGTGCACATATGTACTTTGGACACCTTGGCTGCCATTTCTTAGGGACTCTTTACCTAGCTGTCTTGCTCTTTGAGAAAGGGTTACCCATTGGTTTGGAAATCACCGATTAGGCTAGGCTGGCTATCCAGTGAGCTCCAGGGATCTAGCTGACTCCACCTCCCAGGCAATAGGATTACAGTTATATAATAGCACACCCAGCTTTATTACTTCAGTGTGTGTGTGTGTGTGTGTGTGTGTTTGTATACACACATGGGTACTGCATGACACGTCTTGAGGTCATTAGGTTTGTGCAAGAAGCCCTTTTACCCACCAAGCAGTCTCTGAGCCAGTGCTCAGCATTTTTGGAAATGCATTATGGGTATTGAACACAGGTCTTTATGACTTCCAAGCAAGCACTTTACAGACTGAGCCATCTCACCAGCTCTTGATATTTTTCTTTTTCTTTTTTTTTTTTTTTGTTTTGTTTTGTTTTGTTTTGTTTTGTTTTTTGAGACAGGGTTTCTCTGTATAGCCCTGGCTGTCCTGGAACTCCCTCTGTAGACCAGGCTGGCCTCGAACTCAGAAATCCGCCTGCCTCTGCCTCCCAAGTGCTGGGATTAAAGGCGTGCGCCACCACCGCCCGGCGATATTTTATTTTTCAAATTTCAAACTAGGGACTAGTGATTTCTTTAAAGGAAACACAGGCATTCCCAGTTACTGGCCAAGTCGGTGGCTGGTCTCCATTCAGAAGACTCTGACTCATTGAGTTTCTAAGCTAAGTACGTAGTGTTTTGAAATCCAGAACTGCGCTCTCAGGTTTCCAAGGGAAAGTCCAGGCCTATATTTGTTTCTTCGTCCTTTCGTATAGCTTTCTGTTCTTTTTGTGTGTGTGTGTGTGTTTATGAGTGTGAGTACATCCATATGGCTATGTGGATGAGGAGGTCAGAGGACAGCTTTCAGGTGTCAGTTCTGTCGTTCTGCCTTGTTGGGACAGGGTCTCTTTTATTGTTCTGTCACTGCAGTGCTTGCTCCATGCTGGCTGACCTTGGAGCTTCACAGTGACTCACCTGTCCTCTTCCTCTCTTCTTCCCATCTCAGTGCCAGGAATACAGATGTGGACCGCCACATCCAGCTTTTTACATCAACTAACTAGTAGTCTTGACCACCGAGCCATTCCCTCAGTGCCGAGTGTGTCCATTTCTTAGGAAGACTTGAGACCAGATCAAATAAAACCAAATGTACTTGGTAGGGCTTGGTAGCAGAGGAAGCAGAGGTAGCCACAGTAATGCTGTGTTTGGCAAACAGTCCCTAGAACATGTACTAATATTTCACAGGCCTTTTGGGCAGTTTGAGGGAATGTTATACTTGATCCCTGTGTGTGCCCAACCAGCAGAGGATTAGAGAGAGACCTTCCCTGGATTCTGCTGTTGAATGGCCCTGTGTTCTCTGCAAGAACACACTAACCAAGTTTAGAAGACTGAACAAATAAGGAGAAAAATAGTGCACCATGTGTTGTTTTTTTCTCTGTGTGGACCTTCAGATGGTGTAATATTCTGCTTGTTGGTCAGGGATAATTTGCGCAGGTGGTTTTCCATAATCTTGCATCCCCTGTGAATGTGGGACAATCTGTGGGGTGCCCAAGATGGTTCCTATTGACTGTCAACTTCGTGGGCTCTAGAATCACCTAGGAGACAAGCCCCTGCGAGTGCCTGTGAGGGACCTTCTAAGTTGGGTTAATTGCTGTGAAGAGATCCATCCTGAATTGGTACTTCACCTATCCATAGAGTGGGATCCTAGACAGAATAAAAAGGAGAACGTGAGTCATGTCTTCTGACAGTAGATGCAATGTGACCAACTGCCTCATGCTCCCACCACTATGGCTTCACCACAGTGGTAATAGGTTAGAGCCCTCCTTCCTGACATTATTTTTGTCCTGTATGTTGTGGAAGTAATGAGAAAAGTAGCCGAGATGGTACCCCAACTTCCGTGGGAACTCTGTAACTCTCCTTATAAACAATAGTTAGTCAAAAGCCTGAAGAGCATCCTCATACCTTTCGTACGATACACTCCTACCGTATCTCTGTCTCTCCTCTACACAGGTTTTCATTACTGCAGATCAAAACCAGACCCTCGCGAATGCTAAGTATACTCTGGACCACTGAGCTGCCCCCCAGCCCTTCACCCATGTGTGACTTAGAGTTACTGTTGCTGTGCTCAACACCATGACCAAAAGCAGCTTGGGGAGGAAAGGGATTTTTTGTTTTTGTTTTGGCTCACAGTTCCATATAACAATTAATCATCAAAAGCAGAAATGGGAGGATCCTGAAGACAGAAGCTGATGCAGAGGCCCGTGAAGATGCTGCTTACTGGTTTGCTTCTTATGGCTTGGTCGGCCTGCATTCCTTTTTTTTATTGGTATTTTATTTATTTACATTTAAGATGTCATCCCCTTTCCCCATCCCCCCCCCCGAAACCCGATATCCCTTCCCCCCTCCTCCTTTTTTGCTTTTATACCATTTTAATTACATGTAAGTATTTAGGTCAGTTCAAGGTTGAAGAACTAGCAATGCAATAGATGCAAATAGTCAAGACAATAAACACAAATAGTCAAAGAACAAGCAAGGCAATAAACAAAGTTCCGTGATCACTCCCATGATCGCTATTTCTCAGGGCTTATCAGGATGACCAAAATATCTGAGCCAACTTCCCTGTCCTAGCCCAAAGTCATTTTCATGCCTGAAGCCTACTTCTTTGTTCTAGCCTACGATTTAGATTCCTGACTGAAATTACTTCTTTATTATAGCCTAATGTCAGATTCCTGCCTGAAACCCACTTCCTTGTCCTTGGCCAATGTCATATTTCTACTAAACAGAACCCAGGACCACAAGCCCAGGGCTGGCTCTCCCCCATCAATCACTGATTAACAAAATGTCCTATAGGGGTGCCTTCAGTCTGGTCTTATAGAGGCATTTTCTTACTTGAGGTTTTGTCCTCTCAAGTGACTTCAGCCTGTGTCAAATTGACATAAAACTATCCAGCACAACCCATAACTATATAACTCACTGTGTTGCCAAGGCCTGGAACCCATGTTCCTTTGGTCTTCATCCCTCAGATGCTAGTCCTGCAGATTTATGCCATCATACCTGGCTCCTCCATTACCTTTTAAAGCTATTGTAAATCCTTCTTGGCCTAGGATTGTAGGTGATACACAACAGCATCTACTGCTAAATTAGTAAATTGAGAAGCTGGGAGTGCAGCTCAGTTGGTAGCATGCTTCCCTAGTGTTCATAAAGCCTTGGGTTCCTTCCCCAGCACTGCATAAATGGTACCTGATGGGACACACCTGTATTTCCAGCTCTGAGAGGGTAGGAACTACAGGATCAGAAGTTCAAGGTTATCCTTAGCTGTATAGAAGTTGTGAGGCCAACCTGGAAAACGAGAACCCACGTCTTAAAAATTTAAAAAACAAAACAAATTAACAACAACAACCAAACCTCACACAACTGATGTTGGAACTTTAAGCTAAGAATCAAGGTTGATTAACCATCCAAGTTCAACCATGGCTATGCTACTAAATGTAAGACAGTCTGTGCTTTTGGCTTTGGGGACTATAAAACATGAGCACTCTTGTTTTTCCTTCCTCCAGTAGTTAAAGCCATGGAAAAAAAAAGCTCCCTAAGTCATGATTTGCACTTTTTCACTTCTATGGCAAGCTAATAAAATATTTTTGCTCGTATATATGGCTCTCAATAACCCCACCCCCTTGTAGGACTTGGAAAGAGTTTATAGCATTATATTCTAGAACATTAAAACAAGACAAAACAAAAGAGACCTTAAAGTTATGTCTATTGGAGACAGCAATTAGGTTTTAGTAGTCAAGATGTCACTGATCAATTACTCAGATGCCTACATTGATTCTAGGCTGGGAAGGAATAAGTCTGGATTGATTAATGATGTCTGCTGTGAACTTGGCATGAAAGAGGAACTGCACACATTGAACATCTCTACCCCTCATTTCTCCTTCTTGACCAGGGAAGCTTTCTAAGCTAAGAGAAGGCAGTGTCTATAAGTGTCCTAATTCAGAGTCCAGAGCTTATTGAAATCCCATCTTATGGAAGTAATTAGGTTTGTTTTTTCAAATAAGAAAGTTAAGTAAAACTCTGGGATTGTAAGCTACATATAGACTTACCCTTGAGTTCATTATAAAATTAAAAATCAGATCCTTTTCCCAGTTTCTCACATTGCCAAGAAGCAAGTTCTTCCCCCTCGCAGACCTGAAGCAAGGCCTTCCCCCTTGCAGACCTATTCACGTTGTCTTTGTTGATAGCGAGCCATTCTTTCATGATCTCTAATTGCCTGAGACATGCCCACCAGTAAATTCATTCTCCTGGGTCCTTTTTTTGGTAATTTCTGTTGTTCCTACAAAGACCAAACCAGGCAGTGTAAGGCTCCCACACTCCTTCCTAAACACAAAACAAAACTGCTAGATATGGTAGCTCGCACCTGTGATAACAGCACTCAGGAAGTAGAGTCAGAGGGATCAGAAGCCAAGGTCATGCTCAGCTATATAGCAAATTCAGGGTTAGCCTCAGCTAAATGAGACCCTTTTGGAAGGAAGGAGGATAGAGGGAGGGAGGGAAGGAAGGAAAGAAAGAAGGGTGGGTTTTAGCAACTTTTCAATGTAGCAAATATGAAACATTTAGAGCAATGATCTGGATGAAGTTTGATTGGTGGTTCTTTTGGTTTTTTAGTTTGTTTGTTTGTTTGGTTGGTTGGTTGGTTTTTGGTTTTTGGTTTTTTTGAGACAAGGTCTCTCTGTATAACCTTGGCTCTCCTGAAACTCACTCTGTAGACCAGGCTGGCCTTGAATTCAATAAATCAGCCTGTTGCTGCCTCCCAAGTGCTGGGATTACTGACTGGTGGCTCTTAACTATTGTTTGGTTTGGATGTTGTTTCTCCTTAAGACAGAGGACTTGTCTCCCCAAGATGTTAGCTCACTGATAAAACTGGGACTCTTCTATTTTTCTCTTCCTTGTTTTGATTCCTCCGAAATCAGGTTAGTGATCACTTTAAAAATGTGTTTCTATGAACTGCATATTGTATGCATTTCCTTACACATGTGTGGACAACTGGCTGGGTTTAGTTCTCTTACTCTGTTATGCGGGTCCTAGGGATGCAACTCGATCATCAGGTTTGGTAGCAAGTGCCCTCACCCATTGAGCCATCTCAGCAGCCCAGGATAGCAGATTTGTTCCATATTTGCTGAGGAAACACCCATCCAGTTACATCTTAAGTGTTGAATGTGAATCTTAAGCCTACCTTGCCTAAGCGGGAGCGTGAGTAGGTACAGTTAATAAACCACTGGCTTCTAGTTCTCCTCCAGAGGTCTGCAGATGGGTTCTTCCCCACTAGACTTTTCATGTGGCAGAATCCGTTTTGTAGAGCTCTCCATCCAGGCTGAGCGAGTCAATCACCGTTTCTCTAATTTAGTACCACATTTATCAGGCTCCTGAGGAGAGCGGGTGTTTTTGGTTTTTTTTTTGGACCCATTTAGGTGAGAGATTGGCTTGAGTGGGAATAAGGGGAGAACCTGCCCCCAGCCACCATTCCTTTCCTCTTCACACAAGATTCATAATCAACCCAGAAGGAGGACAGAGGATGCCCAGCCACTTGGAAAAGCCAGCAGCTGTGAAGCTGATTAGGTCAGCAGGCCCCATCTCTCAGCTATCTTCCAGATCAGGGTATGAAGCCCCTGACAACTTGTCATCCTAGCAGCATGGGGACGTGATGGCTAGCTCTAATTGCCAACTTGATGCAGCCTAGAATCAGCTGGGAAGTCTCAATGAGAAACTGTCACCATTGGCTTAGCCTGGGAGCATGTTTGAAGACAGGGAAGATTATCTTAATTACATTAATTGATATGGAAGGACCCAGTCCACAGTGGTCAGGAGCATTTGCTAGACAAGAGGGTGCTGAGCTCTGTAGGACTGAAGGGATGGAGCTGAGCACACGCAGTTAGGTGAGCATGTGTGTATTCATCTCTGTTCCCAACTGTGCATGAGATGTGACCAGCTGCTTCTGGCCCCTGCCATGTCTTCCCCACAAGGATGGACTAGAACTTGAAACTATGAACCAACTAAACCCTTTGTCCCATGGTTGCTTTATCTCAGGGTGTTTATCACTGTAGCAAAGATGAAATTAGGCCAGGGATGAACAATAAAGCACCCTCAAAAATTCAGCACTACCTTGGTCAACTCCTTTCTCTAAAAAAAAAAAAAAAGTAATGGGCCTTAAATGTGCCTGTGTGTACATGTGTTGTTTATGTGTATACCTGAGGCCGAACTCAGATGTCTTCCTCACTCTCTACCTTAATTTTTGAGACAGAGTATCTCACTGAATCTATATCTTACAGATTGAGGGTAAACCATCTGGCCAGCAAGACATAGGAATTCCCCCTATCCACTTCCCCAGAGCTGGGATTACAGGAATATTTCACCAGTTTTAAATCTTTTATGTAGGTGCTGGGAGTTACACTCAGCACCAAATGCTTTCTCAGAAGGCACTTTCCTCAGTGCTGAGTTGTGCAGGAATAGGTTTATGTCAACATGACACAAGTTAAAGTTATCTGAGAGGAGGGAACCTCAATTAAGAAAATGCCTCTGTGAGACTGGGTTGTAGGCAAGCCTGTAGGGCATTTTCTTAATCAGTGATCAGTGGAGGAGGGCCCAGCCCACGCTGGGTGGTGCCACCCCTGGGCTGTTGGTTCTGGGTTCTGTCAGAAATCAGGCTGAGTAAGCCATGGGGAGCAATCCAGTAAGCAGCATCCTCCATGGCTTCTACATCAGCTCCTGCCCTGTGTGAGTTCCTGTCCTGACTCCCTTCGATGATAAACGGAGATATGGAAGTGTAAGCCATATCACACACACACACACACACACACACACACACACCCTCCAAGTTGCTCCGGTCATGGTGTCTCATCACTACAACAGAAACCCTAGCTCAGACACTATCACCTCCCTGGCCCCAGCAATCTCCATCTATCTTTTAGTAACCAGTTGCCTGAATCACTTTCCTGACTTCATAGCTGCCATTTTGTACTCTTGTAACCCCTGAAGCACAGGATCTTTGGGCTTGGAGGTCAGGCAGGCTTCCTGTTAACTTTCACCTATACACTGTGCAGAAGCCCAGTCTCCCTGGAGATAAAGTAGGAGTGAGTTTTCCTCATCCTTCACGTTCCAGGCAGGTGTGTCAGGGCCCCCTTGCCGGGTGGGTTCTGTTTTTCCTGTTAGCTCTTGGGAAGGAAGAAAGGTCAAAAGGATACAGGAAGGAGTTTAGAAAGCCATCATCCTCTAACAGGAAAGGAGATCAAACTTCCTTTTGGTTTTTCTTTCAAATGTGCACATACGCATGTGTCACGTTCACATGTCTGTAGGCACACATGTATGTGTGTGCACAGTAACAGGAGGCCAGACACCAGCTTCTTTTGTCATTCCTCAGGTACCATCTACATTTTGCGGCTTTATGTTTATTTGTTTACTTTTGGTGTGTGCTTGCTTATTTGATTGTTGTTATGTGTGTGCTCAGGAGCTCAGACTGCACATGTGGAGGTCAGAGCATACCTTTCAAGAGCCAGTCTAGCCATGCTGGTCCTAGGAATTGAACCAAGTCATCAGGCTGGGCAGCAAAGCACGTTTACCCACTAAACCATTTTCTAGACCCTCATCTTATTTCGAGACAGGCTCTCTCACTGAACTGGGACTCACCAGACAGGCTGTCTCAGCCTTCCCGGGGCTAGGGGTAGTAAGTGTACTCCACCTTGCTCAACTTTTTGCATGAGTTCCAGGGATGGAACCCAGGTGGTCTTCATGCTTGTGTGGCCAACACTTTAGGGACTGAGCCATTTCCCCAGTCTTGGCACTCTCTTGAGGATAGGGATCTTCAGTGGGATGTGGAATCCATATGGAGTCCTCCATTTGGACACTTTCGAACCATTAAGGCCCCAGTGGCCCCAGCTTGCATGTATGGTGGACTCAACAGCCTCCTTGTAGAACTGCTTATGTATGTGGAGAAGTCGGGTTATTGTCTAATTGAAAACTAGAGTCCTTCTTGAGAAGAAAGGAACACTGCAAACCTTGAAGGCAAACAGGAAAACAAATGGATTTTCCAGTACGCAGGCCTCATACTGGTTAGTTTGTTGCTTGTTTTTTTATCTTGTGTCTAATAAACCTATACATGAGCTACAGGTAAGAAGGGTCAAGAAGCCCTGCCACCCTCTTGGAAGTATTTTTATATGTATTGGTGAGCTTACATCACATCTTCATAACCTCTAGTGGAATATATAACAAAACAAAACTGAACTGTATTGGGGCTGCTGGAGGAAAAATATATACAAGTCACCTTCGGAAAGGAAAGCTGTTTATTCCTCAGCCCCAGGCTCTACATCTTGGCCACACCTAACAAAGACAGATACTATCCTCCGGTCACATTTCCATAAGCCGGAGAAGTGCAAGGAACCATCCAAAGTATGCAAGCTGCTTCTCACTGAAGCTGTGGCTCATGAAGTGCCGGCCTAGTAGGCTCAACAGCCAGCATTCCATCACCTACTGCATGAACTGGGTGTGGCGGTGTACACCTATAATCCTGGAATTGTGGTAGAGGCAAGAGAAGCAGAGATTCCAGGTCATTTTATCTTCCACTACATAGTGAGTTCAAGGCCAGCCTGGCTGACAAGGAAACATCCTATGAACAACAACAAAAACTAACAAAATGGTTACACTTTGGCCCGTGTCTATGTATAACAAGATTTAAAAAAAAAAAAAAAAATTGAAATCAGAATTTTAGAGATATTTCTGACCCTGCCTACTTTTGTCCTTTCAGCCGGAGATGATGTTTGGTTTTTTCCAAGGTAAAATAACTATTGGTGGTTGAGATGATGGGTTGATTATTTTTCTTATGAAAGGAATTTGTAGAGTGTGGGGATACCTGAGTCATACTGTGAGCATACCTCGGTACTTGTTTGGTAGTCAAAGGACAGTTTTCAGGAGTTGGTTCTCTTCCTAGATCCTGTAGGTCCTGGGGTTTGAACACAGGTCACCTGGTTTCTCAGAAAGGATCTTTAAGCACAGAATTATCTTGTTCCTCCACCAACCTTTTACAAACCTGTGTCATTTCCTCTCCTTTCTTTCCCTACTCCTGCCATATGCTTAGTGAAGGAAGCACAACGCCTCTATGTTCATACATACATGAGTATGTTGTATGTATGCATGTGAGAGTGGAAGTACATTGTTTACTGGGACTCGTGTATACACGTGTATGGGAAGGCATGTGAGTATACATGCATGCATGTGTGGGCTGCAGGAATGTAAGATGCTATGTGCTCATGTGTCTGTCCCACCCCTAGCCCTACAGATACCTTCCTCCTGGGCCTCTAAGACCCAGTCTTCTACAGTCCTGTGACCACACATAGTAATTCTGTGTGCTGGTTCAGGGCTTCTTGCTTTAATTACCCAGCTCTCTCTGCCTCGTGTTGTCCAGAGACGTAGGAAGACTGGAGGATGGAGAGAGGGAAGACAGAACCAGGCTTTCCCCTCTGGGAACACTGGGACTCACCGTTTGTGTTGGAAAGTTCAGAAGCCTCTCTTCTTGCTTCTGAAGGCTGCAGCATGTGGGTGGAATGGCCAGGGTGGTTAATGACTCACGGGAGCTCCCTTCCTAGTCCTTCCCAGCCTCTAGAAAGTCTGTCTGCTCTCTCCTAGACCTTTCCATCAGGGCCCAAGATGGCTGCACAGAGAACCTATTTCTGGTGAATAAGAATTCCTTTCACCTTTGTTCATACTACCCTGCCTTATTGCTGCCTTTAAAAAAGAGAGAGAGAGAGAGCGTTGTATATATAACCTCGATTATGTCCCCATAAAGAGAGCCTGTAATGACTCCCCCGTGGGCTTAGCTAAAGTATGTCTAGACAAGTTTTGCTGGCTTTCCCTCCTAAACTTTTTTGGGTTAAAAATAGAGTCGTATTTGTTGGACTACAGTGGAGGACTAGCTCTTTAACCTTTTGTCCAGATGCATACTGCCTACTTAAGTTTTAGTTAGAGACAGTGTGTTACCTGCACACCAGCCTCCCTCTGACAACATGCTGCCTCCCTTCCTCCTGCCTGGGTCAAGTCTATGGAAAAGTTTTCCAAGAGGCTTAGATGCAGGGAGGCACTTAATTATTATCCATTTTTTTTCTCCTTTTAGTTAAATCTTAACAGTAAGATATCCCAGAGATTATATTTTTAGCAGCCACTTTAAAGAGACGAGGGAGATTAATTTAAAATTGATAATCGTGCGGCAGCAAAGGCAGCTTAACAAGCCCCGGGTCTGCCTCATGGAGCAGGCCCCTCTCAGGGGACAGTAGTTCAATTCTCTGTGCTGCCAATTGGAATCAGAAATCACAACTGCTGTGATTAGCAGTGAATGCCCTGGCCTGCCTGCCCCAGGCAGAAGAAGAGGGGCCTGTTTTCTTGCTAGCCAGCAGTTAACCCTTTGGTGGAGCAGTTGGAAGGCAGCAGAGATGATCCTTGGGTATGAGGCAAAGTCTGTGAGCTTACATCTTTGCAGAAACTACCCAGGTCATCCTAAGGGCCTTTGGGTTCATGGTCCAGCACTCTCAGGGGCTATGGTCACAGATTATGAATTAGAGCTCCCCACTGGTTATTGCCATCATTGGAACATGTATCCATGCTGCCCTAGAAGCTTCCAGGGCTGGATGAGCAGCTTTCAGGCTGGAGAGCCTTCCTTTGTGGAAGGCCACAGTGAAGCTTGCTGCCTCCTCCCCAGACCACATGTGTGCGCGCGCGCACACACACACGTCCAGCTTGCTGCTCTTAAAAATGGCTCCTGGCTAGCAAATGAACCATCATGGATGATGGTGGTCGTGTGGAGCGGGAGTAAGCACTGTTAATGAGCTGCAGGGTACCAGAAACAAAAAGGGAAAAAAAAAGAAAAGAAAATATTTTCCCTGAGGGCCAAACAAAATTAATTTTAAAAATTAATGTAAATCACTAATGCTGCAAGAGCCTTCGTTAAATTATGGGGACTTGACACCTACAGTGCTGTATTTTCGCCATTGAATTTGTTATCTGAGAGGTGTTCATTGTTTGTTTCAGTGTGAAAAGCTGTTTTCCTCCAGATAAGCTCCTTCATTAGTAGCCTGGATCCCTGCCACCTCTCTGTGTCTTGCCACCGAAGCAATGCCCCGTAGCAGCGAAGCAGACAGCCATCCCGTGTTTAATATCAGAAATGTAAATCAAAAGCATCCAGTCTGGTTTCAGATGGCTTCAGTTTTTCCCATGGTGAAATCTGGGGAAAGGGGAGTTAAAAAAAAAAAAAAAAAAATTCTTCCCTGAGCCATTCTGACACCACTGCTTTGCCAGACAGGCCCTGAATGCAGGCTGATAATTATTAAACAAAGTATCTTGTTTCCCACTGAGGTCTCTGGGATCGCTGTGTCATTAGGCTGGATTTATTTCTAGGGTTTCATTCACGCCACGACAGCTTGGGATTTATTAAGTTCTGTGTTTTTAATTTCAGGTGGAAAAGAAACTGGTCAGATACAATTTGGAGGGAGAGCCTAGAAAAATGGGTGTTCATCTTTGTGTGTGTGTACCTGCTCACACATATCTGTGTGTTCTTGTATATATGTGCACAGGTACAGTTAAATATGTATATGTATATATGTGCATGCATGCAAAGGCCAGAAGTGACCCTTATGTGTTTTCTTTAGATGTTCTGTTTTTATTCTTGGAGGGGGTCTCTCTTGTTTGGCTAGGCTGACAGGCAAGCAAGTCCCAGTGATCCTCCTATCTCTGCCTACCCAACACTTAGGTTCCACATGCACTGCACCCCACCACGTATTTTTTTAAAGCTGGTTTTTAGGATGCACCTTGGGCCCTCACACCTGCATGGTAAGTATTTCACTAAGTGAGCCATGTCCCCCACCCATGTGGCTGTATACCCTAACACCTATATACAGAGCGAGAGACTCAGGGCATCTTGGGTGGTACGCTGAGAACAGCCAAGGCACGCCAACTTAGGAAGTGGTAGAGAAAGGGCGAGCACAGGGCTCGGGGTTTCACAGCAGTAACAGAACATTTTGCTCTGCTGTCATTTGAGACTTCCTTAGAAGTGTTACACAGTGCACACTGCCATCCTAACCCACAAGTTCCAAGCTCAAGGTGTTGTGTTTTTCCTTCTGAAGGGAAAAACTGAAATGACAACTTCTCTGACACCCCTCAGATTTCTTTTGACCTATGTAGCAAGCTTCTAATTGAGCGCTTTTCAAGTGAGAGAGATATTATCCGGAACTGGTTGGAAGCTATAAGTAACAATAAACTCATTTCTATAGAAATAAATAGTTAAGATGCCCTGTGAAAGAAAAACAAGATAAACCACAGTTGAGTCCTCAACCAGAAGTAAAACAGGCTGGTCTCAGACACAGAAAGCATGCTCTGATCCTGTAGGAGACGCTGTGCTTCCCGTGGAATGCTTGTCCAGCTCTGAGCTATTTTACATCTGCACGTGGCAGCATCAAGTAGAAAGATGGTTAGAGCTACAGACTCCTCTCCCTGAGTCCTCATCTCACTAATGACAGTTTGGGTCTATGTAATGACTTTCCGCTGAGAGAAACACAAATGAGCTAACTCATTTGGAGAAGCCCCTTGGCACCTGTGATGGTCAAAGCTCCTCACTGGTCACAGTAATCAGATACATTGCAGTAGAAGGTAGTCTCCTGGGCTAGCTGGGTTTTTATTGTCAACTTGACAGACCCCTAGGAAGAGGGAGTCTCAGCTGAAGAATTGTCTTGATCAAGTGTGTGTAGGGTCAGGGAGATTGTCTTGATTGCTAATGGATGGGGGAGTAACCAGCTCTTTCTTATTGTACCCTGGCACCATTCCCAGGTAGGTGGTCCTGGGATGTCTAAGAAAGCTGAGTGTAGGCCAGAGGGCAAGCTGGTGAGCAGCGTCCTCCAAAGTCTCGGCTTCAGGTTCCTGCCTTCAGTTCCTGCCCTGACTTCCCTCACTGATGGGCTGTGACCTGAAAGTGTAAACTAAATAGACCCTTCACTCCCCAAATTACTTTTGACTGGAGTGTTTTATCCCAGAAGCAGAAAAGCAAACTAGAGCATTTCCCATTATGGATGCTGTTATCTCAGACAGTGCCAGTACCTGCCTGCTGTGGTTGTTAATAACACCTAACTTGACCGTCCAAATGCTTAAATTCTGTGTGTTCTGGTCACCTCTCTACCAGCCATGATCTTCCCGGTTTGTTCAAGACACTGTGGATGTCTGTAAATCATGGATGCAGAGCATCAAAGCCTGTCAACTGAAAGCTGTAGAGAGGTACAGACTGAACAATGTCAGTGACATGGCGTTTCAGACAAAATCAGCACATTATGATAGTGTGGCCCTGGTATGAAATAAAGTCTCCAAATACACAGAACTAGAATAAGGAGTTGGCTTAGTAGGTAGAGATGGACCTAGTATATGCAAGCCCTAAGCCCCATTCTTAGCACTGTGTAAGAGGTGAAGGCACACACCTTTCATCCCAGAACTTAGGAGATAGAGGCAGGCAGATTGAGAGTTCAAGGCCAGCCAAGGCCATATGAGACCATCTATCTTAGGGCTTTATTGATGTGAAGAGACACTATGACTAAGACAACTCTTACAAAGGACAGCATTTAATTGGGGCTGGCTTACAGTTTTAGAGGTTCAGTCCATTATCATCATGGTGGGAAACATAGCGGCGTGCAGACAGACACGATGCTGGAGTTGCTGAGGGTTCTACATCTTGATTCACAGGCGACAGAAGGGGGACTGTGTGCCACACTGGGCATAGCTTGAGCATATATAATCTCAAAGTCAACTTCTACAGTGACACACCTATGCTAGCAAGGCCAACTTCCTATTAGTGCCACTCTCTATGGTCAAGCATTCAAACACGTAAGTCTATGGGGGCCATTCCTATTCAAACCACACCATCCCTCAAAACCCAAACCAACCCTCCCCCAAGTACTACCATATAGTGATTTTATATGTATGTGTGTGCACTTATACACGTAGTCATCACAAAATTGTAAACACTATACAGAGTGTGTCACATATTACTGACAGTGGTCTTCATTCTATAAGGAGATACCTAAAATATATTTCCTCACCGAGATATATTTGTTACCTTTGTTATTGTTGTGGAAAAAATACTTGTCAAAGGCAACTTCAGGGGGGATCATTTATTTTGGTCACCATATAAGAGAACTTAGTTTACCGTGATGGAGAAGGCATGGCAGCAGGCGCGTGAGGCAGCTGGTCACGTTGTATCTGCAGTCAGGAAGCCGAGAATAATGGGTGGTCTCCATCCCACTTTCTTCTCCTTATACAGCCCAAGCCTCAGATCACAGGATGGAGCTGCTCACAGTTCGGACTTGCCACCTCAGTTAACCCAACCGGAAAGTCTCTCATAGACAAGTCCAGAGCTGTCTCCTAGATGATTCTACATACTGTCAGGTTGGCAATCAATACTAACCATCACAGCGGATATTCATGCTCCAGGGTTTTCTTTTATATATTCTTTTATTATCCTCCACTATTTTTTGTAGTACAGAAATATTTTTTAATTTCAAAAGAACCAGACAAGCTTTCAAGAGAATTATGATTCAGCTTAACACGGAATGATTTCATTGAAATACAGAGAGAGGAGGGAGAGAGAGAGTGTGAGTGTGTGCGTGTGTGTATGTGTGCGTGTGTGTTTAGGGAAGGGAAGATTATTTGGAGGGTCAAACATCTCAGAGCTTGCTACTAGAACGGCTAGAATGAGTGGAGCACTGTATTTGACCTTGAGGAAGAAACAGGCCGACAGGATCTCCCAAAGAGCTTGCTTGACTGATGCCTGTATACGCACTGAAATTTCTAACAGTTACCTAAGCTAAGGGTTGCCTCCTAAAGTCTGCCCCAGAAAGACAGCCTGCCTGTCTGTTGGTGTGCCGGATAACTCTGTCTGTACAGACTGCCATTCAGGCATCCGCAGATGGCAGGCAGACGTGGATATTTACCACCCTTGAGATCAACCCTTGCCCATATCGTTCATGACTCCTGTTTCCTTCTCTCTACTGCATTGGCCATACTTAGATCCCTCTCTCTTTCACCTGCAGTGAACACAGGACACACACACATACACACACACACCACAGACACACACCATACACACACACACACATACATACACACACACACACCACACACACACATACATACACACCCACATCAGGTGCCTCAACTGACCGACAGGACAGACAACTCTTCACCATTCCATTCCCTGTAGAATGTTCTGCTAAACCAAAGAAGCCCTGAACTTGAAATCTAAGCAAGCCCTGGAGTATGTGAGTCTTGGGCAAGCTTTACTACATCCTAAAGCTTGCACTTCTTAGGTAGCCAGCATTCCTGCAAGCATACAACTGCCAGTCATCCTGATGTCAGCATGGTCAGCCTCCAGCCTGCTGTGGATTTAAGGAAAAGCCTATACCCGCCTCCATATCACTGCTGCATTTATACAGTCCAGGTGTAATTTTTGACATTCTGAAAGATCTATTTGGTTTGTTAGTTATGCATATGCATGTGTGTCTGTAGGCTTGTGAGTGTATCTGCAAGTGTCAGATCCCTTGGAGTGAGAGGTCCATAAGATTGTGAGCCGCCTGGCATGGGTATTAGAAACCACACTGTGCTCCTCTATGAGAGCAGCACACACTCTTAACCATTGGGCCGTCTCTCTGGGCCCATTGTGTACACTTTCAACCATAGATGTACACTTTGCATACACATCTAATTTGAGTCATGCCAGCTGGCTTAGGAAAAGGACCAAGACTAGACAAAGTGGTACCAGGAGGGGAGCCACGCTCCATGCAGGGGGGGTTGCTCACAAGTAAATGAGATTGAATGTGGCATCGTGACATCATAGAGGGAATACTCTGTAATGTGTCATCCCCTGTGGTGGTTCTTATGTTGCTTCTCCTGGGCATTTGTTCCTAGCACAAACTGCCTGTTTACGTCATCTTGGGGCATATGGTACCTTGATCTGCATACCAGGTGGCCAGTGACTGCTGTAAGACAATTACAATACTAGGTAAACTTTATTGGTCATATGCTGTCCTCCAGGCACTTTGGAGCTGTATGTCATCTTCCTACCTTTCCTCCTCCCAGATCTCCCTGTGAGAGTGTATGTTAGAGCTGAGGTGCACCTCAGTCAGTAGACTGTTTGCCTCACTTCCATAAACCCCTTGGTTGCTTCCATACCCAGCCCTGCATAAACAGATGTGGTGGTGCACACCTGTAATCCCTGCACTTGGGAGATGATGACCAGAGGATCAGGAGTTCAAGGTCATCCATGGCTCTATCAAGAGTTCAGGTCAAGCCTGGGCTGCGTGATACCTTGTGTCAAAACAAAACCAAGATGAACAAACAACAAAAACCTATATCATCTTAAAACACACACACACACACACAGAAAACATTTATTTCTTCTTTTTTTTTTTTTTGGTTTTTTGAGACAGGGTTTCTCTGTGTAGCCCGGGCTGTCCTGGAACTCACTCTGTAGACCAGGCTGGCCTCGAACTCAGAAATCCGCCTGCCTCTGCCTCCCAAGTGCTGGGATTAAAGGCGTGCGCCACCACCGCCCGGCCCCATTTATTTCTTTATTGGTGACCTCAACAGCAGACTTTTGGGAGTCGATCCTCTCCTTCTACACAGATGGGTCCCAGCAGTTAAACTCAGGTTGTAAGGTTTGGAGGGAAGCACCTCTACCGTCAACACGCTTGCATCATTCAAATGTCAGCGATTTGCTGTGCTTCCAGTCAAATCCTTACTGTATTAAAAAACAAAGAGCAACAATCCAATTGAGTTCAATCAGTAGCCTTACTGACATGGTTCTGCACATGAAGAGATAGTTTTACACGAGGAGCCCACTTAGGAGTGGCCCGGCTGGAATTTGAACCAGGTCTCCCCTGCCATGGTTCTGAAGCCTTCCATAAGATGGTGAGTTGTCAGATACCTTTCCTGCTGGAAACAACCAAGTGGGTTATTTACTCCAGTGTCTCACTAATTGCCATAGGGTGCTGCCTCATCCCAGGGTGGAAGATCGCAATATATTCCATGTCGATGGTGTTCAAATCCATTCTTCCATCCCTCAGCCAAGCCTAAGATCAAAGGCAACGGATCAAGTGATCAGATGTTTCCTGAAGTCTCTGCTTGAAAGGGGTGCTGTGTGGTGGTCAGACCACAACTCTGGAAGGTGGGGTAGGGGGCTGCAAATCTCCCTGTAGGATTTCTGCTCCTCTCTCCTGCAAAGAAAGAAATCTGTGTGAAGCCAGCAGAGGTATTCACAGCAGGGCCTGGCCCATTAAATGAAAGACTTCCATGCTGAGCCAATCAAGAAAGGGCTGGATAGAAATCAGACTGTTTCCTGCCCTGGAAAACCAGGCCTTGAATCCATAATTCATCTTTGAAATCAAGTGTGCAGTCCTGGGTTTTAGCACAAAGGGGCCCCAGCAGGGTAGGACGAGAGGGACAGCTTCAGAGTCAGGTTAGGGGAAAGAAATGGGACTCTGTGATGGCTTCTTAGACCATGTGCCTCCAGCACAGAGAAGCCAGCAGGAGCGATATCTGACAACTCATGATCTTGTGGAAGGCTTCAGAACACTGGCAGGAGAAGCCTGCTTCCCCCGGGAGCAGAGAACACACTTCTCTTACCTTTCAACAGAACTGAATAAAGTTTAGGACTTTCTTTTTTATTTTTTTATGGGACTTGTAGCCATTTTTAAACTTTCATTTTTCATAATGTCACAGATAATCTTTTTATCTATTATCCACCAGCTCTTTTCAGAGATGCATTTGCATCAAATGGTACTGAGCGGATCATGCCGGCCTCTCCTGGGGAAAGCAGCTTGAAGCGAAAGGTTACCCTCTCCCTCAGCTTGCCTGGCTTTGTTCTTGATTCTCACACCATTTTTTAAAAAAACATCTGAATTCAGAATTCTGGAGTTTTCTTTAGAAACCCTTCCATTCCAACATCTAAGCAGATTCAGACTCCAAATCTATGTATCAGGGGTTACAAAGCTCGCGTTTGCTGAAAGGAGAACTTGCACTTTGAAACATCTGATGGGTGTCCTATGTCCTCCCAGAATCTCTCCAGGGCTTCCCAGCTATGAGAGAAAGGTGACAGAGAGGTGGTCACATACACAGTGGTAGCCTTTCCCTGGCTCTGGTTCCCTGTGACAGCAGAACAGCAGCCTTTCAAGTGTGCAAGGACATGAGCAATAGAGGGTGGTGTGTTCCCTTTGGAAGCAAGGAGAATTGGCTTACAGATCAGATCAAATTTCCTCTCGCCACTCCTACCAAGTAGTATACCCATGGTTCCCCCATGGGGATAGAAGTTAGGCTGCTTGACCCAAACCAAGTAGTAGCCTGAGAAAAAGGGAGAAGAAACAAAAACTTGCAAGGCTAAGAGTATGGCTCAGCAGTAGAACACTTGCCTAGAATCCCCCAGTGAGGGGCTGGGGGCGTGACTCAATGGTAGAGCCCCGCCTAGAATCCCCCAGTGAGGGGCTGGGGGCGTGACTCAATGGTAGACCCCTGCCTAGAATCCCCAGTGAGGGGCTGGGGTGTGGCTCAGTGGTAGAGCACCTCCCTCGAATCCCCCAGTGAGGGGCTGGGACCATGGCTCATTAGTAGAACACCTACCTTAGAATCCCACAGTAAGGACCTAAGGGTCTGAGGTCAGTGGTAGAGCTCTTATCTAGAATCTGCCGGTTGAAGACCAGGGCCATGGCTCAGTGGTAGAACATTTGGCCTAGCGTGCCTGAGCTCCTGAGTTCCATTCCCACCACTACACAAAAGGAAAAGTATTATTGCCAGCCAAAACTTTATGTATGGAGGAGAGAGAGAGCATGAGCGCACACACTAGGGATCAAGGGGGCATCTGAAACTTCCTTCTCAGATTCCGTTATCGTTTCTCAGCTCATCCATCATCCAGACCTCTAGATCCCTAGGAAGAAGCAGGATTGTTCTCAGATATGCCTGACAAAGTATCTTGTAAAAACTTCCTCTCTCTCTTCATTTTTTTTTCCCTCTGTGGCTGCCCCAACAACACATTACCTCACATGGGCTTAGAACCACTTCACCCTCTCCCCACAAAGGCATCCGTGCAGTCTGCAGAGACAATGCCCAAGAAACTCTGAGCTGTGTGGATGAACGTGGTCTTAAACAGCCACCCTTGGGTTAATGAAGCTCTCCCGGAACAACTGGCAGGGTCTTTCTTTTGTATTTGCCTGTGGGTCCATGTGAACATGCTCCTACAATGAGCAACATGGGGCCCATAGCAGTGCTAACAACACTTAGCTAGCCAATAAAGGCTTAGGGATTTCCATGGCTACCTTAGAGCACTGTAAGGAGTCCCACAACCACCTGTTAGGGCAATCGGTTGGATGGGGTGTGTCTCATTTACTAGACCATAAACCAGAGCTGGAAAGAATCAGAGTAAATAGGCAGGTGATCAGGTATGCGGGCTGATTAGCCCCAGGAGTTAAGTCCAGGTGTGGCTGGGACCCTCCTGGTAAAATGCTCTTCTAGCATGCATTAAAGCCCTGGGAGCCATCCGAGCGCCTAGTAACTAGGCATAGTGTAGATGCCTTTTACTCAACTAGGCATAGTGATAGATGCCTATCCTTTTACTCCTTGGGATGTGGAAGCAGGAAATCAGAGTTTTGGTATTACCTTCAGCTACATGCAGAGCAGCCAATTTGGGGTATATGAGACCCTGCCAGGAAAAAGAAAAAAAGTATGTCTTTAGACTCTTACTTTATCATTATTAACCATCCTGTGCTACCCTAAACATCTTGAGAATTTCTCCTTTTTACGTATCAATTAAATAATTAATTTGTTTATTTATCATTTGTGGATGGCTTGCCTGCAGACATGTGCATATAGTGGAACCCTCAGAGGCCAGGAGAAGGTGTTTCATCCCCTGCAACTGGAGTTACTCATGGTTGTAAATCACCACATGGGTGCTGAGAACCGAATCCCAGTCCTCTGCAAGAGCAACCCATTCACTTAACTTCTGAGCCATCCCTACAGCCCCTCCCCCCATAACTCCTTTAGGGCTGTTTTACTTGGGCAGTAGTGATGGAGGCCACCGGATTTATTTTAAAGAACAGGGTAGCATCCAGGAAATGGTAAGGTCCTTTCCTTTTCCCCACATTTGTCTCTCCAGACATTTGGGACAGTCCTTGTAGTTTTATGTTCTTATTACCCCCAAGAAGCTTCTGTTAGAATTGGAGGCATGGGTGAGCAGTTAAAAGCATTTATTGTTCTATCTAAGCATCAAAATTTGGATCCCAGGACCTGCATCTTCCAGCTCCAACTCCAGGAGCCCCAAGGCCCTCTTCTCTTCCACCTGTGCACACATGTTTGCATATGTGTACACATGCATGCATATGATTAAAAAATTTAAAAATATTTAAAAGGAAGCCTCTGTTAAATCATGAGCATGTTAAAAAAAAACCCACTGAGGGGTTGGGGATCTAGCTCAGGTTAGAGCACTTGCCTAGCAAGTGCAAGGTGTCCTGGGTTTGGTCCTCAGCTCTGGGGGAAAAAAAGAAACCCAATGAGTAAATATCTGAAAATACTATGTCTTGATACATTTGAATCTCCCAGTGACATGGCAAGAATGTGACAAGCATTTTGAGTTAACAAAATGTAATAGCTCTGTTATAGCAACCCTACCTACATTGTAAAACGGAGTGACCAAAGACTACTCATCTGAGATTCAAACAATATTGGCTGGAGGACAGGGGGTGTAGCTCAACTGGTAGGGTGCTTGCCTCTCCTACAGGAGGCACTGGGCTCCATCCCCAGCCCTGCATAAACCTGGCATGGTAAGACATGTGTCTTGCACTAGGGAGTGTGAGAAGTTCAAGGTCATTCTAAGCTATCTAGAACATTTAAGGTTATCCTGGGATATACGACAGATATATATTTATAAAGAGTCTTCCATTTAAAACGAAAAACACTAACAAAAAAGCAAGAAAATGGTTCTATCCTAGCCTGCTTTGGTATGTGTCACTTCCTTAGGCAGGAAGGGTGCCAGCAGCTGCCCTGGCCCCTCTCTGAATTGTGAGAAGTCTGGCAGACAAAGCATAAAAGAAAATACCCCTGAACATGACCTAGTGCCAGTACTCACAAAGTGTAAGACAAGATACTCATTTGGTTTTATTGTGCAATATGTTTATTTCTTTGTTTTGTGTGTGGGCCTAGATATGGAGATAAGAGATAACTGGCTGTTGTCACTGTTTTCCTCTTTCACTGTGTGGGGCTTGAAGAATCAAGCTCAGATCATGAAGCTTGGCAGCAAGCACCTTTACCTGCTTAGCCACGCCCCCCCAGTTCCTGTTTCCCCATTTCAAAGCTTTGAGACTGTGGGCTCTGCTGCCTCCCCTTAGTTTCACAAGAAAGTTCTGGAAGCCACACCAGCCCACTCATTATCTGGAAGTTTTATTTCTTGGCTATGAATTCACCCACCATCTTCTTTTGAATATTCTGTACCTTTGTGCTTTCCTGCTCTCCCCAACGTGTGTCAGCCTTCAAGACCCATGGCTGGACCCGTCTCTCTCAGTCTGGGTTGGCCTCTGTGGATAGCCCTCTGTGCCTCAGTTTGGCTGGTACAGCAGCTGGCATGGCTCATAAAACCACACAGCCACCAAACATGTAGAAACAAATGTCTAGGTTCCCCCCAGATGGTTCAAGCATTGACTCAGCTCTAAAGCTGGCCCCAGAGGTAGTCAACTGTCAACACAGCAACAATTCAAGTCATGCTGGTTATGAGCATAGTACATGGTCACAATGAAAACTTAGACAATTCAACATATTTTTTCAAAATTATATACCAAAGAAAAGCAGAATTTTCAAAGGTCTCCTCTTCCTCTTTTCCTTCTTTTTCTTCCTTTTCCTCCTCCCCTACTTATTTTTCCTTCTGTTTTTCCTTCTTTAACTATATCATGTATTCTTACTTTTGCTTGAGTGCAGACACATATGTATAGATGTACATACATGTGGGTACGTGCATGTAGAGGCATGTAGAGGTCTAAGGAGGTCAATGTCAGAATAACCCTCAGTCCCCCCCCCCCTTTGCCTTATTCACTGAGGCAGGGGCTCAGCTAAACCCAGAGTCTAATCTTGGAAACCACCACGCTCTGGGGATCCCCTGACTCTGTCTCCCAAAGCTGGAACTACAGGCAGGCCCCTCAGGATTACCTGGCAATCAAGTATATGTCTAGAGATCCGAACTCTAGTCCTCAAGATTGCCTAGTAAGTGCGCTAACCACCGAGTCACCCCAAGAGTCCCTTTCTTAACGTTTCGTCACGAGCACTAGCATTAAGCCGAGGGCTTTAGGTTCAAGAGCAAAGCTGGGTTTGGTGTCTAATTCCATAACTTTGGACTTTGTCACATTTATGACTCAGTTTTCTCAGCTGTAAAGCAAAAGTAATACGAGCACCTACACTGGGCATGATAGCACATGCCTGGAATCCCAGCACTCAGGAGGTAGACACGGAAGGATCAGGAATTCTAGGCTTTTCCTCGGCTACATAGCAAGTTCAGTGCCAGCCTGGGGTGCATGATACATCAGTGGACAGCTTTTTTTTTTTTTTTTTAATTGTTTTTTTTTTTTTTTTTTTTTTTAAATCATTTACTTATTTAATGTTTGGTCCATGCATGTCAAACAGCCTGTGGTGGAGGTCAGAGGACAACTTTCAGGGATCAGTTCTCTTCCACCACATTGGTTCTGGGGAATCAAACTCAGGTCCTCAGTCTTGGTAGCCTTTACCTGGTGAGCCATCTCCCCAGCCAGGGGTTCAGCAAGCCCAGCCTATTGTCAGCAATGCTTTCTTCTCTTCCCCCAAACATCAGATGTTGTTCAGCTGTTACAATATCCAGGCAAGCAGAGGGACTGTCCCTCTCTTGAAAGGGTTAAGAGCCTTTGGTAGGATAGGACTTCAGGTGCCATCCCAGTAAATGCCACAGTGCAGCAATTCACCCCCCCACCATCTGTGTTAGTGTCCCCACATGACACACCAGCCATTCGAATAGCAGGTCCCCAGATAGAGTCTGGTGAGATCCAAGAGAGCCCCGACCCTTGGGCAGCAGGCTTCATCACACCCAACGGAGCATCCCAGGACATCATGGAAGAGAAAGCAGCATGCTGCCCCAGATGTCGATGACAGGACCTGCAGAGCCTGGCCCGGGCCGGTCTCAAGTCTGTTGCTGCTATGCTGAGATGCCAAGAAGATTAATCTAGCCAGAGAACCTCAAGAGACTCCTGTAGCCTCGCTTCTCAGACTCTTTTAGAGCTGTCCCTAGAAGAGCTGCAGCTGAGGCCACGAAGGAGCACATACTTCTTGATGCACAGTGATGACTCGCTCAATTCCAACCTGACCTTTTCCTCTGTCCTCACACGTGACCACAGAAAGTAGCACTTAAGAGTTGAATTTCTTTAACCTGAGCATTCCCCAGGACCTCCTGGGATGCTCCCGAGAACGGATGGCTGGGCCTCACCTCTACAGCTTCTGATTCCGTAGGAGGAGGTCTGACCCGGTATTTGTCATGGCTGATAAGTTCTGCTTGGTTGATAAGTTCCTGGGTGCTGCTGATTCAGAGGCCTTGCTTTGAGAAAGTATCTTGTGCTGGCAGTCATCAGCAAGTTCACCAGCCTGTCCAGGAAGATGACAAGGTGCCTCTGGTGCAGAGCCCTGCCTATTTGTATTCCAAAGCAAGGCAATACCAGAGGGTGGGACCCTCTCGTCTGCTCACTCAAAGTACAAGGAGATACTATGAGTTGGGAGCCGGGTACAGGAGCTCATTAACCTTGATGTAGCTCCAGGCAGTAAGAATCTCCCAAATGGAGTGGATAGAATATAAGAAGTGTGACTAGCCACTTTGTCACCACTCTTAGGGGCTTGGTATCATTTGCAATATAGTACCTTTGTCTTAGTTAGCTTTAACTGTCAACCTGACACCAGGAGAAGGAAGGAATGCCCAATCATATTGAACTGTGGGGGATTGTCTTATCGCTAATTGAGGTGGGAGGACTCTAGTTCCCTGGAAACAGCACCATTCCTTGGGTAGGTAGTCCTGGGCTGTGTAAGAAAGCTACCTAAGCAAGAGCCTGAGAATGGGTCAGAAAGCAGCATCCTCCATGGATAATGCTAAACTTCCCTGCCTGTGCATTCCCTGTACAGAGCTAATGCTGTGTAGAATAGCCTTTTTCCACACACACCCTCGGTCAAGGAACACTGAAATGTGGCTGCAGTCCATAATTAGAGGCTTGACTCTGTATGTCCATTCTGATTTGTTGGCTCAGGGAATGGAAGTCACACAAGTATTCCAAGCTTGGTTTCTTAGTGTGTAGAAGGCAGACGAGGCTCTCTGATTTACTGTGGAATAGACACCAGTAATTGAGTGCATTACTCAATTACTGAATTGAGTAATTCAGTGTCCCATACATCTGGGAAGGCAGCACCAAGGGCAGCTGGGGTCCTCTGGAGATGTAGTTCAGTTGGTAGAACGTTTGCCTAGCACGCCCGGGATTTAATCCTCAGCGCTGTGTAAACCAGGTGTGAGGGTGCACACTCTGTACTCCCAGCACCCAGGAGGAGCCTAGACTCAAGGTCATCTTACAGGACACCCTGTCCACCCACCCCACTCCCAAAATGAGAAATGAGGAAGAAAAAGAAGGGAGGGAAGGAGGAAGGCAGGCAGGCCTGAGCCCACCTTCCACTCACCTCTAATCTACATTTCTTCAGCTTCTGTCTCCCTCTCTGTGATAGAAAATCAGAGTTAAAGCTTTGTTCTCTCCTGAGCTAGGCATGGTGGTACATGCCTATAGTCACAGCGTTTTGGAGATGGGGGCAAGAGGATCAGAAGTTCAAGGCTTGCCTTGGCTACATAGTAAGCTAGATAGAGGCTAACCTAAGCTACCTGAGACCCTGTCAATAAACCAGAAAAAAAAAAAAAAAAAGAAATTAAGAAAGAAGGAGAGAGTGAGTGAGGGAGAGAGAGAGAGAGAGCGAGCGCTAGAGCATGAGCATGAGCAGGCTTGAGTACTCAAGGAGTTTGACATCTAAAACCCCAAGCAGCCACCCAATCCGGATAGAGGAGCAGTTTGAGGGTGTTGTGCCTAGGACAGCCTCCCTGTCACGTGCGCTAAGCTCCCCTCCCCTCCGGCTGGCTACAGAGCTGCCTATGTCCCCTGCCTGGCCCACTGGATTGGCGACAGGAGCAGAAGCTGTACGCGCTCTGCCTGTGTTCGCGGCCGCTGCAACCTTCGCCGCAGCCAATCGGCTGGTGCACTGCGGGTGACCTCCCCCGGCCTCGGGAATAAATTGTCAAGTTTCCCCACCGCGGGTGTCTTTGCTAGCAGACCGCCGGGTTTGCAGGTTTCTGGGCTAATTGGAAAGAGGATCATGAGGAGGCAGGTCAAGGCGCGTCAAGAGCCTGGCTGGTCTGCGGACTAGGGTCGTGCTGCTGCTCCAGAGCTCCGCTGTCCCAGGGTTGTGAGTAGGTCGCTCACCGGCTCGCATCTAGTCGCCGCACACCTAATTGAAAGCCGGTTCCACAACAGGACTTATGCAAGCTCAATGCAGGATTCTGCGTCCTCAGCGCACTGGACCTGCCTAAGAAGGTGAAGCCTGGCTGATTGATTCTTGCAAAGGTACCCCTACGCTGCCACCTTCGAACCCTTATCTTGAGTGTTCCAGGACCCAAAGGGGAAGTTCCCTTGGCAAACCCAGTATCTACCTTGGATCTCCCGATCTGAAGTGCCTCTTTCTTGGAGACTTTGAACTTGGTCTTTGGAAATTCAGAGACTGTGAAGTGCTATTGTGTCTGAATTCTCTTTGCTTTCGTGTTGGTTTTGGGATTCTCTTGCCTACCTGGATAATGGTCTGCCTTTGTGACTGAGTCTTCCCTGGCGCCGGTGGATCGCAGGCAGCCCGAGGCATCAGTCTCCGGACTTACAGCCTTCCAGATTCCTGAGCCTAGGAGTCACTCGGGGGCTCCAGAAGAGGACCCAACTCCTAACTAGTAAGGGCTATGTGATTCCCCTCCCCCCCAACTCCCCCCGGATTGAAATATATATGTTGTGGCAGGATTTTCTTTAAGCGGATCGTCTGATAGGACTGGCAGTTACTACCCAGGAAAATGAGTAGCAATTAGGAGTTCAGTAATAAATGGAAGTCTATTGTCCTAATTGAGTGGAATTACTGACGGGTAATGGCAACTGAATTCTTCAGTTTAATTAAGAGTTTATATAATTATAGTGCACTTTTTATTTCTAGGGAGAACCATGGGGTAGGAATTAAATAACCAATGTGATGGTTAAGAAACCCATTTAATGGATAAGTAACCAGTAGGTTTAAATAAATATGAGTACCTTGCTGGAGTAACATAAGTAGAGCTGAATGCTCCATAAAGGCTCTGTACCCTGCTGGGACAAGCTAGACTTTTGATTTGCAGCTAATTTGAGCTTCATAAAAAATCCAAATGAAATTATCAGGTAATCTCTGAAATGCTCAGGGCTCTCAGGTAGCGGCATGAACCAGGATTTTTCCCGAATTTTGTGAGAATGAACCTGGAAGGGGGGAGGGGCCGTTCAAGAGTGCGTTTTACTCTCCTAGAGTTTCTAGCTTGAAAACCTGGGCTTGGGCTGTTTGGTCAGAGGCGTGGATAGCTCAGGGGACGGCCAGCTGTCCATGATTATTTGATCTCTAAAGATCGAAGGTATTTACCTTGTTTGGGGAGTAATCTGGTAATTGGAGAGCTGTTATTTGCTTCTCTGGCAGTATATTGTTTCCTTTACTTATCCTCTAATAAAGGGTTGGTGGTTTTTTTTTTTTTTCCTTGTGGGAAGCTATGGAACTGGAGAAAACTGGAGAGAAAGCCCTCCTCAAAAACTAATTACATAATTTGCCTACAGAGATTGTGGGAAGGGTGTTATCTTGAGTATCAGTCTGGGGATTCCTGTTAACCCAGCTCATGAGGAGCCCCCAGAGTTTTGGCCATCTTTGGGTTTCAAATATACTGATAATGATGAGAAGCACTTCCTGTTCACCTGATCATAGCATCACATGCCTCAACTTCTCTTTCTTGCCTCTTCGGCAGGAATGTCAGGGAATGTCTCTTCGGCCTAGGGCTTCATGTCCCAGGTGGGCTGAGATGGTGACGGTAAAATGGCCTGTCACTTCATTAAGACACTGCCAGTGATAGCGGTGAAGGGTGTGTCTTTGGTACTATGTGGGTTTTAAAGCTTGCACGGCACTTGGGAAATTTGAATCCACCTTCCTCGTGGACGAGACAAGAGCAGCTGGGGAAAGAGCCTCGAATATGTGTGTCTCTGACTGAGGACCTCTCCAGGTGCCTTGCAGCGTTCTAGGTGCAAGAGCACACAGATGCCCCGAGGTTATAGGTACAAGGGCACCCAGGTGACCTGAGGTGATGGGTACAGGAGTACTCAGGTGGGCTGAGTTATGTCTTTCACACGTGTTTTGCTAATCTAAATGAGGTCCTTTAGTCTCAAATGACTGTTGTTGTGCCAACAGAGCCAGCTCTTATGTGTCCTGATTTCTTTAAAGGCTCCTAATCTGGCCTTTCCTTCCTTCCCAAGGCTTATTTTTATCACTATTCATGAAACTCTTATCAGAATTGTACCAAAACTGTATCCCTTTGAGGAGCCGTGGCCTCTTGGTATGGGCTGGCTTTGTTAGTGACCTGTTCTTATTTTGTCTGACTTCTTCACAAGATACATCAGGTGCCCACTCCTTTGATGTCTCAGGAAATGCTACAATAAGTAGGTGCTTGAACACACAACAGGAAAGGGTATTTGAAGCCTATCACCCCGCCCCCCCAAAATAACCAATGACCAAGTTTAATATGCCTTAAATATGAAAGATCACCACTTGGTGCTGCTCCACCCCCACCCACCCCGTGTGTTCTCAGAGCCTTCCCACACTTACTGTTAATTGTTTCAATATATGAGTTGGGAAAGAGTCAAGAATTGAAATCCACTCTTGAAATTCAGCATGCCCTGCGATGATCTTTCTGACCCTGGAGGTGTTTGGTGGAATGGAACGAACTTTTCTTTGTCTGATAATATCTTTTTTAGATTTGGGTCCTAATTCTCATTTCTCTTCCAAACCCAGTATGAGCCAATGACCTTATGTATGAGTTTTCTCTGCAGCAAGCCTGAATGGATAGAACGGCTTAGAGACAGGTGGAGCAGCAGGAGTGAAGGGCTATCTATCTCTTTGGTATTACGTAGGCTTTGAAGCTTACATGGCACTTTAGAAGCTTACTCATAAACCCACATTCCTAAGGAATGAGATAAAGCAGGTGGAGAAGGCTCTCTGTAAATGCATGCCTCCAGGAATGAGCCCTCCCAGCCGTTTCAAAGATTTGCGAGATATGAAGCACACCTGGTAGTTTAGGGACAGATTTGGTCCAAACCAGATTTCCAAACACCGAGCCATGGACACAGATTGGCCAGTGCACTGTTAGAATAGACTGGAGGCAGGAGAGATGACGTCAGTGGATAAGGAAGCATGTGCCGCTCTGGCTCAGTGAGTGAGCGAGCATGCTCCTCCTCGTGCACAGACCAGAGTTCAGTTCTCAGCACCCACGTTGGGTGCTGCCCGACCGCCTGCAACTCCAGGAGCACCAAGGGCACTTGCACCCACACATACACACTCATGCAAACACACAGGTGATTAAAATTAAAAATGGATCTTAAAGAAGAAAGAATACAGGGCATAAGTGCAAAGGTCCCTGCAAAGATGCCATGCATGTAGCACTCAGGACTCTGCTTTTTCTGGACCTTCCTTCCCATTTCATCTTTGGATAGGCCAATAGGATTCCATAACCACTTACCTAACAGCCGCACAGTGTGGGTTCCATGTCTCTGCCCAGAGTGGTATGTCTTCTCCCTGAAGCCATACCATGGCAGCAGGACGCAAAGAATCCCATAGCTGCTTCTCTTGGCTCCTGTCCAAGGTGATTAGCTACTGGAAGTACCTGCACTTACACCAAACACATTCAACCCAGTTCCATGTCCTGGATCTCAAGGACAGGATGGCATGGGTTCCTTTGTGTGACCTATTAAATTTGACACCTCACTGCCTTTATTCCTCATAGTGCTTTCCCATTATAGAATCAGAAGTGTCACTGAAGGTCATCTAGGCCCTCAATTCTCAAGATGTGGACCAAAGTACCTTTGGTAGTCAAACTTCACATCTGCTCTGACTATAGAATCAGAATCTTTATTTTATTTTGTAATTATTACTGTGTGTGTGTGTCTATATTTGCGTGTAGGCAAATGAACATGCACATGTATATAGGAGTCTGGTACCCAAGGTTGTTCTGGTACCCTCAGTTGTTCTCCTAACTTACTCATCAAGGCAGCATCAATCAATCTCAGGGTTCATCAATAAGGTAGTCTCACTAGCTGTCTTGCTCTCAGGGTCCCTTATCTCTGCCTGGCGAGAATAACAAGTGGACTCACACAGCCATCCAGCATTTTCTTTCATGTGGATTCTGGACCTCCAGATTCTGATCCTCACACTTAGGTGGCAAGTACTTTAGCCACTGAGCCATATCTCTGAGGCTCCCACCTTGTTTTTTAACACAGTGTTTCTCACTAGGGTTTGATGCTAATTCAGCTAGGCTGGGTAACCAGTGAGCCTCCAGGATGCATTTGTTTCGGCCTCCCCAGCACTGGGATTATGAACCTGGACCATCCATGCCCAGATTTAAGTTGAGTGCCTGAGATCAAACTTGGGTCCATGTTCACGCAGCAGGTACTTTACCCTCTGAGCCCAGAATCTGCATTTTACCAAGCTCCCCAGATTGGATGGATTGGATGTCTTGGAACACGTTGGGTCCTCTCCCGATGTTAACTTTTATATAGGTATCTAGCAAGTAGAATATCTGGTTGTTTTTGTTTTCTGTTTTTTTTTTTAAAAAAACAATCTTAGAGTCTAAATCTGTGAGGGATGAAGGAGCAGGAGGAGGTAGAACTGTTGGCCTAGTGAGACAGCCATCACACGAAGAGTGTCAGAGCCAGACTGGCTTTTAAACGTTCCTATGCTGGGCAGAGGAACCCCGGGCTTCTCATTCCCCCATTAGCTCTGCTAGCAGCTAGGCAGCAAGCCTTCCATGACAGGATTGTGTGTAGCACGTGAAAGCCCACCATGGGTACTGACCCCATCTCTCATAAGTAGATCTCAAAAAATGTGAGCAGAGAGAGACAGGAAGCAGTCAGAGATAGATTGCTCCCAAGGCCCAGCCCCTAGTAACCTACTTCCTCCAGCTAGTTCAGCCCCCTAAGGCTCTCCCTAAGGAGCAGCACTGCCAGCTGTTGGGCCAAGCATTCTATACATGAGCCTGTGGGGAGCTACTCACATCCAGATGGTGGCAGCTTGTGTGAGAGGGGCTGGATAGACAGGTTGCAAGTCTCTAGAAGAGAGCACAGGAAGACCCCCGAGTCACTCTGCACCACAGGTAGGAAAAGGTTTGCAGGCATCCCTGTACACTCATCCCTGGTCTCCAATGCTGTGGCGGCAGCTGCACTGCTGGGGCTTCTCCCAGTCCTCAGGGTGGACCTAAGATTACCAAACAAGTTCTCTGAGATGTCAGGCAGCTTCTTTCCATAGGTAAGAAAGATCTCTCCCTCCCCACTCTTCCTCCTCCCTCTCCCTGTCCCTCTCCCTCTTCTTTCTTCTCCCTCTCCTCCCTCTCCCCACCTCTCCCCTGCCCCTCCCCCTTCCCTGTCCTTTCCTCCCCTCCTCCCTCTCCCTTCTGTCCCCCTCCCTCCCCCTCCTCCCTCCCCTTCCCCCTCCCTCCCCTCCACCTCCTCTCTCTCTTCCTTCCCCACCCTTCCCCCTTCCCTGCCCCTCCCTCTTCCCCTCCCCTGCCCCTCCTCCCTCCCACTCCCCTTCCTCCCTCTCCCTCCTCCCTCTCTTTCCCCCTCCCCCTCCTCCCTCTACCCCTCCCTCCTCCTCCCTTCCTCTCTCTTCCCCTTTCCCTCCCCATCGCCCCTCCCCCTCCCTCTCCCTCGCTTTCCCCCCTCACTGTTCATGTTTGGTTCTGGTGGGGCAGTGGGTAGCACCCAGGGTTCTCTGTGTGCTAGGCAAGCCGTCTGCTCAGTGAGGTGCATTCCCAGTCCTTAGCAGAACATTTTGAGTATGGCACATGGCACGTGGGGATTACAAAGCACATGGTCTAAAGCAAGTCTTAGCCACCTCTTACCTATTAGGGAGGCTCTCTACAGTGTAACACGATGCTCTCCATCTGACTTCAAAGTGCCCATCAGCCATGAAGGGCTGGAATCCAGACATTCCAGGATTCAACTTGGCTGCTGTAATAGGCTCCCATGCCATAGCCAAGATTTTACCCCTGATCTTTGGCACCTGGCCCTGTTCAGGTTGGAGAGGATTTAATGACGGGATGTTTTGGTTCTTGGTCTATAAGCAGCTCCTCCCCCAGGAGTCTCAGGGTCTCATGATACTACAGGCCCATGTTTGTTTGATGTGGCAGTCTGTTCCATTGTAGTAACTTGTTCCAAACAGGCTGAGGTCATCCCAAGACTCAGTGAAGAATAGTGTTTCCAAAGTATGGCTGCGGATGTGTCTCACTTGGTAAAGCACTTAACTATTATGCATGAAGCTCTGGGTTCCATCCTTTGCACTGCGTAAACCAATGTGGTAATGGACACTTGTAATCCCAGCACAGGGAGGTGGAGGCAGGGAAGGTCAGAAGCTCAAAATTACCCTTGACTGGGATAGATGAGACCTTGTCTCAGAAATCATAAATAAGCGGGACAGTGGTGGCGCATGCCTTTAATCCCAGCACTTGGGAGGCAGAGGCAGGTGGATTTCTGAGTTCGAGGCCAGCCTGGTCTACAGAGTGAGTTCCAGGACAGTCAGGGCTACACAGAGAAACCCTGTCTCAAAAAAACAAAAAAAAAAAATCATAAATAAACAGGTTGAAAACAGAGGGAAGAAAGAAAGGGGTTAAGGGAGGAGAAGAAAGAGAGAGAGAGAGAGAGAGAGAGAGAGAGAGAGAGAGAGAGAGAGAAGCAAGGTTGGATATTGGGATAGCCCTTTAAGCACCGCACCGAAACCCTTGATTTCTTTAGTTAGCTGGTCGCTCATTCGAGTATCTGGGTCACCTTTTCTTTTACATAGTTAGCACAAGTCTGTTGGACTGTGAATTCAAAAAGCAGGTCAGGGCGTTTTTGTGCTGAATAACCCACACCTTGGATCTTGAGATACTTTCAAGTGTCCCCAGTGAGCTCGGGCGCCGCACTGTGTCTTGGGTGAGGATATGTCCAGGAAGTCGTATGTCCATCACAATGACAACCTTTGAGCCCTATTTTAAATTCACAACGATATGCATGTTCAGAAGAAGTGAGTTCTCTGATAGAGCAAAGAGCAGGGCATGAAATAAATTATTCCATCTCTGAGCGCTCATCACTCCCTCAAATCGGAATTCTTACACACTCCTCTCTTTAAAGTTAGCTGTACCTACAGAGGATTTCAGTTCAGTTTGTGTTTGAAATATGGACCTTGTACAGCTTGGGATTGTCACAGATTCAGAGGAGCTTGATACACAAATGTGACCTTTTACCCCAATGCTCCATTTTCCTTGATTTTTCTGCTAACCAAGGAGGACAAAAACAAGTTTCTCTGGATTCTTTGTTTCAGGAGAGAAGGGGGCAAGGAGGGAGAAGAAAAGAGGAGGGAGGGAGGAGAGAGACAAAGGAAAGGAGGGAGGGAGGGAAACCCCCACAGGTCAACCTCAGGTATTGTTCCTGGAGTACCATTATTGTGAAACAGATTTTCCCTGGGGGAGACACTACACACACACACATACACACACATTTCTGAGTTTCTTACTGGCCTTAAGGTTATAGATTGAGCTAGGCTGACTGGCCTGTAAACCCCAGGGATCTACCTGCTCCAGTTTTTTAGTATTTGACTTATGAGCATGCACCACACATCTGGCTTTTGTACACTTGGGTCCTAAGGATCAAACTCTTATCTTCATGCTTGCAAAGCACTGCATCTGACTGAACCATGTTGCCAGCCCATAGGAAGAATTTTGTATTTACAATGTCTTCACCCTTGATCCATAGTGCCAGGAGCTTAGTCACCTTCGTCCCATGGTCCTTATTGGTGAAACTCTGACTCATAGGCCATATTTACATGGTAGAGAAAGGGTTTCCATGTAGGAAATGCATACAAGAGGTCCTACAACATCATCTTGGTCTCTGCCATGTGGCTTCTTACAATTGGTACCACAACCTATTAACTAATTCCTAGTAACTAAGCCAGGCACGGAAACACACCTGTAATCCCAAAACTCTAGAGCAGTGGTTCTCAACCTTCCTAACACTGTGACCGTTTAATACAATTCCTCATGTTTTGGTGATCCCCAGCCATAAAATTATTTTGGGGATACTTCATAACTGTAATTTTGCTACTGTAATGAATCATAATGTAAATGCTTTTGGACATAGAGGTTTGTCCAAGCGGTCACAACCCCCAGGTTGTTCTAGAGGCTGAGGCAGAAGGATTGTTACAAGTTTAGGATTAGAATGGTCTGTGTGGTAAGACCCTCTTTCTCTGATGTAAGAGAAGTGTAGCGTGCTCTGGGAGCCAGGCCCATCCTCTGCCTTCTCATCTTTACTGTGCATACATCCATGAATCAATAACAGACAGCCTTGGGACAGAGAAGGGAAGAGGATGGTCACTGTGAGAAGGTATTCAGCTGCCAGGCGCACTGCCTTTCAGATACACAGGCAAGAGCATACAGATAAAAGAGGAAGAATACAGGAAAGACCAGTCTATTCAGGGAGATGATTTTGGCAATAATTTAAGTTGCTGGCTTCTTTTGTTAATGAAAACAATACTCATTGAATGTCCCCTGTTCCTCTGAAGCAGAGATCACAATGACAGACTAGTAGGCAGGTGCCTTAGCAGCTGAGCGTTTTCTTCTACACATACAATTTAAAAAATTGTTTGGAAATCTCTCTGGGATCCAAACAAAATGGTGCATCCGTGTAATCCCAGTACATGGGAAATGGAGGAAGGAGGATCAGAAGTCCAAAGTCATCATTGGCTACATAGCAAATCTGAGGCTAGTCTGAGATACACGAGACCCTTTTTCAAAAACAAACAAACAAAAAACCAGGAAAACCAATCATCTGAGGTGGGCACCCAGTGGAGGAACCCCATAACTTAGTGGGGTGACTTTGTGTTTCCATGTTGGTCTCTGTAGCCAAGTGCTTTACAGTGTTTCTGGGTACAGTACCATACAGGATACAGACTGCATGCTGACGCCTCAGGAAATAGCAGCAGAGTAAGTGAGCATCTGTAGCTCTCGGGGAAGAGCATTGCTCCTGTTTTCTTGTGTGTAAGTGTGTGTTCATGTGTATACCTGCGCATGGGGTTGTGCAGGAGTCAGTGTGAAGTTGTGTTCCTTAGGAGCCATCTTCTTTGTTCTTTAAGACAGGCGCTCTCACTAGCCTGGAACCTACCAAACAGGTGGGGTGGCCAGTGAGCCCAGGGATCCCCCTCTCTTTATCTCCAGCACTCCCTTTAAAAGGGTGCAATGCACATACCTGTCAGTTAGCATTCAGGAGGTGGAGGCAGCATCAAGCCATTCTCAGTTACATATCAAGATGGAGATCAAACTGGGCTACAGAAGACTGTGTCTCCTCCATCCCCAAAAGCTAAATATGGTGGCTTTATTTAATCTCAACATTCAGGAAGCAGAGGCAGGTAGATCTCTGTTCAAGGCTAGCTTGCTCCCAGGGCTCTATAGTAAGACACTGTTTCAATAAATAAACGAATAAATATTTTTAGAGTAATTTCTTCAGTGTTGGAACTAGTTCTAGAACATTTTGGAATTTCCTGCTTTGCATATTTTAATTTTTGGAGATTCATTTTTTTAAAACATTGTGTGTGGTGTGTGTGTGTGTGTGTGTGTGTGTGTGTGTGTTTTGCCTGCATGTATATATGTGTACCATGTGAGTGCCTGTTGCCCATAGAGGTCAGAAGAAAGCATTGGATACCCTAGAACCGGAGTTATAGGTGGTTGTAAACCACAAAGTGGGTCTGAGAACCAAACCAGGGTCTTTTGCAAGAGCCACAAATGCTCTTAACCAATGAACCATCGATTGAGCTACAATGTTTTGAATCCATATTAATGTAAGCTTTGAGTGACAGGTTCACAAATTCCATTAGGCATGCAGGTGGTCTGCATGATGCCCTTTAAGGGTTCCTCCAGGCCTGTGAGTCGTCATTTTCAACACACGTGAAGAAATTAGTGTAACATTTCCCATTTTTCACTCAGGCTAAACTTATAGGCAATGACATATCCACTCTAAGACTCCATAAACTAGCTTCCCTCTCTCTCTGAGGGTCAATTTTACATCCCTTGAAAATGCTGCAAAGTCATCTGTTGTCACTTTGTGACCCTGACTAAACCACCCATTGCTAAATGAGATGAATTAGAACAACAGCTGAAGAATTGGGATTCAAGATGCTGGTGACCTCAGGCTGAGCAAGCCAATCAGGACTGGGGTAGATGTTGTAACAGGTTGACTCTTAACAGCACCGCCATCATAATCAAATCATGCTTACTGTCAGACAGTTCTGGAGGGTTACACTAATGGTTCATTCAGTTCTCTACATCATTCTTTCTGCTTTGCCTTCCTCTTTCCTCCCTTTCCCTCCTCCTCCTTCCATCCTTCCATCTTTCCTTCTTTCACTTATGTAAACATAAAGCTCTCATTGCCACCCACTTTATTTGTCATATCTGGAACTCTGCTAGTAAACAGTGGAAAATGAGACCTTGTCCACAGTCAGATGTCTTATAAAGACAGTTAAACATGCTGTAAGATTATCAGAGAAGGTGATGAGACCATCCCCAGACCCTTAGGAGTGAGCTTCATCCAGACTCAGTAGCTGTGATGGGTTCTACTTGAAGCCATTGTATAAAGTAGATGATTTAGGATTTAAGGTCTCTGAACTCCAGGAATCGATAATTCTTAAAAAGAAGAGTGACCTTAACAGTCTATCAATAATTATATTAATAGCATAGTTAATTCTGGGTCACGGGCACATCTAACCCATGAGCCTAACACTACATGTATCTGATGATAGCTGTGAATGTCGCCTAGCACCAAAGATCATAAACTCACTTACAAAATTATAAGGAGTTTGTGGGGAGAAAATGTAATTTTATTCCATCTTCACTTGTAGATGACAGCCTCATGTTCTGTCATCACAATATTAGGAGCTGAGAATGAAGTAATGAAAAAACCAGACCTCTCCATCACTGAAGCTTCTGCTGTAGTACAATATGCATATGTGTCTCACAGTCTTCCATCACTTTAAGTCTTCCTTGGACAATTTCAAATTGATGTATTCATGGATGGGTAGACATGTATATGGATAGATGGATGCACAGATGAGGGACAAACAGATAGGTGGGTGGATGGATGAAAGCATTAGTGGGTGGATGAGTATGTGGATGGATGGATGGATGGATGGATGGATGCATGGTTGGAAGCATGCATGCATGGATGCATGGATGGATGAAAGTATGACTGGGTGGATGAGTATATGGATGGATGATAGATGGATGGATGGTTGGGTGAATGGATGGATGGAAGGAAGCATGTATGGGTGGGGGTATGTGGATGGATAGGTATGTAGATGGATGGGAGCATAGAGGTATAGGTGTGTGGGTGAATGGATGGATGGATGGATATCAATTGACAGAATGACAAAGCACTTGACACTGTTTTAATAACTCTTGGAAGACAATTATGCATGGGGGCCTTTAGTAAGTACTAGCAAAGCCGGGTGGTGGTGGCACACGCCTTTAATCCCAGCACTTGGGAGGCAGAGGCAAGCGGATTTCTGAGTTCGAGGCCAGCCTGGTCTACAGAGTGAGTTCCAGGATAGCCAGGGCTACACAGAGAAACCTTGTCTCAAAAAACCAAAAAAACAGAAGAAGCTCTTTATAAATAAGTATGTTTTATGTTGGGATATGTAGGGATACATGATCAGTTGGAGCCTTTCTGAAAAAATCTCTTGACAGCACAGCTATCAAATGAACCCAGCATGAGAATGGGATTTGCAAGTTATGGAGCAGGCAGGCAGAGAGCAGGAAGGGGCCAGGTGTTGGAAGGGCCGTGTCTAAGCAAGATGCTAGATGGGTCATGGTCTTTATAGACTCAGCCAGGTGCTGGTGATAGGTACCTAGGGGAGGTGATAGATGACCATGGTAGCTGGGCTTCCTCAGTCCTGTTCAGCCCTCATCCCCTGACGTGTGTGTGTGGGGTGTGTGTGTGTGTGTGTGTGTGTGTGGTGTGTTTGTGTATGGAGGGGGGTATAGTAGGAAGGTGTCATCTATTTCCACACAGATGTGAGAGAGAGATAGAAATGACATGTAGTTCATTTAATTAAGCACATGAGAAATTTATAACATTGTTTTATTACTTCAAAGTGCATGTGTGTGTGTGTGTGTGTGTACCAAAGGCATTTGATTTCTCTGGAGTTAGAGTTACATGCAGTTTGAGCTATCTGACATGGGTGCTGGGAACTGAATTCAGGTCCTCTGGAAGAGCAGTGCTAATCCATCTCTCCAGCCTCCAAATTATTTGTTAGTTAGATTATATTATAAGGGCTGAAGAGATGGCTCAGTGGATATAGTGTTTGCTGCCCTGGATGGAAATTGCAATCACTGCAGGAAAGTCTCTGGCAGTATAGAATACCACGCCACCTGGGGCTGCCTACCCTGGGACTTGGATGTGAGCAAGAGAGCTCTCACTGAAACCATTGTTATTTTAGCTTGCCTGTCACTTGTAGTCAACCCTCATCCTGACTGATCCAGTGAGGAAGTGGCTCAAAAAGAAGCTATCATTCATCCTCCCAAACTTCTAACATTTCAAAGTCATTTCTCACATCAAGCCTTTTTTTTTTTTTTTTTTTTTTTTTTTGTTAAAATTGCACAGTGACAAAGGAGAAGTATTTGCACTTAACTGGAGTTGCCGAGGGAAAGAACACCCCCCTCCCCATGCTCACTACAATGTGTAGCATTTCCCAGAATGCTACTTTGAGGCTTTGTGCGTAATAAAATAGTCACCACTAATTAGGATGTCATGTGGGCCACCAAATTGTACTTGAATGGTGACTTCTGTGGTATGCTGAGAGTCTGATTTAGTAACGGCAATATTTTCTGCACAGAGAGCCTTAGAAATGGACTCTCTGCCGGGAGGGGAGATGGATCCACTGGGGTAAGGCACTTGCTAGGCAAGCATGAGGACTGGAATTTGGATCCCAGGAACCCAAGTAAATGCCACGTGAGTGTCTTGACCGCCTCAGAAGGCAGAGATGAGACCCTGGAAGCAAGCTGGCCAGATAGACTAACAAAACCGATGAGAGTGTGCCTCAATATATAAAGTAGAGAGTGAACAAAGAAGATAATACCCCAGATCAACATCAGGCCTCAGCATGCATGCAGGATCGCACGCAGGGATACCTGCAGCATGTATTTACAGGTGCACACACACAAACGAAAAAGGGCCTTTCTCCAAACAGACAAGTAATGAATTCTGGAATATTATGCACTTACATGTATATACCTGTGTATGTTCTTAAGATGCCATATGCACGTTTTTGTACATATATGCATTGATTATTATGCTTTGAAGTGGAGCAACTGGAGCTGGGAAGATGGCTCAGTCTCTAAAGTGTGTGTTTCATAAACATGAAGACTGGAGTCTGATCCCCACCACACATAGAAGAAGCTGGACATGGCAGTGCATGCCAGTATTCCAGCACTGGGGGAATGGAGACAGCAGGTCATCTGCAGTCACTGAGCACCCAGCCTAGTCTAATCATAAGCTCTGGTTCCTAGTGAGAGAGCTTGTCTCACAAAATAGAGGGCTGGCAATGTCATGCCTGGGGTTCTAGGCTTGGTCCCCAGCACTACAGGAAGTAAGGCAGCAGGTGAGGGAGGGAAGAGAGGAAGGCTGGTGGCTCCTGAGGGTGACACCCAAAGTTGACCTCTGGACTCCACACACATGTGAATACACATGCACACATCCCTGCACATATACACAAAAATTAATAATAATAATAATAATAGAAGCACAAATTATATTTCTCACTGTAACACAGGGATATATGACCCCAGGCCATTACCTGCTGATAGATCTTTGACAGGCTGAGGAGAAAGGTATCGGGATTATATAATGATAAGTCCTATATTTCAACCTAGCCTGCTTGGTGAATTTCAGTTCACTAAGAGACCCTAACTCAGAAAGAACAGGGTGGGTGGTGTCTGACCTCTGCACACACGCATGCACACACAAAGGCACACTCTTCCACACACCCACAGCTGCACCCACAGGCACATACACAGAAGCCTGTCCAAAGTGGTACCCTTCATTTCTTCTTTGCCTTTCTTGCATTTTAAGACAGAGGTTCTCTCCTTGAAAAAGGAACAGCCTGCTCAGCTTGTCATGGTTCGAGCTCCAGTGGGGGATCATTAATGGGTAGAAAATGAGGGCAGTGCTGGGCGGGCAGGCCAGGGTGGGGTGCGTGCCTCTTTAAGAGATTTATGTGGAGGTCTGAGCTGTGGAGACAGCATGGAGGTACATCACCATGCAGGCGACAGAGACACTTTCTTCTTCGCTTGGGTGCATTATCATAAAAAGTGATTTAGACTGGAGCTGATTGATGCAAATGGCCCTGTGTTCTTTCCTGTCATTAGCAGCCTCTTTCAGTGGCCAGAGGCAGTGATTAAAGCTGTCATTTGGAGCTGCTCATTAAAGACAAGCCCCGGAATAGCAAGAGGAAAAAAGGTTGGAGACACACACATATATCCAAGCATAATGTGTGTGTGTGTGTGTGTGTGTGTGTGTGTGTGTGTGTGTATGTGTTTCCTTAAAGACACTTCATCCTCTTTCTAGACTCAAGTAATATTAGATGCTCAGACTGTCTCAGTGGATTCTCATGACAGCTTGCCTGGGTATTAGGAAAGGAGATGGGGAGGCTATTGTGTTAGGTGTGTTTTGTTAAGGAACAACCCTGGTGAGAACTCGTTAAATCTCTTCCCAAGCCAAGGACATCAAAGGCAGGGCCCCACTAGAGCAGACAGGGAGGGAGGAGGGCTAAGAGGACTGTTGGACCAGCTAAGTCCCATGGTGGCAGTGTTGACCCAAAGATGTTCAGAGAGGCAGCCGGGAGAGAGAGCTTCTTGCTAACTCTAGAGGGCATAGAGGCCATAGCCAATCAGAGCAAGGACATCAACGGCTTCCCAAACAGGAAGGAAAAGAAAAGGCAAGAGTGTACGTGCAAGAAGAGAAACTGGGCTGCAGAGATGGCTCCGTGAATACAAAGTGCTTGCAGTACAAGCATGAGGACACTGGTTCAAATCCCCAAACCTAAGGGAAAAGCTGGGCATAGGGCTTGAAAGGCAGACGAGCCCCCTGGGGCTCACTGGTCTTTCAGCTTAGCTGATCAATAAGCTGACTTTCAGAGAAAGACTATCTAAAAAAACAAAAAACAAAAAACAAACAAAAAAAAAAACTGAGACAATTGAGGGAGACACCTGTAATCAGCCTTGGGTCTCCATACCCAAGCATGAGCTCCACACTTCACACAGCGTGTGCTCTCCCGAGCACACACACCGACTAATGAGAAGGCAATCTCTTAGGTTCCTTAGAGTATTCTAATCAACCATTGGAGGCCTTTGTAGGAAGATTGGGCTTGGTTGGGTACCTGCCTGTCTTGGTGTTCCATACCCATACCCCTGCATTAATGTGCACTTGCACAATGAATTTTAGATCACTGTCCAAATGGTCCCTTGAAAAGGACAGAATTACCAATCTCCAGATGAGCCATAACACATCCAAAACACAGGCTAAAATCATCAGTGGTCAGCTGAATAGGAGACCAACCCTGGACTTGAAGAAAGTGAAGGAAACCATCTTTGGTTGTTGACATAAACTAGTTTCAAGTCAGAGATTAAAAATGGCTAGAAAAAAAAAAAACCTACCTGTACTGCCCCCCCGCCGCCCCCCAGCTCATTGCATTACTGAAATCCCACCCAACTTCCACATATGCTAATCTGTAGCTCTCCCAGAAATTCCTTTGGGTGAACTGGGGGGCGAGGGGGGAAGAAATGATCAATTTAATTTCTCAGTCTAATGAACTGGTCTTATACATAAAAATTTAAATGACTTTTTTTTTTTTTTATGAAAGTGGAGACCAACATCAGTGATGCAGCCGCCACTGTCTCCATGACAACGCCTCGAATGTGGCAGTCCATGTGACTTCACAGTCCACAGGCCCTTGAAATGAAGCAAAGGAAAGTTTTAGTTGCCCTTCTGAAATTGCAGGAGGCTCTGGGGATGTCTGAGACTGGGCTGAATGGAGAAACAGGAGTCTGTGTCTAGTGTGGACAGTGCTCTTTGGAGGTACTTCTCTTACTCTGCCTGTGTAGAGTGAAGTATACCATATAGATCATTTTCCTGCTTTGCTTAGGGCTCTGAGCCAGTTGCTGGCTGTGGAGGCGGGGCCTTTGTCCTCCCTTCTGCTCCCGTGCCCTGCCACCCCTGCTGGCCTGCTTAGCCCTAGTCTGACACATCACAGCCTATTAGTGCTGATTCGGGGTTGTGATGTGCCTCTCCTTGGGGAGCCCACAGCAGAACTGAACAAAGTCTTTGGTAATCTGTGCTTACGGCTTGCCCCTGGGGAGAAAGGCCCGCCAGCTGGCACTCTCTACAGAACACATCACTTTCCCCTGGCAGCAGCAAAGGCAGCCTGGCAGGGGGCCCAGAGGCCAGTGGTCTGCAGGGCCAAACTGCCAGGCAGCTCACCTATAGATCCCACACGTTGCTCCCTACCCTCACGACGGGAGACTGGCCAACCTCACAGTGCAACTTAAGACCATCTACTTGGTCCTTTCCAGGCAACCATGGTGGCTGTCTTAGAATGGCCTCCACTGTGAGTAGACATGAGGCCTTTTCCCCTTTCTGTTTTTCCCAGACTCTCAGTAGATGACACAGAGTACTTCCCTGTGTGGTGGGAAGGAGTTAATGCACCTGTGTCCGAGGACAGGATAGCGTAAGAAGACTCCAGGGTGTATGTGTGCATGCCTGTGCATGTGTGTGTGTTCATGCACATTAAATGTCTGGAAGAAGGCTGAGGTGATAGCTCACCTAGCATGCAGGAAGCCTAAGCTTCCATCCCCAGCATAGTAGCAGTGCACATTTGTGGAGGCCCAAAGAACAGAACTTCAAGGTCATCCTCAGCTAAACGTCAAGTTCATGGCAAGCCCATTTTCTTCACCAGAGTGTTCTTGGCTATTGGTTCGCATAGGCAGAGGTCAGTTAGGCCTTTTGCAGCAATATCTAGTGGTCATAATGAAAGCCTGGGGCCGGGAGAAATGGCAGAGTGCTCTGTCTTAAAAAAAATATCTCTCACCAGAAGATATTTAATGTATTTAATGCAGGTATTTCTCCATAAAGAAAAGGCAAGCTGGCTTCTCTATGCCTTGAGACTCTTCGCGGTTCCATTTATCTGAGTCCACTGGGATGTGAAGAATACAGCATTGTTATTAGTTCCTGCTAATAGCCAGCATGTTCTGGGCTCTGGGTCCTAAGCTAGGTTTTCAGACTTTGATTTTGTGTTTTGTTTTCTTCTGTTTTGTTTGTGGTCCAGAGTAAAGGCTCATGTCATTAGAATAAGTAAATATACTCCCCCAAGCACAGAAAAATTCCCTTCAAAGTCAGGACATTGCTAAATTAGACTAGAGAAACCTGAGAATGTCTTCAGGTGGGCAGCAGGAATGATCAGAGAGAGAATGTGGTGGGGTCGTTGATGGAATGGTCACAAAGGAAGTCCCAAGACAAGGTTAAGAACAGAGAAGAAGCATTTGAGAGATGGCTCAGTGGTTAAGAGTGCTTAGTACCCTTGCAGAGGACCTGAGTTTGGTTCCCAGCACCCACATGGTGCTTCATGACTACCTGTAACTCCAATTCCAGGAGAATCCAGTGCCACCTGCTGTCCTCCCTGCACAGAGAGGATGTACATAAACTCATCCCTGCAGGCAAACCTAAGTCAAAGAAATAATACCAGAGGATGTTTATTCACTGATACAGCTTCTCCATTAGAGAACAGGGACAAAGAAGGCAACCCAGAGGTAGCCCTTGTGAAAGGGCTGTACCTCTAGGGGGCTCCGGGAAATGATGGCCCTGGATGACGATGATGAAGGCTCTGGGTAACATCAGAATCCTTTCAGCCCCTAACTCACTTGTGATTCCAGTCCTGAAAGGAGGTCTGATCTCCCTGAAGGCGGGCACCTCTGGGGCTTTCCTCTATTCAAGGGAAAGCCCTTGCCATCTTTGTGAATGCCAGCCTTTTGTCCTGACCGCTCTGCTGGCTGGAAAAGGTGGTTAGAGCTAGATCACCAATCAGTCATCAGTCTAGGATGTGTGACTTAGGGGTGTACACAGCCTTCGTTGCCAGTTTGACATAGCCTAGAGTCATCCGAGAGGAATACCTCGACCTAATACAGATAGCGCCGTCCCTAGGCAGATAGTCCTGGGCTGTATATAAAAGCTGAGTAATCTCTTCTTCCTCCCTCCCATCCTGCTTAAGTCCCTACCCTGTCTCCTCTCAATTGATGGACTATGACTTCTAAGTATAAACCAAATAATACCCACAAAGTGACTGAAGGTCAGAGTGTTCTATCATGAGTGGATACATACACAGATGTATATATACATAAATAAATTTAAAATAAACAGATCCTTGAAATGAGTATCTCCCTGCCTAAGATCTAGAGAAAATGGAGAAAACAATCTTAGAAGAGAGAAAACAAACCTAAGCAAAAGTAACTACTTGAAGTCCATGAAGAACCTTTGGAGTTTGCCAAGTTTGATCCTTTATCTTCCTCTTGGACCAGCCTTTAATTGAATGTTTTAAGATTTTATTTTGTGTGTATGTATGTATGTGTGTATGTGCGTGTATTCACACCCATGGAAGCCAGAAGAGGGCATTGAATCTCCCTGGGTCTAGAATTTCAGGCAATTGTGATTGATCTGCCTGACAAGAGTATGGGGAGTCAAGTTCAGGTCTTTTGCCAGAGTAGCAAGCACTCTTAACTGATAAATAATCTCTTTCATCCCTATCTTAGCATTTTAACATTATTCACTTAACAGTGTGCCCCTACTGATTGACAGAGCAGGTAAGAGCTGTGCTTGTGACAGTAGGAGACCCAAACGTTGCTGCCGGCTCTTGCTACCACTTTGGGCAAATGGCCTTACCTGTAGAGGGCACTACAAACCTGAAAACTCTGGATGACATCAGAGGGTCCCTTCAGTCCCTAACATTCCCTACTGATTTTCATGATCCCAGAAACCAGAGAGGAATCCAGACAGCCCTGATCCCTCTGCTACAGTGTCTCCCTGGAAACAATATCCTCTTGGGCTTTCCTCAGCATCTCTCTGCATGCCTCCATTTTCTGCTGACCCTTTTTAGCCAAGAGGACCTCTTTAACCAAAAAGGACCTCATTTCCAGCCCAACTCCCATTCCATCATGTACTTCATACCCACAGAATACTCGTGCCCTACTAAGAATTCAACTGTGATGACTAATCTCATTTGTGCCAGGGGCCTTGTTCAAAACTTGCTTCCGCAGCAATGCAGGACCAGTGAGTGGATTAAGCCCCCCATACACACACACACACACACACACACACACACACACACACACACACTCTGTAGAATACCTCTCATCTCTTTTTAATGCCTTTGGGGAGAGGAGAGGAGAGGAGAGGAGAGGAGAGGAGAGGAGAGGGAGAGAAGGAGAGGAGAGGAGAGGAGAGGAGAGGAGAGGAGAGGAGAGGGAGAGATGGAGAGAAAGAGAAAGAGGGAGGGAAGAGGGAAGAAGGAAGAAAGACAGGGAGAGAGGGAGACTAGAGTTTAAAACGAATACACGCGCGTGCACGCGCGCACATACATACAACACACAACACCAACACACACACACAAAAGAAGAGCAAGAAGGAAAGAAAGGCTCTGGCCCTGCAGCCCTGGGTTTTGTTGGAACATACACGGCATTTATCAGGATTACTGGAGGGAGAGCTGGGTTTGATCTTGGTCTCTGCTGGGAGATGGGAAAGCTTTATTGTACCTTTTTTAACATCTCACAGTTAGATCAGAACAATGTACCATGTGTGTACGTACACACCACAGGTACATATGTGCCTGCACCTCCTAAGGATGGTGGTATTGTGCTCTAGACACACCCTGTTTTCAAAGCATCTCAAAAAGGCCAGGCACAGAAAGCACACCAGGCTCTCTGTAGATCTCCCTTGCTTTAACAGACCTTTATTCCCCCCCTCACTCTGGCTTGGACCAGCAGGACTCTCTCCTGTCAAACAAATTATAGCATCTATGAAATGGGGGTATCGACATGTGTGACTTGACCTGTTTTAATAGGGACCCTGTGGGAGTTTCCTGGGTACCCCACTGGGCTTTCTTGTTCTACAGAGAGGCAGGCAGGGCACTGGAGGCTACTTCAGGCTTTAACCCTTTGCCGACAGCAGGCTGACAACCTCCTGCAATCCAGCTGCAGCCTCTTTGTGCCTGGCCGTTGTCTGGGGCGGGCTCAGTCTGCCATCCGATCTGTGCTTATTATCTCGCAGGAGACCAGTTCATCCAGGAGGAGGCAGCAAGCTCTGCGTTCTGAAACACATCATTTGATTTCCTTTCTTTTCTCTAAAATAATTAGAAGTGCCAAAGTAAAACACAAAAGGATTTTTTTTTCCCCTGTTGTTTTTAAAGCAGCCAAAAGGTAGGAAATACTTTATGTTATCCAGGCGTTTTGTTTTTTAAAAAGGTGGCTGCATCCTGGCTGCCATGTGACCCTTACATGATTGTTAATTAGCATTTAGCCAAGGAAGGCAGGAAGTGGGGAGAGGAGATGGTAGGGAAGTGCCCACCCTTGGGAAGTAGAAATGGAAGACAGGGGACATGCCTCTGTCTATCTTTCAGAGATGTGTTTGTGCTAAATCTTTTAAAAATATTTTATTGTTTTAAAATGTATATGTCTGTGTATCTTCATGTGTTTATGTGCACTATGAGTGTATGTAGGTGCTAGGGGCGGCCAGAGGATATCGTCCCCTGGGACTGGAGGTATAAGCAGTTGTGAACACTTTTTAGGTTCTCTACAAGAGCAGCGAGCGCTGAGATGCTAAACATCTCCCCAGACTTCTTGTGTTATTGTAGTCATTTGCTGATGGTGCCGCCACCATTCACTCCCTATCCCTGGCCTCTCAACTCACCCTGTGGCTGCCTCAGACCATCGGCAGGGCCACTGGCAGCTTTAGGAAGGTGGCTTCTTGTTCTGAGCTGGAAGGAAGGACAATGAAAGCCTCACACAGCTCTCCTGCTGAGCAGGGTTTAGCACCTGCTCCCCAGGGGTGGGACAAGGTTGGCCTTCACACTTCCCAGGAGCTTCTTCCTTATAAGGGAAGTACCTGCAGAAGCAGAGGGCTGGAGTTCTTTTTTTTCTTGCAGGAGCCTTCCTTTTGTCCTCTTCTTGAGCACACAGGTCCCCAGGCATGGCAGTGTATGTGAGAAACGCCCTCCTGAAATTTTGCACAAACCTGAACTTAAGACAGATAGGTTTCCGCATTTCATAGACTCCCATGAAGGTATGTGCATATACAAATAAGGACAGCTGTTAATGAGACCCAGCCCAAACTCATAAACATACTTAAAATAAGATCGTGTGTTGTGTGTGTGTGTGTGTGTGTGTGTGTGCGCACGCGCGCGCGCGTGCACGCATGCATGTGTTCAATGTTTTAGAGAGGCCACAGGAACAACCTCAGGTGTACCTCAAAAGCCTGCCCATTACACACACACACCCCTCCATGTCTTTTGACAGAGGGTTCCCAAGCTTGGTGCTTCCAGGTTTTTTAATTTTTCTTTTAAACTGAACTGTGTGGTTCTCAGGTGTGAACTGTGGAGTTCACACTGAAAGTTGACACTATTCTGTATGGCAGTGTCAAGCCTGCTAGATTCCATTTTGGGGATTTTTGTTGGTCCGAGGAGGGACTCAGTGCACATCCCAGGCTGGCCCCAGACTCATTCTCTTCCCACCTTAGTCTCCTAAATGCTGCAATCACAGGAGAGCGCACATCACGCCCGTTTCATCCACCTGCTTACCAGTGTGGGAGCCTAAGCTCACAGGTCCTGATGGAGATGGACTGTCCTTTTGCCATACCACCAGCGACATGCCTGAGATGCTGAGGACCAGGCCTTGGTCAAACCCTTTTGCTTCCCTGTACACCGAGACACACCCAGATTAAAGCTGGGAAAATGGCCGTCTCTAGCTGCTCCTGAGTCCACATGAACTTTGCTCCCATGTTCCCTCAGGTGCTGCTGCTGTTGAGTTGGCATTTCATTAGGCTTCCCCCTTTTCATTCATTCCATTAGGCCCCAGGCAGAACTTCTAGATGCCCATCTGTTAATTTTCCTTTAGGGAGAGGAGTCTATGCTGGCACCGGTTCATGGCCCTTTTGTTGTGTTCTCAGATCCTTTATTGTTACTCTTCCCTTCTGGCACCCCACAAAGAGGCAAAGAGGGAAACAAAGATTATGGAGAGAGGGCACACCAGAAGGGCTCTGAGACTGAAGGGTAGCAAGAAAGAGCTGGATCTAGACTCTTCCGCTCTGAACCCAGCTCCTGAACTGGTCTGCAGGTAGAGTCAAGAGACCCACTCTTACCCAGGCTCTACCTCTTAAAGGTTCCAAGACCCCCCAAAAAGACACTGGCTAGGGGCTAAGTGTTTGAACACACTAGGCTTGGAAGAGAGTTCACGTTCAAACCATGACAGTCAGGAAAGGTACGATAGACACAGAATGTTGGAAGACCAAAAGATGGAGTAAAGAAGTGCTTGCTCTACAAGGATAAGCAGCATCGCCTCATTACATCAACCTCCTTGGAACCACTGCAATAGTTACTTAGTATTGTAACAAAATACCAGACACATGCAGCTTAAGGAAAGAAGGGTGTGTTTTGGCTTACAGTTTGAGGACACTGTCCACTGTGGTAAGGCAGCAGCACCACAGGGCAACTGGTCACATTGTATCCTGGACCAAGTTCTTGGCATCTCCTTAGAAAATCAGCCACTCTAGGGGCCCAACCTATCAAAAAAAAAAAAAAAGAAACAGATCTCAAGTTGTAGGCTGTAAAAATAGAGTTTCATGTATCGCAAGCTAGATTTCAAGCCCACTCACTATGTAGCTTACGATGACCTCGAGTTCCTGATTCTCCTGTGCCCACCTCCCATGTACTGGGATTCCAGGCATGCACCTCCACACCTAGTGTATCCAGTACTAACGGTGGAGCAAGCCTAGGGCTCCTCACATGTTAGGTAAGCACTCTGCCAGCTATGCTCCAGCCTCAGCCTCGTTCTATTATCACTAAAGGGCTGTCGCCTGAAGAACAGTGCAAGGATGCCCTCGAAGATGTTGGTAAGCCACACACTCCTTTCGTCTCATGAGACCACCTGGGAACTGCAGTCTTGTACAGCGGCTCCACTTATCTTGCCTGCTAGAACTCTGTCTGGCAGGTCATTCTTCAGCGTCTATGCCTCGGGTTTATCAATAACTTTAAAAAAATCAATAGGAAGATAACTTGCATGTGCTGTGAAAATCGTTCACGACCAACAATGCAGACCGCTTGTGCGAAGTATTATGGGACTTCCCATTGGTGTGAATGCAGATTAGGTAACCCAGTAGGTTCCATTCGCCTTCTCAGCCCCAACATTGAGGCTTATATTCAGTGCTCTTCCGTAGAGTCATGATCATACTCATGGTTGTAGTTTTTGCTTTCCCTTTTTAAATCAAGAATCTGGTTGGTTGGTTGGTTGGTTGGTTGTTTGGTTTGGTTTGGTTTGGTTTGGTTTGGTTTTTTGAGACAGGGTTTCTCTGATTAGCTCTATCTGTCCTGGAACTCTCTCTGTAGACCAGACTAGCTTAGAACTCAAAGATGCTTCTGCCTCTGCTTCCCAACTACTGGGTGGGATTAAAGGCGTGAGCCACCCCCACCTGACCAGAATTTGGTTTCTATTTTAGTTGTCTTATTATTTGTTCAAGGAATTTGTCTTTGCTTTTGTTTGTTTTGAGACAAGATCCTCAAAATCTGTATGTAGCTGAGGATAACCTTGAACTTGTGGTTCTCCTGCTTTCACTGAGGCTGGGATTAGAGGAGTGAGCCACCATGTCCAAGGCCTGGGATGGAGCCCTGTGCTTTGTGTGTGCTAGGCAAGCACTCTACTAAAACTTCATCCCAGCTCTGCCTTTTCTTTCATAATCAATTATTTTGTTTTCCACTTTAAGTTTTAATAAATTCATTATGTGTATATTTTCATTTTAGTTCTCCTTGAATTATTTTCTCATAAAGTATAAACAGTTGAACTCTTGTTTCATTTGTCTGGGGATATCTGTTTTATGTTGCCCCTGTGCAGAATCCCCCCAAACCCACTTAGCATCAATGTCACAAAGACTTTCAGGTATCCAAACAGTCTCGTTTGTCCTTCCTACCCTCATGAGCATCTAGCATACTACCCAACACATGGTTGCCAGTTCTCTAAATGGATACTGTGAAGGAAGACTAAACTTAGAAAGGCGGGTCACCTCTCAAATTCACTCAGATAACGGAGGCAGCTCTTGGCTCCCAAGGGCCAAGAAGGAGAAGAATTTGAATAATTATTGTCATTACCATCACCACATTCATTAAGCCCCATCTGCACACAGCACTTGGGAAGTCCCCACAGGTTCTTTTGCTGCCAGTGAGTAGGAGTTCAGTCCAGCAGGGAGGTGTGCCCAAGCATGCCCTGGCTCACCAGCCTCCTGCAAGACTCTTCCTGATGCCCCTTTGCAGCCAGCTGAGCTCGCTGCTGGGCATGAGCGTGGTGGTTCCTTCTGTGTTCCTGGATCGCTCTCTGGTGCTTGACTTATAATCCTTTTCTCAGCCCAGGATTCTGCGCTTCCCAGTATAGTGCTAACCACTGTGCCGATCAGCGGCATCAGTCAGAGCTAGGGAGATGGCCCTAGAACTGGAGCTCCGTCCCCAGAATGCAGATTCAAACCTCCGGGCATGTTAGCTCACACTTGAAACCCCAGTGCTGAGAGACAGGACAGGGCAGCAAGGGATGGGGGGATTTCCTGCCACTCACTGGCTAGCCAGCCTAGCCTGTTTGGTAAGTTCCAGACCAGTTAGACCCTGTTTCAGAAACCAAATATATGGTTCCTAGGGAGTGTCAACTGGGGTTGTTGTCCTTTAGCTTGTATACACATACATTTACAGATATGCACAGGCATGTGCGCCACATACAACCACACACACACACACACACAACAATCTATCCATAGTGATAGCCTTTCACTACAGAATCTAGGGTCCTCTTCTCTATTCCTGTATACTATCCCAGAGCTTCTAGAACCTTCCATTATGTGGTGCATTCACACAGTGCTCATTAATACACATACTACAGTAAACAGAAGGGGAATAATGGGGAACCAGTTTGGTTTCACAGTTATCACCTGACTGAGAGCTGTTGGGGTTCTGTTTTACCCCACCTTCAACATTTCTGGATGATGGCTTACCAGACAGCTATGCTATTTGGGGATGTTCCATTCACCCTCCTGTGGCTTGGTTAGCTTTCCTAGCTTAAAAAGTTCGTCACCTTCTACTGTGATGCACCTAGGGTGTGAGGTTCCTGAGGATAAAGGACTAGTCTGATTTCTGTTTATCTCCGATGAGTACCGTGTGTCAGTCAGTGTTACTGAATGAGCCACCGAGGAAGCACACGCAGTGGGTTAAGTTGTTGCAGTCTCTCTATGGCTACTCAGCTACAGAAATAATAGTGTGAGATGTACCAGACCATGGATGTGCTGCAAATAATGTTCATTTTTGTGACTCTATCCAGCATGGACTAAAGCATCTGAAGCGGAGGTCTAATCCTGTAATCTATTTGTAGGGAGGGCTAAATTGTCATTTATCAGCTCTTCATGATCTGAAAGGATTTTCAAAATGCTAATCATTGTAGCTGGATTTGGTGTTGCAGATCTAAGGCAGGAGAATATCAGGTTCAAGGACTTGCTGGGCTACAAAGTAAGTTCAGTGCCAGCCTGGGGAACTTACCAAGATGCTGTCTCAAAACAAAAAGTAAATGAGGTCTTGAAGGCATGAAACTCTTGTCTTGAATCCTCCAGGGAGGTGCTAGGGGACGGGGCTCAGTGGTAGAACTCCTGCTTAGCGTTCTTGAAGTCCTTGGTCTAATCCCCAGTACTACAGACAAAAAAAAGAAAGTACTAAACACTAAAAAAAAGGTTGTCTCATCTCTGGGGATTGGTAGTAGGTAGTGAGGTCTACTATTCTGATTCCCCAACTGTTTCTAATGCAGGCAGGATTGACCACTAAGCACTCATCTTCAGGTATCACTCAGTGCGGACTCAGTAGCCCATCTATGCCAATAGTGAGTCACAATGTGTGTAGTTTTGTAGCTGTCCCAGCACACAGAATACAGCACTTGAATTCCATGAGGCTCTGAGACAGGTTATTTCTAGTAGTCCAGGCTGGCCTTCAACTCAGTCTCTCAGGAGCTAGGATTTCCCAGGCATGCGCCATTACTGGATAGAATTAGAAGTGTACCACATAAGAGTGTCTGTACTTCACATCCTTCCTTGTCTTATTCCAAGCCAGGTGTCTGGCCTTAACGGGAACCCCTATGGCAGTGGGAAAAAAGGGGGTACTTTGATCTCAATTTGCTCATTTATTGTATCGATGTTTATTTAGCATCTTCTGTTTGCCCAGTGAAAGTAAAAACTCTTTCTGTTATGCAATCAAGGCCCTGATAAAAGTTGGCCAGAAATTTCAAAGAAAGCTTACTGCCCTTCTTCCTCCTTGTGGGAAAAAGCTTCCCAGCACTCGTGCTGGAACTGAACTCCAACGGGCATGTAACCATTTACCTGGCCACACTCTAGACACTCACCTCTGCCTGACAAAAGGATATTTGTGTACGCAGGAAGGAGGGGTGGAGGAAGGTGGCTCCTGATTAAAATGTGGCAGGTGACAGTAGCTGAGGCACAGGGTAGGAGTGGAGCAGGATGTGGCAGTCGGACCTGTGGAGACCTGAAGAGCGAAGCATAGGCTACCCCTGTACACACAGCTTGCCTCATGCATGGTGGGAAATTTATTCCAAAGCTCTTGTAGCTGAATTTGGGGTGGTACTGGGGGCTCTGCACACCAAGGCCCACGGCTCCTACAGGGAATTCTGCAGTATTCTTAGTTTCTAGATCTACTTACCATCTGTCTGTCACTATCTGTATAATGATTACTTTTATGCATCAAGTTGCTGTAATCTAGAACTACCTGGAACGGAGGAATTGTATATGTTAGCTTGGCTTATGGGCATGTATTTGGGGCATGGATTGACTGTGTTAAATCATGTAGGAAGACCAGCCTAAAAGTAGGTGGCAACATTCCCTGGGTTGGTGTCCTGGAATGTCTAAGTGTAGAGAGGGGCCCTGTGCACAAGAGGCATGCATGCTTTTATGGGTGGGTGTTTAAGTTCTTCGTACTCTTGTCTTTGATGCACTGTAACCAGGAATTGCGGGTAAATATAAACCGTTTCCCCTCTGAGTTGTTGGGGTTGGGTTTTTTGTTTGTTTGTTGTTGGTTTTTGGTTTTTTTTTTGGTTTGATTTCTGTTTTGGTTTGGTTTGTTGTTTTGGTTTGCTTTATTTTTCTCAAGACAGGGTTTCTCTGTGTAACAGCCCTGGTTGTCCTGGAACTCACTCTTATAGACCAGACTGGCTTTAAACTCTCAGAAGCCTTCCTCTGCCTCCCAAGTGCTTGCATTAAAGGTATGCACCACCACGCCCAGCTAAGTTGTTTGTTTGTTGTTTTGGTTCCATTTTGTTGTTCTTTTCTCAGTTATTTTATCACAGAACAGAAATGAAATTAGAACACTATCACCTAAGTATCCTCTATCATCTGTCTGCCTTCTACCTACAATCTTATCAACCACCTGTGTGTCTGTTTATATATTCTCTTTACTATCTGTCTTTACCTGCATTTATCACCTGTTCATCTCTCATTTATCTGCACATCCAACAGTCTGTGCAATCTATATATCTCTTGTCTATATTATCTATCTATCCCTTCTCTCTCTCTCTCTCTCTCTCTCTCTCTCTCTCTCTCTCTCTCTCTTCTTGTGTGTGTGTTTGTTTAATTTTGAGGTAAATTGTCCTTGTGTAGCTCAGGCTAGCCTCCTCTCTTCCTGCCTCAGCCTCTCCAGTGCTGAGATTACAGGTGTGCATCAACATGCAGAGCTACCTAGGAAATTCTTCATCCAGCTGCCTGGTGATGGATCTTGTTGATTTTCATTGCTTTTTAACTTTCACGAATACATATTAAAAGTAAGTTTTTATCACACTATTTTACTTGTGTGCTCCTTAGCTTAAAGAGAGACCCTGAGTTCTGTAACCTTTGGGCTGTCCAGACTCTGGAATCTGAGGCTTAAGGACTTTTAGAGTGTTCTTGAAGGCAACAAGGAGTTGGTGTTGTGTTATTGTTGGTTTGTTTCGAGGCAGGGTCTTCCTATATAATCCAGCTGGTTCACAACTCCCGGGCTGGCCTCAGACTCACAGAGATCCATCCAGCCCTGCTTTCTAGGTGCTAGGACTCTAGTTGTGTGTCACCCATACCCACCCTATAACAAGTTTTTGTTTTAATTGTAGTTTATCGGGGGCAGGAAAAGTGCCATTGCATATGTGTGGAGATCAGAAGACAGTGTTTGGAGTTAGTTCTCTCCATCTGCCATGTGTGTCCTGGCAATCAATCTCTGATCATCATGCTTGGTAGCAGCTGTCTTTAACCATTGAGCTATCTTGTCGACCCTTGGGATAAGAGTCTTTAAGTAGCAATGTAGCACATCAGTCTGTTCTGTTGTATTTACTCTTTGAAACTGTATATTAGAAGTAAAAGAGGGGGAACAGTGGCTACAGGGGTGCAGGTAGAAGGAAGAACAACCTATACTATAGCACAGTAGGGCATGGTTGTCTCAAATGAGCTGAATATTTCAAAGTAGCTAGTAGGGAGGTATTTTGGAGATTTTCCAACCCAAAGAAAATAGAAATGTTAGCTGTGACGTGACACATATATGGCATAGTGAGCCGGTCATGATTGCACACACCTTTAATCCCAGCATCCAGGAGGCAAAGGCAACAGGATGGAGAGAGAGCTCATGGATGACCTGGGTGGCATCATGAAGCCTTTGCTCAAAAAATTAAAACAAAGGGTCTAGAGAGGTGTCTCTTGTTTAGAGCCTATGCTGCCTTGTTCAGTTCCCAGCACCCAAGTCAGGCATTTCATAAATACTGTAAAGATAGCACCAGGGTACTGAATGCCCTAGCTGTCTTCCTTGGGAAGCCTACACTCACATTTACATAGCTGTCACACACACACAACACACACACACACACACACACACACACATGTAGGTATGTACGCAAAATACATGAATGCAATTTAAAATTTGAAACGTGGATTCTGGGCTGTAGCTCAATTGGTAGAGTACTTGCCCAGCATGCATAAGGCACTGGCTTCCATCTTCAGCCCCATATAAACTGAATATGGTGGTGTACATGTGTAATCTCGGCGTTTACAAAGTAGAGGCTGAAGGGTCATGAGTTCAAGATCATCCCATAGCTATATATGAACTATGAGTTAAGTTGTGCACTATGATACCCTGACCAATAATAATAATAGATTATTATTATTGCTATTATTACTATTACATAAATACAATACAGTGACATGTAAATAGAACAGTAAGAAAAGACTGTCTACTCTGCTGGTAGCTGCTAAAGATTCCCCAGGGACTGACCATTACCCCAGGCCACCACCTTGGCACTCTGACTGGGACGTCAGGTTTCAGGTGGCAGTGGCCATTGGCTGCTGGTGCCCCTGACCACATGTGACAAGGCCAGGTTTCCCCGCATTCATTTTTCACCAGCAGCCTTTCCATCTCATCAGCCCTACCTAATTCCAAATGTTGTAGGCATTTTTTTTTCTCCAAGCTGTAGCTCTATTATTTTGATGGAAAACAGTCCTCTAGCTTTTGATCTCATGCTTAAATAAAAATGTCCTCCCGTTCCTCCGTGATATATTTGCTTATCGGATTTATTTAATGAAATATGGATTTATGCCATAAATATTGAAGTTGGTGTCGTCCATATTTCAATTAATGGATCATTTATATGTCATGCTAACTTTGTAATTACCGAAATGTAGAAATATAGTGGAGGGAAATGAATCTCTGATCTCCTTTACATTCCGCCCCCATCCAAGGTGTCGACAAGAAGAGGAAGATTTAATGTGAGGTTTCCTAAAGAAAGGGCAGGGGACTGGAGAAGCGGGTTCCTCCAGCAGGGCTGGTGGAGATTTGTATTGCACAGTGACTTCCAGCCTCCTAACAGTGCTGTACTCACTGTCCTCGGAGAGCAGAAAGCGAGGCCCTGGCCAGAGGGTCTGGCTATCAATCTACCTCGGGTCTTCATGATCATCATTTTTGTCTTGGTCGTAAAGCACAAGCTATTTTCCCTTTTGCCAAATCTCAGGCCTAAATGGCTCTAAATATACATGAATATAGATCTCTCGCTGAGTCCTACTGCCAGGAATTCACTAGGAACCCTCACCTGACCTGGGAGAGAAAAGATGTGTTCTCCATCCCTTGCGAACCAGAAGCCTGTCACTTGGCTTCATCCTTGGCAGAAGGTTCTGCCCTGGATGGTACCCTAGTGATCTCTCTTGTTCTCTCCGTCTCAGTGTGCCCGCTAGTTGCTAGCCAGAGAAATCTGGCAAGAGGTGCCCAGACAGTGACTCTAACTCACGTATATAATTCTATCAGAATACATCCAATGGTGGAGGAAAAATCATTGTTCTCTCAACTAGCTGAGCCAAAGCCCGAGCAGAAAATACTAAAGTCAGCCGTGCCTTTGAGCTGCCTCTAACAGCGCCCTTTGGAGACCCATTTCATACAAAATTTGAAGCCTGTGTTTATTGCCCATTAAAGCAACCTTTATTTTATGGCAAATGTTGCAGTAATTGCCTTTTACGAAGAGCACTTTGTAACACACATGCACAGTTGAAAGAAAACCACTCTGGTATTGTCTATCGGGACGTAATGGCGCAATTAATTTTACTCCATCTGTTCCTGAGACTTTAAAGGAAAATGGATTTTTTTTTTGAGCGCACTTTAATGAAGAGATAAAGCGGCCCGGCTGGTGTCCCACAGGCTCTGCGCAGTAAGTTCAGATTATTGCTCAGTCTGTCAGAATGGGCCGCTTCCCTCAGCAGCCGACACAGCCAGCAACCCGCTCTGGCCCCTCGCCGCGCCATTCCCGATGACAAACTGCCAGCCAGCTCCACAAAAGCACGATTAAAATGTCAGCACAGGATGACGAAGGGCCAAGAGGGTCCTCGGAGACAAACTGTGTTCAGTATGAGTTAATACTTTACAGCAGGGCTGGGGCCCAGCTTGCTTGCTGGCTGCTCTCAGGCTGTTGGCTTCCCTCAAAGACTATGAAAGGGCAGGGCTGGCGACTCGGTGGCAGGAAGGATGTGCCCTGCGCATGTCCGCGTGGCTGATATGTGAGTCACATTTTGGAAGAGGTACCTGTGAGCTTAGACCACTGAATTTGGGTTTCCCTCGGTGGGTTCTTAGCTATGATGAAGGAGGGTTGCCAGGAAGGACCCTGTTGCCATACGCTTTGTCTTGGATGTTCTCAGCATCCTTTCAAAGATCACAAGGGCGACTGTGAAGATGCCCAAGAGTGAAGCCATTCATCACAAAGAGATGGCTATGCAAAGAATATAATCAGTATCATCTTAGATTCCACATACAGTCTCAGAATGAATAACTGAGACAAGCAAGGATCCAACAACTTGACATTCACCCTCCCCACCCCCATCACAGAGCCACATGTAGCCTTGGCTAGTTCTAAATTTGCTGTATAGCTGAGGCTGACCTTGAACTTCTAATCCCGCTGAAGCACCATGTCCAGGTTATGTGGCCTTGGGGATCAAACCTGGGACTTCATGCATGCTAGGCAAACACTCTAGCAGTTGAGCTGTGTCCACAGCCCAGCACAATGTCTTGTATTGGCCTATCGGCAGCCTCAGGCCATAGTCCAATAACCCGAGCCGAAGACAAGCCAGGCAAACTGCATCCTTTCTCCTGTTTCCCTCACTACAGCTGTGTGACCACAAGGAAGCGATGAAAAGGCCAGGGATTTACATCTCTGGCCTCCTGCAGGGACCTGGTCTGCCATCCTAGCCAGGCAGCAGGTGTGAGCTGCGCCATTGTCCCTAATGGTTATTACCAGCAATAAGCAGGACAAATGTGAGGTCATCTCTCCCGCTGGCAGGTCAGAGGGGGATGGATGGAAAGCCCCGTAGAGACTAGGAAATGAGATGGTCAGTATCCATGGCAGGAGTGTCTCCAAGGCCAGGCTGCAGCCGATGCTAGAAAAGGGCAGAGGGAGGGGGAGGTGGGACGGAAGACTTCTTGTAGTATGATTCCAGATGTCCACTCCTACTCAAGAGCAATCAGGGACGACCATTGTTAGTGGGGAGGCAAACCAGTGTACATGCATTGTACCAACAGGGTAGCCACAGGAAGGAAGGAGGGCCCAGTACAGGCCTGCCAATGTTAGGGGAGTTGGTTTCCTCCTGGCACATCACCACAGGGCCAAAGCATCACAAAGGGTAGTTGAGGGAAGCCCTGCTGGTTTCTAATTAAACTCCTTGCCCTTCAGTCATTCATCTGGAGATGGCCAAGGGAGGACTTCCAGGCTTCCTAAGTTTGGCTCTGACTTCCTGGCTGCTTTCTGTCACTCTTGTCTTGTGACTGCTTCTCTGATGGCAAGGGAACCTCCCACAGTTCTCCTGCTATTTTAATATCCAAATAGTAGGCATGCATTTTGGCCAATGCAGGAAATAGGAGAAATATTGTACTACCTATAATCCCAAGCCCTGGGGAGCAAAGAAAAGGAAGGCATCATGAAAAGAGGATGCTTTCCCCAAGCAGGGCTTCATTGGGGTTGGTTACATAGGGTATGCCAAGGAACATAAATGTTGGACTGTGAGTTTTGAGGTAGATAAGCAGGCTCTGAAACCATTGTGTCTTAACTGTTGATATGCAAGGATAAATTCAGGGTCTTGTGTTAACTCTCAGGACAGAAAGTCTCCCCTCCCTTTTCTCTTTGCTCATCACCATGTCCTGAGAAGTATGCTAGGATGAGGTTAGCACTCTGGCAATTTTTATTCCTAAGGGGAGACATGGAATGAGACGATATCACACCTGTAGCCTGCATTCTTTCTGCAAGACTCTATAGAGTTGAGGAATCTGGCACAGAGGCTTCTTGAATACTCCATAGTATGATTTTGCCTGAAGAGAGCCAGACGTTCATTATTCAGACTCTTTCTCTTTTTAAAGTGTGCGTGCGTGCGTGCGTGCGTGCGTGCGTGGTGTGTGTGTGTGTGGCATGCATGCATGCATGCATGTACACGCATGCCTCTTCCTCTGTGCCTGTGCATGCATGTGCATAGCGTGCATGCTTGCAGAGACTGGAAAAGGACCTTGATACTTTAGAGGTGGAAGTCACAGTGTTACGGGTATCTGGTCAGTGTGCTGGACTGCTAACTCTAGTCCTCATGATTGAACAGGAAGAACTTTTAACCACCAAGCCAGGGGTTTTCAACCTGTGGGGCATGATCCCTTTGGGAATCAAACAACCTTTTCACAGGGGTCAAATAAGACCCTCAGAAAATATATATGTTTACACTACGATTCATAACAGGCAAAGTTACAGTTATGAAGTAGCAACAAAAATCATTGTATGGTTGAGGGTCACCACAACGTGAAGAACAAACAGTATTAAAGGGTCGCAGCGTTAGGAAGGTTGAGAACCACTGCTCTCAGCATCTTTCCAGCCTCATTACAAAGAGTTTCTATTCTCCTCCTCAAGCCCCAAGAAGCAACAAGCCTTAGTGATTGGTAAAGTGACTGAGTACAGATCCTGAATCCATATGCAAAGCTGGGGAAGTGGGGTGGCATATATTTCTCATATCAATGCTGGGGAGGCAGAGACAGGAGGAGTCTTAGGGCTTGCTGGCCAGTCAGGCTAACCAAATTGAAGACATTTAGATCTGTGGGAGACTTTGGCTAAAAATAAAGGTAAACAAATGAGCCAGAAAGAGACTCCCCCCGCCCCCGACCTGGTGACTTCTGATATCCCCGTGCATGGATGTGTACATGCATGCTTGTATGCAAGCACACTCGAGCTGCTCCTCGCTCTCGCCTCTCTCTCTCTCTCTCTCTCTCTCTCTCTCTCTCTCTCTCTCCTCCAAAATGACCCAAAACACATAACTCCATGGCTTTGACACTGCATCATAACCAGCTTCCCATGACTTCTCAGCAGTAAAGCCCAGCTTGGCACTGGGGGACGCAGCCTCGTCTTAATGGCCAAGTGAAGCAGTTGAAAAAGAGGGAGGGCTGTAAACCTCAGAGCAGGCTCACCCGTGCCGCCCACCGTGGCAGAATGATTCAAGAGGCTCCAAACTTTGCCTCATCAAGTCGGAGAATTCTGTGCAAATGAACTTTTCAGAATTATGCCGGTTGGCATTACAGTATTACACGCACGCCCGTTCCCGATCACTCACTGGAACTTATTTTGTAGTTAACCTCCATAAAGGACTGCGAGAGCGAGCCCAGGCCTGTCACACACACGTTATTTAGAAGCCCTTATTATTATTTTATTGCTAGTCCTTGACAGCTGAGGAAAAGCCAGGCGCTTTAATTTTTTTTTCCCCCCTCTTCCCTTTAGTTTACAGTGTAAGAGCTCTGTGTAAGATGGATTTGATTAATATGTAACAGAGATGCAATTCTCGGTAAAATGTGCTGTACGTTAGCACCCTGGAAAACAAACTGCAGCACAATGGCTTAAATCTCAGTCCATTGTATTATATAGACATCATAAATAATAGAGAGCAGGCAGATATTGCTGCCGGCTTCATCTGCATAACACATCTGAGCTCTCCGTAATGCGTTCAGCTTGTCACTTTTAGTGCAGAAAAGAAGCCGTAAAGCTAACAGCTGACTAACACACATCGGCCCTGCTCCTCCTTCCAGAGGGGGGATGAATGCTCATTAAGACATCTTAGCCCTGACTTTTAAAATCCATAACTCTTACAAATGTAAAAAAGTTGCCACGAAAGATTAAGCGCATAATATATGTCAAATGTATAATTTTCTTTCATGCCTCTTCACCACCACCAGCCAGCACTCCCTGCTGCCACTGACATCACCACCACACCAAGCCCCTCCCTTCTTTTATAGCCCTCACCCTAAAGGAAAGAAATATAAGATGCCCAAGTTTCAGATAAAACCAGATGAAATAGCATGCTCATGACCAGTGTAAGCGGTAGTATTTTTTTCATTTTTTTTTTTTTTTAAAGGCTCTCTTGTTACCTAGGTTAGCTTTAAATTCACTAAGCAGTCAAGGATGACCTTGAACTCTTGAGCCTCTGCCTTCACCTCCCAAGTTCTAGAATTAGAAGCCTGTACTGGTTTACGTGGTACTGAGGTTAGAACCCTGGTCTTTACGCATGCTGGGCAGGTACTCCACCAACTGAGCTATGTCCACGATACCTTTGTTTTGTTTGTTTGTCCTTTTAAGGAAAATAAAAACAGAAAAAAAACAATGTTATATTTTATTATGTTATATATGTTATGCCTAAAAGATAAGTTGAGGGAGTCCGTTCTCTCCACCATGTGAGGGGCTAGCCTCAAGCACAGTATGTAACCCAGGCTGTCCTAAAACTCCTGGTCTTCCTGCCTCCACTCCTGAGTGCTAGGATCACAGGTATTCACTACCATGCTACCACACCCAGCTTGGTATTTTGGTTCTGAGTGACCCCCAGAAGGTTTCCCCCTTTCCCCTTTCTGTGTCTACGACCGCTCTAGAGGAACTGGAAGTAGTCCTCTCAGTGCAACCATTCAGACAGGCCACACAGTCACCCTTGAAACGCTCTACTTGAAATGCTCTGCTTCTGGTTGCAAACCAGGAGAAGGAAGCCCTCATCCCCCTCCTGATAGGACCAGACATCGTTTGGCATCTTAGTTATCAAGGACCCAGGGTGGTATTCTGATGAGTGTTCCTGAGGTTTGGTGTCTCTGTGTCTGAGCACGTATGCTGTTCACCTGTGTGTCCATGGACATTGTCTACACATGCACCCGCAGGTCAGAGGTCAGTACCAGGTGTCTGCCTCAATAGCTATCCACATGACTTTTTGAGACAGTTTCTCACTGACCTAGAGATCACCAGTTTGAATAGTCTCTCTGGCCAGCAAGCCTTAGGAATCCTGTATCCCCCTCCCCCACAGCTCTGAGGTTAACCGCCTGCACTGCCTTACTCGGCCTTTTACGTAGGTAGGTGACGGGGATCCTAACGTGGGTCCTCTTCACACTGAAAGCACTTTACCCACTGAGCCATCTTCCTGACCCCAATTCCATAGACTTTTAGAGAAAGAAAAATTAGAAAACATTGCAGCATATCATTTTTTCCTGTGACAAGAGTGAGGTGTTTTAAGGGATTAAGGCTGTTAGACAGAAAAGAAGAAAGCGTATTTTACCTAATGGAAGGGGCAGAGCGTGTTCCCTGGGGTGTATGGGAGTGTCTTGGGGAGCACTATGGTGTCTTGTGGAGAACGTGATGCAGTTTATGGATGTGTTTATCTCATGATATTCATCGCCCTTAAAAAAAAAAAAAAAGAAGATGCTTTACAGGCTGGGAAGAGGGCTCGGTGGATAGAGCACTTCCCTCACAAACGTGTGTGCCAGTGTTCCAGAGTTTGGATTCCCAGAACCCATGGAAAAAGCTAGGCAAGGTGGTGCAAGATATCTGACAATGGCTTCTATGTCTTTACAGACACACACACATACACACCAGAGAGAGAAAGACTGAGAGAGAGAGAGAGAAAAACAAGAGAGAGAGTGGCACAAAAATACACTTTAAAAACAGTTTTATAATGCTTGTAAGAAAAAAAAAAAAAGGCCAACAGCAGTCCGAATGGCAGCAAGGCAAGCTGAGCATGAGACAGGAAATTTTTCCTAGCACTTATAATTCTCCCAAGGGAAAGCCTTAGAACTCCCAACACTTGACTCATTTAGTATGAGTTGAACCAACTTCTGAAAAACAAACTTACAGGAAGGAAAAAAAATACTTTTTTTTTGTAGTAACCACCCCTGTATAAGGTGGGGGTTTCAGCATGCCAAGCCAACAGAAGTTGGAAGTCAACCCAGAAATCCCATGATGCACTGGGGGGAGAAGACACTATTTACTTACAAGGAGTGTGTGGTGTACATGCGTGTGAGTGTGCATATTCATACGTGTGATACCGACCAGCCTAGACACAGGGGCTTTTATTGTGCTTGTGGGTGAAGACTGAAAGAAGTCTTACTTCCCTCCAAGGGGAGTGTGGCCTGGAACACTGGGACATTTTTCTAGCAGTTACAATGACAGTTTGTTTTTTTGGAGAAAGTTGCCATTAAACTCCAGTGTGGGCTGCCTCACTGTAAGCTTGACTTTTGGTTGGTGTCCCCCTAAGACTGGCCCTTCCAAAAAACTCAGGTTCTGATTCTGGAGCCCAACTTTTGCTGATGATTCTTAACCATATATATTTTTTTTAATTACATTTATTTTGTTTAGGAGGGACATGGGAGTTCCTGTGCCTGGATGCATGAGTGGAGGTCAGACAGCAGACAGCCTGCATGAGTTAGTTCTCTCACTCCAACATGTGGGTTCCAGGGATCAAACTCTGGCCATAAGGATTGGCAGTGAAGGCCCTTCCCCAAGAAGCCAGATGTTCTTGCTATAGGTTGTAGTCTCTTCTTTCAGACTCTTGGCATTTCTGATCTTACCCCAGCACATTCTATAGCCACCACAGCCATGGTTTCAGACTCACTACTGCATTAGATGGCTCCAGCACACCTAGAGATCTTTAATTTCCATGAAGCTGCTTCCAGGTACCGGTTGCTGTTTGCCTTTAAACCTTGAAGTCTCACACATGTCCGTCAAGATATAATCTGAACCTCAGCAGTTCTTGAATACTTACCAACCCTGAGCTTAAAGTTCTCTCCTCCATGATGATCTTAATGTATCTTTAATGCTTTGTCCACCGGGCTGTACACACAAACATGTAGCTTCTCCTTGTCACGGACTATACCATAGCTTATCATGTAGTCTCCCAACCAAGTGCTAACTAGGCTGGACCCTGTTTAACTTCTGGGACCAGATTACTTGGGGCATGGCCACAGGCTGTAGAGTATAATATATATTCCCTTAGCTATCTAAGGTGGATTGGTTGCTTTTTTCATTGATAGGACTAAATGCATCCCCGGAAGGGCTTAAAGAATGGCAAGGTGGCTCTGTAGATATGGGACCATGGGTAAGCTCCCAAGCCTAAAGACCTGTGTTTGATCCATGGAAACCACAAGGTAGAAGGAGAGAACTGATTTTCAAAGATTTCCTCTGCCTTTTGCATACATGCTTTGGCACACATGTGGCCACACACATTCCCGCCAGAGAGAGGCAGAGGGAGAGAAGGGGAGAGAGGGGAGTTTTATTTTGTTTTTAGCCTAACTCTGTCCCAGCTGAGCTATTTTGGCACGGTGCTTTGCAGCTTAAGAAAGAAATGGTTTATTTTGGTTAGAGAGCATCATGGGAAGAAATCATGGCCATCCGGAATAGAGGCTAGCTGACTGGCTGCATGGCATCCATAGCAAGGAAGCAGAGAGTGAACAGGAAGTAGGGCCAGGCCATAAAACCTCAGGACCCACCTCCAGGGACCCTTCTACTAGCAAGGCTTCATCTCCTGAAGGTTTCCCAAGACGGCCCCACCAGGTGGAATATTCACACACACATATTATATACCATAGTATATACAGTTTATGCTCAATCCCCTCCTTCAGGCACACAGGCCAGCAGCAAAGCGTCTTTGCAGCAGGTACTTCTGCACCTTTGACAATTTCTCTAAAGTCTGTTTTAGCTATGGAATGATAGGTCATGGAATAGACACAGATTAGTTTCACTAGATATTGTGGGTGACTTTAATTGTTAGTAATTGTACCCCAAACTGTCGTCATACACAACAGAGCTCATCTCTACCTGTTCCTGCCCACACTTGCTGTGACCCACCTAGAAAGGTTTTAGTGATGGTTTTTCTTTTCTAAGATTTATCTTAGTAGGGTGGTAGTATTGCACACCTTTTAATCCTAGTACTCAGGAGACAGAGGAGGCAGATCTCTGAGTTTGAGGCCAACCTGGTCTACAGAGCAAGTTCCAGGACAGCCAGAGCTGCACAGAGAAACCCCATCTCAGTAAATAAAATTGTGTCTGTGGAGTGAGTGAACACACATGAGTATGGTAGCCAGGAGGCCATGGTCCTCCTCCTTTCACCTTGAGTGTTAGGATCACAAGTGTGCATCACCACACCCGTTTATGAAGTGCACAGGATCAAACCCAGCGCTTCCTGTGTTAGGCATAAGCACTTTACCAACCGAGCTACCTTTTTAGCCCTGGATTTTCATGTTTCCCAATGGATCCACTGGTGTCCCAAGACAGGATAGTAGGGATTCTAGCCTGCCTGGGAAAACCCAAGGAGGTCAACTGTGATAAAGAACTAACAAGATGCATCATCTCTGCTCTCTGTCTTCCCTAGTCGTACCCAAACCCTTTCCTAGATTCTTAGGCTCAAAGTGGTCAGTATACCAAAGTAAGCAAAACAACAGCCAGTTGCTATGTCAGAGTTCAGGAAACTTCCAAGGCTTTCCTCTCTGCTGTCAGGGTGCTGTCTGTTGGCTTCTCCAAAGGTGGGTTCAGTGTACCCTTCCTCAGCCAGGCATGCGGGCACACACTTGGCCTCCCAGCAATCAGGAGATAGAAGCAGGAGGACCAGGAGTTCGAGGCCATCCTTAGGTATATAAGGAATCTGAGTCTAGCATGGCCTACAAGAGACTCTGTCTCAAAAATAAAAGTGGCGGGGGGGAATTAAAAAGCACCCTCCTCTTCCTCATTATAGAAGTACTGCATAACCTTTGAGGCCTGTCTCCTTTGTGTATTCTGCTCCTTACTCACGTCTGCCCACCAGAAAATGATCCATAGACCTAAGCAGAAAAGCATTTCTTTCTCTTGCTTCAACATCTCCTCTTTGAGACCCTCTGCTGGAGGCTTTAGTAATTACTAACAGAAGCAGTAAGATAAGAACCAAAATGGAACAGGATTTGAGGCCAGCCTGTGCTACATGAGCTGTTACAGTCTGGGGCTATGGCTCAGCTAATAGCCCACATACCTAGCATGCGTGAGGCCGTAGGTACCATCCCCAGCACCTCATAAACTGGTCGTGATGGTGTATGCCTGCCTGCAATCCCAGCACTCACTTAGGAAGTAGAGGCAAAAGAATCCAAAGTTGAAGGTCATCCTTAGCTACATAGGGAGTTTGAGGCTAGCCTGGGCTACATTAAACCTTGACTCAGTAAAACAAAAACAAACAAGCAAAAAGAATGCTTGTCCCCTCTCTGTTTCTAACCCCACCCCCCACCCCCGCCCCTTACTCCCTGCACTGTGACCAGGATAATTGAGTTGGAAGTAGCATCAGTGTTTCTTCATCTTCCTTCAGGCTCACAGGCATTCCTCACCCAAAGGGAGAGAGATTAATTGAGGTCTTTTATCTTCCATTCAAATGAGGCTTTTCTGTGAATTGCTCCTACCCTCCCAGCCCCATCAGCTCCCCTAACCTCCCCACACTCATTAGGAGCTGAACCTGCCATGAAGATAGCCGTCCTCCCCGGATCTCTACAGAGCCACAGCACCCCTCCAGAGTCCTCATCCACCTCCCCTGATATCCCTGACCTGGCATCACCCTCAGTCCAAATGTGAAACATCACTGGGGGGAGCCAAGCAGAGCCAACCGGAAGCTAGACCCACAACGCAACCCTCCCCACTCTGCCAGATGGCCTGGTACAGCAAGCCTTCTTTCAGAATTAATAACTCGCCCTCTGGAGGGCCAGCTCCAGCCAGCCAGCCTTTGCATTTCTCCAGCTCAGTGTATTCCCCCTCCCTGCCGTGTCTTTGGGCTGCGCTGTTCAGGGCAGACTTCAGGCAAGAGAGCTACCTCCTCTCCCTCTATTTCCCCTTGCCTTTGGCTTCTGACGGTGCAGCTTTTAATCTAGAAATTATGGTAAGCTGTATGTGCATTTTGAGAGTATATCATTGCGGCATTTAATTAACAGTTATTAGTGTTAGCGTACTGCGCTGTATTCTGTGTCACAAGTCATCAATTCTCCCAGAGCAGTTACAGCAATTAAGAACTCCATCATACCTTCTGTATAGTCATTTGGTAGTTTTCCAGATCTTTTCAAAACTGGAAATTACTAATCAAATCATTTCTGCTCTGTGCCTCGATATCGTTTATTCCATTCCTAATGATGTGCGACTTTTTTTTCCCTCTCTCTCTCTCTCTCTGTCTCTCTCTTTCTCTCCTCCTTTGGCCGTTAACGGAAGCATCCGTGCGTGAGTCTAACCATTTCACACTGCCGTCATGCTTTGGCGAGGCGATAATGAACTTGCAGGAGGAAATGCACACACTACCTCTCTGAGCAGAGCACCGTCTTGCCTCTCCTGCTGTTGGGTGATTGAATTGTTGGAAACTGGAAAACACATCCACAGACCTACAAACCCAACTCCGCCTGTTGCCACAGCCACCATAGTGCGCTTCAAGTCAGAGCTCAGCACCATTCCTCCCTGCCCAATCTGTCATGCTTCTAAACGGTCACTAATTACATTGGTTGTTGCTGGGGGTGGGGTTGGGGAGCCTAGCCTTGGGTGGGCAAACCCTTAATAGAGAGGTGAAAATGGAGAAGCCATAGAAACCCCTCCCAGATCTCATCGCGTAAAGTTTGTTGAGAGTAACCCTGAGCTGGCTGTCACATGTCCTGAGATCGGCCTGCAAGAAGGCATCTTACCTAGTCACTTGGATAACTCTTGAGTCAAAAGCCAGGAACAATCCACTGGCCAGATTTTATGGAAAGGCCCTTGACTGGCTTGTGATGATGTATAGCGTATAAATGAGAAAGAGCCAGCTTGCTGTACCCCGGGGGATCCTTTTTCCACATCCAGGAACACTGCCCCAGAAGCATCCCCCAATGGCTGAATCACCACCATTTGTGCGGGAGCAAGCAGGCTGTGCTGCAGACAGCTGGCGGTAAGATTGACTTTACTGTCGTGCCAGGAGGGTCTCTGCTGTGCAAGGGCTGGAGCCGGGGCCAGGGCCAGGCCAGCCAGCTCAGAGGCCGTTGACTAGTCTGATCAGACCAGGACCTTGCCAGACCCTTCCCTTTGCCCATTTTGGCAGCCGCCTGCCTTGGCTCCATCAGACCACCAGGCTGCTTGTATGGTTTGCAAGAATAGATGATCCAGCCCCTTCTGTGTCACGCTGAACTGCAGCTCCTTTGCCAGGCCTAGCCCTACCCAGACATCCTCGTTTAGTCAGGCTCAACCTGCAGACAGACTTATCAGCCCCTCGTTATTTGACTTTGTGTCGTGTAAACATGTGTAAAAAGGAGTCCAAAGTCTAATCGCTGCCCTCCAAGCATCTCTTTGTACTTAAGGACAGAGAACAGTGCGCCGCCTTTTTCCACCCCGTGTAGCGGTGACACATGTCGATGTGTTTGATGACCCTGTGGACTGGAAGAGTCAACAGTTGGGATGGAAAACTGAGACTCTTCGTCTCAGATACATTTCATGCTGTGATCCTTCAAATAGCCCAGTGACAACCACTAGGACCCATTCTGGTTTCCCTCTGCTCAAGAGTCAGTCTCTGTGAAATAAAATGTAGCCCAGAAAACACGGTGACCTCTGACATCAAGGAACTGTTTTTTTTTTTAAAAAAAAAAAAATGATAGTTGGGGGCTGAAGAGGTGACTTAGTGATTTAAAGCATTGTTGCTCTTGCAAAGGACCTGGGTTCAATTTCCAGATGGCTGGGATTTCCATTACTAAAAACAAAAGGTAAACAACTCTTAGTTTAATCTAGGATACTCAAACTTTTGTTTCTATATTTGTTTGTGTTTTATCTTTGAGTGAGTATGGGGGCATGTGTGCACACGCACACATGTGTGCATTGTCAGTGTGTGTGTGTGCACGTGCGCGCGTGCACGCATGTCAGTCAGTGGGTGCACCCACATGTGGAGGTTAGAGACTCCCTTTCCTTTGAGACAGTTCTCTTCTTATTTACTCCAGTGTGGGAAAACCCTCTTATCTTGACCCCAAGACATAAGGAAGAAGCAAGCTTCTAGCTCAGTTCCACCTTCATTCCACTGTATCTTGCAACCAAATGGTATGGTAGTTTTGTCAACGGGATCTTAACACCTAGGTCTAGTGGGCAGGCAAGCACAATGGCAAGAACCTGTATAGTTTGGGCGCCTCCTGGAGAGTCCCTGACCAATACCTCTTAAGAAAACTGTCCTCCAGCTGGCACTGTGGTTTTGGTTTTACATCTATCCCATGTAGTGCACAGGAAAAGGTAGAGGAGTATCCTTGGGGTAGAGTTAGGCTCTGTGATTATTTTTATTTGGTTGTGTTGTTGGCGGCTGTCTTCGTTAGGGTTTCCATTGCTGTGAAGAGACACATGACCAAGGCAACTCTTATAAAGGAAAAGATTTCATTGGGGCTGGCTTACAGTTTCATAGATTCAGTCCTCGTCATTGTGGCATGGCAGCAGGCAGGCAGACATGGTGTCTGGAGAAGGACCTTAGCATTCTCCATCTTGATCTAAAGGCAAGGCAGGCAGTCAGGAGAAGACTCTTGGCTGCGGGCAGCCAGGATAAGGTTTTCTTCGGCACTAGACCGAATTCAAGCATCAGATCTCAAAGCCTGCCTACACACTGACACACTTCCTCCAACAAGGCCACGCCTATTCCATCAAGGCCACGCCTCCTAATAGTGTCACTTTCCATGGGCAAGCATATTCAAACTACCACAGTGATACATTTTTCTAATATCAGCACCAAAAGGTAGAGATTGAAGGATCAGAAACTCAAAGTCATCCTTAGCTACAGTTCTAGGTTAGCCTGGGTTTCATGAGACCCAGTCTCTAGAAGGAAAAAGAAAACCTTTTGAAGGCAATGAAAGCTAGATGACACGAGGTTCGCTGTCCTCTTCAGTCCACTGCCAGGACCAGTTGTAGAATATTGCTGAGTGTCTTAATTTGATTTTATCCATCAATAGTGTCATTGTTCTAGAATACTGCCAAGTGTCTTATCTTGATATTGCCCATCAGTAGTATCATTTCATGAAGGGATCCAAGCTGTAAGCAAACCTATGGCTGTCATCAGGTCCCTCTCTCTCATGATGTAGTAAGGACTCCCAGCATGGAGTCACCCAGTTGACAGTGCAGCCTCCAGATAGTTCTTGACCACAGGAGAAGTGACTATTTCTGGGAACTGGCACAGAGAAGCCTGGAGACCTGGTTTCTTGCAGACTCTGAAAGGCTGCTCCACCAAGCTCTGAATCTAGGAAATGACTGCTTTCCTAGATCCCTGCCCATCCAAACCTCTCTAGGTATTTTCTTTCCCTTCCACCTTTGCACAGATTCCTTGGGGTAGTCATACTTTCTCTGCCTGGGAAAAGTAGCAGGGCAGATAAAGTGAATGAGTAGTGTTTTTCTGAATCATTGAGGACAGATTAACTGTAACAAGGGTCTGCCACAGACCTCAGCAACCTACCATTCCATCCATCCAGAACAGTTGAGACTCAGCTGATAGATAGACTGTGTACTTAATTGAGTTCTTTTCAAAAACGGCCAAATGCTTGACATGTAGTTTATGTAGTAGAATGCTTGCATAGCATGTGCAAAGCCCTAGGCTCGCTTCCCACATAGACCAGGTGTGGTGGTACACATCTGTAACCTCTGCACTCAGAATGAGGAAGTAAGAGCATCAGGAGAGCAGGCTCATCCTTGGCTACATACTGAGTGCTAAACCTGACTGGGCTATATAAGGTCCTGTTTCAAATAAGGCCAGTGAGATGACTCAGTGGGTAAAGTGTTTTCCAGAGGATCCTAGTAACCTGTTTGATCCCCGAACCCACACAAAGATGGAAGCAGAGAACAGGCTACACAGAGAGTTGTCCTTTGCCCTTGACATGCATGTTATGGCACAGACACAACCCCCGACACATACACAGCATACACATACATGATAATAATATAACATTTAAATTAAAATCGGCCAGGATGTGGTGACCTGTAATTCTAGCTCTTAGAAGATGGAGACAGGAGGATCAGAAGTTCAGACTTATCCTTGGTTTCATACCTAGACCATCCAAGGCTGTAAGACACCCTGCCTGAGGATGTTGGCGTTGATCCTGGGGGGTCGTGGTGGTGTACTGGGAACCCCAACACACAGACATTGCCACACACTCCTGCACAGAGATCTGAGGTGCCAGATGTCTTCAAAGAAGGGCGTCAAAGCTCTCTGCCACCGAGGCGCTAGCTGCTGCCACCTACTAGAGCCTTTGATCCATCACTGTCTGAATCCATCCCCTCTCGGGCAGAATCACTTTGAACCCAGAGCCAGCAACCCATCTCTGACACCCTCCAAGTTACCTCACACAAGCAAAAGCATAGGCTTCTGGGGGTTGATCTTTTCATCTTTCCTAAATCGTGAGGGGCGCTTCTTTCTGTGTCGCCCTATGGGGCCCTAAGAACTCTCTGCAAGACAGTTCAGAGCACACCAGGCCAAAGAACTGGAGACAGGCGTTCATTGTCTTGGTGACTTTCCTCTATCAGTTGCTGATATGGATAAACCACAGGCAGACAGAAGATAGAAAGGAAGAAAATTCGTCATAAGGCTTTTGTTTTGTTTTGTTACTCGGGGTGCAGGGGGAGTATGGAGGGATCCTTCATGGGGAAAATCCAGCAGTAATGAGAGTCTGAAGCCCGGAGCCAGACATATTGCAGAGCTAATGTGATATTTTGGTTTTGTTTATTCTGCAGAAATGGTGGAATTTCATTTTTTAGTAGAATTACAAGTTCTTCTTTTTATTATTCACAAGCCCTAACATGCATGGCTGCCTGAGCCAGGACACTGGTGAGTTTAATACCAGGCTCCTTGCGAATCTAAACTGGTTTTCCAGGCTCTACTCCCTGGTGGGCCATGAGACTTGTTGGAATGATGTTTCCCCAGCTCTGAGCCTCTGCAGGGCCCATGGCTGCCCTTTGCTGGGGGTGGGGACAAGAAGCCTTAACCGTGAGACTCCCCATTAGCGCTGTAGGGAAGGATGGAGACAGGTTTGGACTGGAACGGGAAGGAGGGTCTTGTGAACTGGTTTCCAGGCCACCTGCTACACAACTTGCTTGGGATCTACAGTGACGAGTGGCCCTCAGCTTTGGGAAGATGGCTCTCATGATAAAGTGCTTGACAGACACCCAGCCACGAAAACCTGCACTCACATAAAAAGCCAGATGTGTCAGCATGTGCTTGCAATCCCAGAACTAGGCAGGAGGACACAGGAGGACTCCTGGAGCCTGTTGACCACTAGTCAATAAGTGCCAGGTTAGGTAAGAGATCCTTGTATCACAAAACAAAATAGACGGGCTGGAGAGATGACTGAGTGGTTAAGAGTATTTGCTGCTTTTCAGAGGACCAGAATTTGGTTTTCAGCAATCATGGTGGGCAGCTCACAGCTGCCTGTAATTCCAGCTCCAGGGATCCGACACTGACTTCTAGCCTTCTTAGGCAACTTCCAGCATGTGCAGAGGCATCTACACACACACACACACACGTACACGTACACACACACGATGAGTCTTAAAAATGATAAGGCGGAGAGCAATCATACTTGTACATCACCTGCACCCACACATATTCAAACCTAGCTCTTTGCCTAGTCTGATTTTCTTGTTTTGTGTGGGTCTCCAGCACTGTGCTCCTAGGTGAAGATGTACAGGCCAGAGGACGACCTCAAATGTCTTTTTCAGGGTACTCGTACTACCCTAAGACTTACCCAATAGGTTGCTCCTTGAACCCTGTGGATTTCCTGGTAACTCGAATTATAAGTACACACTATTATACCAAGATGAAGGTATGTATGTATGTTTTTAAAGATAGGGTTTCTCTCTGTAGTCCTGGCTGCCCTGGAACTTGCTCTATAGACCATGCTGCCCTTGAAACTCAGGCCTGCCTCTGCCTCCCAAGTGCTGGTGTTAAAGGTATGTATTGCCAGTGCTTGGCCACACCCAGATGTTTTGGTATTGATTTTGGGAATTGAATTGCAATCCTCACACTCGCAGAGCAAGCACTATACCAACTGAGCTATTCCCAGACACCTCCATTGCAGATTTTTAATTTCTCACTTCCACGCGACATCCTGTACTATAGTCATTTCCTGCCTCGAGATATGAATGTAAGCAAATGGTTCCAGAACTTTCTCCATTGCTGGCTGTGTGATCGTGGGTATGTTTGCCCAGTTTTAGCAGCAGTAACACTGGCAAGCTGACAAGTTTCCACCCAAGGCTTCTTTGCCTGGTGTGCCTGTTTGTGTGGTGACACATAACAAGCAGGTGGGCACCTGAGCAGGAGAACTGTGCTACATGGGGGACCACGAACCCTTTCCACATGGTCCAGCAGCTCCCTGAGCACAGCTGTCCCTTTGAAAGCTGGCCCCTTGCGTGTGGGATGGGCCACATTGTAGACGTAGCCCACTGCAGCATGCTAGTCATCCCTTGCACAGTGGTGGCGGGGTTGGCACGGCTGTGTGTTGGGAGAGCATATAGAATCCAGTCAGAAAGCTGGTAGCCAGCCATAATACATGGTGGCACATCTGTAACCCCAGCATTTGGGAGGTAGAGGAAGATCTCAAATCCAAGGGCATTGTGGGGAACATAGTGAACTCGAGTCTAGCTTGAGCAGCATAGTAAGACTCCATCTCCCAAACATGGGAGCCAAGGGGTGGGGCTATAACTTAGTTGATGGGTTGCTTGACTAGCATTCATATAACCTTTGGGTTTGATTCCTGGTCATCATGGCGCACATCTGTAGTCCCTGCATTCAGGAGGTTGAGAGAGGAAAATCTCAAATTCTAAACTAGCCTGAACTACATAGGTCATTCAAGGTGACTTAAAGAGTGAGGTTTCCTTACGTGGATGGGGCTGGGACATTGACTCACTAGAGTGCCTGTCATATATGTACAATGGCCTAAGTTTAGACGCCCCCACCAGAACCCAGAGAAAAAAAGAAAACCTAGAAGCATTGGTGATGGATAAACAAAGACACGGGTGGGTCCTTGGAGCTCATTGGCTAGTTGGCCCAGACTAATCACGGAGCTCCAGGTTTAGTGAGACCCTGTCTCAAAAAATAAGGAGGGCCATCCTGGTCTACATAGTGAGTTCAAAGCCAGCCAGGAATAAGACTCCTGTCACTAACAGTAATAATTAGAAGTGTTAAGGAAGATACCTCAACCTCTAGTCTCCGTGCATACATGCACACTATTGGGCACATGTTTACATACACACACACACATACACATGCATGTGTGTATATGGTAAGCGTTCAGAGCTTTATATTGGATCAGGCACCTCTGCCCAGCTTGCCCAGAGCTAATGAAAAAAGGATTCGAGAGAAGCTGAAACGTCTTAAAGACAGGAAGGGGAAAATCCTAATTACTACCTAGGAAACAACCACCCGCTCTAAACCCAGCAGGTTACTGGAAGATAACGTGTGGGCAGTGAGTCATTAGGATGCTGTAATCCTTACTGTGAAAGGGAGAGTTATAACCGTATCATGGGGCCAGGAGAGGAACAAGGCTTCATAAATCACTCCGCTGGCACTGTTGCCTGCATGCCCAGGCCTGTAGCGATCCATCCCAAATGAGGAAATAATAATGTCACGTTCTCGCAGCCCTTTCCTAGGAGAAGAAAATGTCATAATAGAAGTAGGGAGGTATGTAGAAGAGCCCTTTCTGGGCCATGCCTCACAGCAAGGTCAGTGGACATGAGTTCCTTTTCCAACCGATGCCCCTGGCCAAGCTGGGTAGGGCCAGAAAGAACCTCATATAGAGCACTCAGTGTTTTCCAGTTTGTTTTATAGAAGGGAAATAGATACTACGGAGTTTTATTCTAATGTTGAGTAGTGATGCTAATTGGAAAATACTTGCTGGATTTTGCTATTACTATTTCGTATTTATTTTTTTTCATTGCATGTATCTAGGCTTTTTGATTTTTTTTTTTTTTAAGCAATTATCTCCATTTTATAGATGGAAGAAAGTTCTATGGAACATCTGAAGGGCTTGTTTTTTGTTTGCTTGTTTGCTTGCTTGCTTTTTTTTTATGAGAGTAATTGAAGGTCCCAAGAAATAGTTTCCATATCAAAGGAAACACCAAAATGAATAAAAGCTTAAAATTGACAGCTAACCCCTTTGCTGTTGTTGATGGAGGAGCCTCAGTGTGATACTCCTGAATGGCAAATGGCTGCTCTGTGCAGCAGCTCTGAAATCCAACTCTCTTCATCTCGATAGTAGCCTTGTCTCCTAATCTTCTATATCCATCCAACCTGAAGAAAGGAGTCTGACAATTGACCAGCATCATTTCTGCCATGGCCACAGCCAAGAACTAGTCACGTAGCCTTATTGAGTTGCAAAGAACCAGGGAATGGAATCCTTTATGGAGCAGTTAAAGAATCCTGAGTTTGGCAGATTTTGAGGCTATAAGAACTGCACATAGGTGTCACTTTAGTGGCTTACCAAAGGACATGATTTAGCCTTAAATCATACCGAATCGAACAGATACTCAGGCTAAATTGTATTCATGCATTCATTCATTGAACTTGTAGTAGCTTACCAACAAAGACATGATCTTTCCTTAAGTCGTTTTTAATCAAAACCAGACACTGAGGCTGTATGGTGTTTTCATTCACTTGTCCATTCATTCATCATCCATTCATTCATTCAGTTTTCAGTAGTTTTCCAATAGAAACACATTGTCTTTCCTTAAGACTTATTGAATCAAACCATGATACCTAGACTATACTGTATTCATTGTTTATTTATTGATTGGTTGATTAAGACAGTGCCCTGCTAAATAGCCTAGCCTGGCCCACCGCCCCCCCCCCATCCTTCTTTTTTATGATTATTCCTTAGAGCATACTAGATGGAACCCAGGCTCCTAGGCTAGTATGTAATGTGTATGTATGTATGTATGTATGTATTTGCTCATTAAGATAGTGCCCTGCTAAATAGCCTAGCCTGCCCTAGATCCCCTGATTCTTCTGCTTTGGCCTTCCTACTGCAGTTATTGTATGAAAACACTAAGACAGAACTGAATCTGTTGGGATCATGACGGGGTAGATGGGTCTAGCCAAGGCAGCGTGTACAGACTGATGTTCTGTTCCTCCTGATGTTTGGGGGGAGGGTTATGTGATGGATGAGTTTCTTAAAATCTGTGGTTAGGGACTGGAGAAATGTCAAGTACTGCTCTTGCAGAGGACTTGGGTTCGGTTCCTTGCACCCATATGCCTCACAGTCACTTGCAATTCCAGCTCCAGGGAATCTAAGTCACTCTTCTGACCTCCATGGGCACCTGCAATCATACAAGCACACTCAAACACACGCACACGCACACGCACACACACACACACACAGAGTTTTTAAACAATAAAATAAATAAATATATTTTTAAATCTGTATAATATGTCAGAGGACAAAGACCCCCTTCACAGTTGTGGTCTAATTCCAGCCCTGTCTGTCCCTTGTACTTATACCTCTAAGGCTAATGCAGGGTTTTGAATCAAATTATAACACAGCCAACCACATAATAAGCAGATTCAGAAAAGCCCATATTTAGAGTGGCCACTTGCCCCGGCTGTAAGTGGCAGCTGTTGGACTCAACGCGGTATGTCATGTCCTTGTCAAAACTCTGGAGTGAGGGAACCTCGTAATTTGTCTGCACTTGCCGATCGTCTGCTCTGGTTGGCTGTACCAAAGTTCATCAGCAGGCAATTGGCTCTCCTGCGGGCCCACAGCCTTTTGATATTCAAATGTTGGGAGTGTGCTATTTAATCATTAGGCAGTTGACCAAACACTGAAGGTAGTCCATTGTTCCTTGGGAATGCCTGCTCACTTAAGGGAAACGTTGGGAACAAATACTTTCTTCTAGAAACCTGACTTTCCTGTAGACTATATTCAGGTCTCCTTTTATGTTTTTTTCTCCTACCCCAGTAAGGAAGGACAGCAGGAGTATCCAGGAGCCAAGGCAAGGTGATGGCGGGCATACTACTGCTGACTGGCCCTTGGACCAGACAAACCAAACTCTATAAATTGCATATACCCAATTGATTGTATACAATCAATGTATACAATTTTGCCAAATTCAGTGTACTAAGAACTAAGCTTCAGGCTGACAAGATAACTCACATGAGTTGAAGGTACACGCCACCACTCATGACATCGAAGTTTGTTCCCTAGGATCCGCATGGTAGGAGAGAACTGATATCTTCAAGTTGTCCTCTGACTGCCAGATACATGCATCATGGTACATGCCCACTCCTTCCCAAATAGAAATAAATGAACAAGTGCAATAAAATAGTTTAAAGAAACTGGGTTTCTTTTTTACTTTTTTTTTTTTTTTTTTTTTTTGACACAGAGTATCTAGTAGCCCAGACTGGCCTGAGACACTCACTAGTGTGACCTTGACATTCTTTGTTTTTAACTGTATTATCTGTCTGTCTGTCTACGTGTTCTGTGGGAAGTGGGCATATGCCACATGCTCTGTGTGGAGATCCAAGGACAACTTGAGACAGTCAGTTCCTTCCTTCCTTCCACCGTGAGGGTCCTGGGGATTGACTCTCTCTAGGCATGGCAGACTTTTACCTGCTGAGTCATCTCACCAGCCTTACAAATTCCTTTCTTAAGAGCAGAGAATTGGTGACCAACTCTACCATTAAGCAGACATAATCTTGAAAAATGACTTAACATATCTAGCTAAAAGAGACAGGACAGTGTCTCTACGGGGTGAGCCATCTCAACAGACTAACTTTGAGTTTCTGATGGTCCCCCCTCCATCCATTGAGTGCTGGGATTGTGGCATGGTCACCAGGTCAGTCTGGCATCCTAGATAAGCGCTCTACCAGCTGAGCTGGATCCACAGACCTGAAACACTTTACTTTATCATCTGGTGTTTGGAATTGAACCCAGTACCTCACTGAATGGTACTTCAACACTGTGTGGTGTGTGTGTGTGTGTGTGTGTGTGTGTGGCTGGCTGCGCTAGCGCGTGCTACTATTATATAGAATTCCAAAGTAAGTACATACTTGGCAAGCATGAGGAAATCAATGTAGCATACTAAGAGCTCAAAAGAAAATTCTGGAATAGAGAGAACTTTGGGTGTGGTGCAGGTCTAAGCAACAGGTTTCAGACTCCCTGCCTATACAGGGAAAAAAGTGCTCAGAAAAAAGAAAACAACATTGTCCCATGAGCTGCCCATTACCTTATCACCCCATTTTGTCTTGCCTTTGAATTGAGCTTGCTCTGCTGTTTGATACAGGGTCTCCTGTAGCTTAGGCTGGCTTTGAACTCTCTCTATAGCAAAGGACAGCCTTGAATTCCTGATCATTCTCCCTCTGCTTCTTAATTGTTGGGATCACAGACATATACCAACCACACTCAGTTTCTGCGGTGTTGGGGATTGAACCCAGGGGTGCATGCTAGACAAGTGCTCTACAAACTGAGCCCCATCCCCTGCTTCCCCAGTTCTGTCTGTAGAGAAAACGTACGGGGCTTCCCTCTGTGTGGCAGCAGGAAATGCTCGGACACCCCTGAGCATGCCCTGAGCACCTTTTTCCCTTCCAGCTTGGTGCATGCCAAGAGGGTGGTCAGACTCTTCCTTCACATCTGTTGCTGCAGGCTTTCCTTTGATGGGGCAAGGTGCACCCTGGGGCTGATTGTGTTCCTGGGAGCCGAGAGCTGTCACTGCAGGGTTGAATCTGCAACAGGAGAGAAGCCCTCACAGCAACCTCAGAAAGAATGAGAAATGATGTAGAGGAGACTGGGAGCCTGTTGATTTTTGTTCTTGCCAGCACATCTTCTTAGAGAGAAAAAAAAAAATTATCTTCCATCCCCCATCTCTCTGCCTTCCCACAACATACCTTGTACTAAATACATTTTTCAGACCTGACTCTGTACAAACACAATGTTATTCTGCAAGCATTAAAAGGCAATTTAGTACTCAAAGGATTAAAAGCTCATGTTAAATTGAAGACTACACTTGGCATAAACATTAAAAATTGACAGAAACACCCCGCACATTAACAGTACCAGGGCTTCGTAATTAGCATTTAAAAGTAAAACATCATTTCCTTACTGTCTCCTACTTGCTCATTTATAATGCATTTATTATAATACAGATGTGAGCCGAGGCTTCCCACCATCCCTGGCAACTGAAAAGTATACCTGTACCAAGAAAGACTCTGGGTTCATGAATCCAGGCTGAAAATCAGAAGCAAACCACTCACTGGGTCATAGGAGGTCGCCAAGTGGCCCTTTTGGAAGATTGATACCAGGTCCCCCAAAGAAGTCACCTTCACACACACACACACACACACACACACACACACACACACACCGCCCATCTTTCCCTAAGAAATACTTGGAGGAAAATCCATGCAAGCTTAGCCAGGCATGGCTTGCTTTTCAAATCAAGTAATAAGTTACCATAAGGATGTGGGAAATAACTTTGTTGGCTCACTGTCAGATCTTCCCTCTCCACTTTGGTTTGGGGCTGTAGCTCAGCTGGCAGAGCGCTTGCTTAGCCTACACCACCCCCAAGCACTGCATAAATTGGGTGTGCTCTGTGCACACCTGTGATGCCAGCACTCAGAAGGCGGAGAAGCAAGAGGGTCTGTCATCCCGGTTCATCCTCCGGTACATACAGAGTTTGAGCCAGCTTGGGTTCAGAATTTTTTTTTCCTTTTAATTAATTTATTTTATTGCTAAAACTGGAATCAGGTTTTCCAATTTTAAAGTGAAATTCCACGGAATTAACACAGATGGCTGAATCTGCGAATGAGGACACCTGTTTATGACACCTCTGGGCTCCTGCTCAAACATGGGGTTCTGCCGGAATCACAGGCACAGCTGTAAGCCTGGGATACAGTGCAGATCTGCTCCGACTTTCATCTTCCACAGTTGCCTCTGAACCTGCTACACTGCCTGGGAATTGGGACACATTCAGCTTCTCTGACCCTTCTTGGTCTGCTAGGCTGTAGCTCCCAATTCTCTATGTACACTCTAGTCCCTGTGATAGCCCTGCTAATATGAAGAGTCTAACTGAAAAGCGTCACAGTGGGTCCTTGAGACTGTATATGAGTGTGTATATACATAGCGTATGGGTTTTGTTTATATGTGTGTGTGTGTGTGTGTATATACAAAATGTAATATATACATATGTACACATACACATATAACACACATGTATATACATGTGTGTATATATACATATATGTATATGTACACACATATATAACTATGTATACACACATATATATATATGTTTGACAGCCTTGGACTATCTTCTTCAGATGTCATCCACCTTGATTTTCCTTAATTTTTATTCATATTGCTAGTGTGGGGCTACACATGCCTGCCCCTGCACTCCTGTGGAAGTCAGAGGACAACTTTAGGGAACTGGTTCTGTCCTTCCTTCCAGTATTCCAGGGTTAGAACTCAAGTCATCAAGCCAAATGTGGCATTCCTGATCTTGCTGGCCCTGCTGCCTCTTTTTTGAGACAGAATTTCTAATTGGCCTAGAGCTCACTAAGTAGGTTAAGCTGGCAAGCCCCATCCCCACCTCCCAGCACTGGGATTACAGTCATATAACACCATATCTGTCATTTGTGTGTGTGTGGCTTTGAGGATCAAACTCAGGTCCTCGCACTTGCAATACAGGTTGATCTATCTTCCCAAACCAACTCTGTACTTGTTTAAAACACTTTTGGGCAAGGGGGAAGCACACATGTCACAATGTACAAGTAGAGGTCAGAGGACAACTTGCGGTGGGCTGGACAGATGGCTCTGTAGTTAAGAGCACTGGCTGCTCTTTCAGAGGGCGTAGGTTCAATTCCCAGCACCTACATGGCAAATCACAAGAATCTCATAACGGCTGTCCCAGGGATCCCACATCCTCTCATGGATATTGTGTTCCCGTGGTACACAGATATACATATATACAAGCAAAACACACATGGAGTAAAAATTTTTTTAAAAGAACGAACAACCCATGGAAGTAATTTCTCTCTTTCCACTCTGTTGGTCCCAGGGATCAAACTCAGGTCATCAGACTTGGCAGCAAGTACCTTTATGTGCTGAGCCATGTCACTTGCTCCCCCCCCACACACACCCAGCTCTACACTTGGAACACACTTTCAGACAAGACAGCAGCTGCTGGTCTGTCGACTGGCCAGATTCTGTACAGCTGCTCATCAGTTTTCAGGTGTTGAATTCAGATCATCAGATGCATGGTGCCTTCAGAATGCCGGGTCCCCCAAGAGGTAGGCGAGCCATTGAGATTATAAAGATAGCCAAGATGCCTGCCCAATGAATCGACTCCAGAAATGTCTGAGAACACATTATCTTTCTCAGGCAGGTCCTCCCAGACCTCATTTGTAATGTGTGATTGAGGACATCTATCCTTGATGTTATCTAGGGACTTAAAGCAGACCTCCTCAGCTGGCCCCACCAGGCCCTGTGCACCCCAGCCGGGGCACTACAAGTTTTATCAGGTTAGCCAGATGACAGGACAAATATAATTTCTGGGCCACAAGGCCAGTCTGGGTGAACGCATGACATAAGGTTGTTAAAAAAGGAGGAGGTTGAAAATAGACTCCACTCTGGTCAGATGGTGCCAGGGACTGGTCCAACTAGTGGAATGCCCCAGCCCTGGAGGACTGAGACAGTGAGGCCCACATCCCTAAAGAAGGGTCCTGCCAAAGCCAGCTTTCTTGAGAAACCAATTTGGCAGCAACTCTGGTAAAACCTCTTGCAGCCAAAGGGAGGAGAGAAGAGGGCTTTGGTGCAGATACAAAGATATTCAGATGCAAGCTGGTTCCTCGTCATTTCTTCTCATCAGTGTAATGATTTTGAAAATTCCAGAAATGTATTCATGCCCCTGCATGACTTTCAAAAATGCTCCTGTCTCACCAAAGCCACGGGGCAAAACACGCTTGAATGCTGTCAGGAGCCAGGCTTGCTGACTGGGAGGTGAGGACAGCCTGGATTCCTGAGTCAGGCTGCTAGCTAAGCCCGGCAGGGCCTGGAGGGTGGCACCGTGTGGTTTGCAGGTTAGTTAATTACTGTGGTGTTTGTATGGGAAGATCCTTGGGTGTGTTTGTGGGAGCAGAACCCTGATTTTAATTACATCCCTTCTGGTTATTCAGATTACGTGCTTCCCAGGGATCTCGTTTCTCTGGCTTTCACCTACTCCGTATGAAGTGCAGAGGGTTCAACGAGCAAAACAAAACAAAAAACCAAGCCCAGGCTGTGTTTACACTAAGGACCAGGAATTTAGAGCCGGAAGGGATCTAGATATAGCTCATCCAGCCCTTTCTACTTATATAATAGGAACTGAGGAGTTTAGAATTGAAACTCAGGTTTTGGGGCTGGGATGGTACAGTGCTTGCCTAGCATGCAGGAAGCATGGATTCTACCCCCAGCACTGCATAAACCAATCGTGGCATGCCATCACAGCACTAGAAAGGTGGAAACAGGAGGATCCTGAGTTCAAGGTCATCTTGGGCAGTGTGCTAAATTCATGAGTAACTTGACTTACATGAAATCCTATCAAAAACCAACCAACCAAACAAACAAAAATCCAGTTGGGATGGTCATGTAGTGCTTACCCTGTTAACACCAATACTTAGGAGGCAGAGGCAGGCTGATCTCTGTGAGTTCAAGGCCAGCCCAGTCTACATAGAGAGTTCCAGGCCAGGCAAAGATACACAGTGAGATCCCATTTCATAACAAACAGGACAGTATGTTGGAGAGATGGTTTAGTTGGTAATGTGCAAATGTGAAGACCCATGTTCAACCTACAGAATCGATATTTAAAAAACCCAGTGAGTTGGTGAGTGTGTGACAAAACTTTCAATGGGAAGATACAACACACATATCTACTTAACCCCAGTTAGGGAATCCTGCACAGCACACAGCCTACAGGCAGCTCAACAGGTTGGATAGTGTCCTTTCCAAGTGCCTCATTTGGTCAAAACCTCTTCCTGGCAGCATGGCTGGTTTCTGCTTTTTCCAGGCAGGTGCTGTGACTCACTCTTCTTTGCAGCTTTTTTCCACTGAAAGTCCTCTTTGTAGCTCAGCTTCCTTTTTTTCTGAGGACTCTCAGCTTTTATTGCTTACTCTGGCAGGGTGGGGCCTAGTGAAACTAGTCAGTTTCAGGAACTTCCTGAAGCTATTTACCCTTCTGCTTAAAGGGCATCTATGCAGGATAGAAGGAAACTGTTAGACAACAGGTAGTGGGTCTCTGTTGGGAAGCAGAAATAGGTTAACAATCCTTGCTCTCACTGGCTAGTCATTGTAGCTTGATGGGTGAGCTCCAGGTTCAATGATAGATCCTGTCTCTCTCTCTCACACACACACACACACCACACAAAGGTGGCCAACACCCAAGGAATTATATTTGAGGTTATCCTCTGGTCACTATTCAGATGAATACAAAGGTACACACACACTCTCATACATGCACCCATGCACACAAGCATGTATATGTATGCTTACACACCCCAAAACAAACAAACAAAACCACCTCTCACGTCTTCTAAATCTGTCTCATATGTGATTCTGTCAACAGAGAATACCTTTTTTTCCTGTTAGAGTTATTTTTTTTTTTAAATAGATGAAGAGTTTCTTGTCTGTCCTCTGAGTGTGGAAGTTGTTAGGTGAAGAGCCATAATTTCAGGACTTTCTGGTGTTCTTTCCGTGGGTTTTCTTTCGTGCAAGAGCACCACAGATGTTTCAGGGTAGTCCAGAGCAGGAGCAGACACAATTCACAGATTCAAATTCCTGTACAATACAGCTTGTCCAGGCTAACAAGGATGTGATTTGTTCTAGGACACTGGGAAATGTAGGGGCTGGGAATATGGCTCAGTTGCTAAAGCGCTTGCCTCACATGCATGAAGCAAATGGGTCCCAACCCCAGTATCAGATAAACCTGATGTGGTACACACCTGTAATCGCAACACTGGAAAGGTAGAGGCAAGAAGATGGAGAGTCCAGGGTCATCCTTGGCTACAAATGAGTTTAAGGCCAGCCTGAGCTACATGAGATGCTGTCTCAAAACAAAATTTGAAAATGAAACATTGATCTCAAGTTTTATACTTGTTTTTCACTTTCAACACACCAGAGGCATGTGCTAAAATAACCAAATAGTTTTAGCCACAGGTGTTGGACAAGAACCTGTCTTACCCCCTCTTCTCAGGGCTTCCTGGGCTCTGTGGGCTCTGTTAGTGTCTAAGGGCCTTCTCAAGCAAACACTTAATCATGACACTTGAGCATTTTAATATGTTATTTGATTTCTGTTTTGCGGCGTTTTTAGCTGAATCCCGTTGTTGTAATCACCTTCTCTGCACACCGATAGCCTTGGGTCAAGAAGAAAGGCTTTATATAAATGAAATGACCACCAGTGTTACTTCCTTTCTTTCTCCTCTGTCTTCATCAAATTACAGTTGCTTCTATCCACATATAAGCCCTGATCCTCATCTACCTATGTCCAGAAAACAGCACATGCCAAATAAAAGGCTTGAGATTTGAATAAAAGCTGACTAGTAGTTGCTGTCTCTATGACGACAGATTGAAATGGGTAGACATCAGGTTTAAGTTCTTGATGTCCAATTGATCTATAGAAGCAGAGGGAAGCACTTGAGAGAATTTGGTTCTGGGCTCTACTGCCCCAGGTAGAGAAGGGTATCCTATACCCTTGTTTAGTGCCTTACCATTGAGGCCTTCCCCTTCCCACTGGGAGATTCTAGGCAAGTGCTCTGTTGTCCCTCAGCCAGGGAGAGATTTGAACACCAGTCCATTTAGCAGGACCCTCTCATCTCACTTTCCATGGGTGTTACAGAGTAAGGAGGTAAACATCACAAACTTTTTTTTTTTTTTTGCTTGCACATGTATCTGTGTGTGGTGTGCACGTGGGTACATAAATGTTGTCTTAGGGTTTTACTGTTGTAATCAGACACCATGGTCTGTTCACATGGGGCAACTCTTATAAGGACAACATTTAATTGGGGCTGGCTTACAGGTTCAGAGGTTCAGTCCGTTATCATCAAGGCCGGAGTATGGCAGCATCCAGGCAGGTATGGTGCAGGAGGAGCTGAGCGTTCTACATCTTCATCTGAGGGCCTCTAAGAGAACACTGACCTCCCGGCAGCTAGGATGAGGGTCTTAAAGCCCATGCGCACAGTGACACACCTACTCCAACAAGGCCACACCTCGTAGTAGTACCACTTCCTGGACCAAGCATATACAAACCATCACATTCACTCATGTGACTGTATGTGTGTGTGTGGAGGGGTGCTGATGCTCATACATGTGTTTATGAATGCACATGGAGACTCAAAGTTGATGGCAGGTGTCTTCCTTGATCACTCACTACTTTATTTAGTGAGGAAGAGTCTCCTGATAAATCTGCAACTCACCAAGCCTCAGTCTATCTAGGCTGCTTGCTCAGGGGAATCCCCTGTGTCTGCCTATTGAAAGCCAGGGTTGTAGATGGCTGCTACTATGCTTGCCTACATTACATGGGTGCTGGGGATCAGAACTCCTGTACATAACAGAGCTTTACCAATAAGCCAACTCCCTAGTCTCAAGTGGTCAGGGACTTGACAGAAAAAGTAGGATATAGTTTTTTATTTGACTTATGAATATGTGTGTGTGCATCCTGTATGTATATTCATGTGAGGAGAGGCACACATGTGTGCAGGTGCATATGCATGTATGTGCACCTGGAAATGGAGGTGAGAAGTCAACCTCAGGTATGGTTCCTCGGGAACCATTTTTTTGAGACCGGGTCTTTCACTCACCAAGTAGTAGGCTAGGCTGACTGGCCAGTAAACCCTGGGTACATGTCACTCACTTTACCTGACTTATTTTGTCAACCAGTGACTCTGGGGATAGAACTCAGATTCTTATCCTCACAAGGTGATCACTTTAGTGTCTGATCTGTCTCACCAGCCCAGCATACAGTTTTTAAAATCAGGATGGTGACTCTCCCATACTAACATATAGCACTTTGCTGGAGCATATGTGAATGACTATATTACCAAGCTAGCATTACAAGGAGGACTGATGATTTGAAACTGAGGTGCATCGCTCAGAGCAGTGCTCTTTCCACTGGACCTTATAACTGGGCACCAGATACCTGTCCCACAGGCCCTGGACCTCTTTGCCAACCTCTTTGAAAGAGAGGAGGAGGGGTGTCCTCTCGAAGAAATGTTCAGCCATCAGTTAAAATAGGTATCCTAGCCTCTTGTCTCGCCTTCGTATTCACAAACGTTCATTTCTTTCTCTCCCTCTCTTTCATTCTTGCTAGGGTTGGTGACTGACAGATTAATATAAGTCTAACTACATGTCTCAGAAATCAAAAGGAAGGTGTTGTCAGAATCACTTGTCAGAACATGAGATTAGGCACTCATCGTTTGCAGAGGATTGCAGGTCTTTCAGAGATAAGGTTTCTTTTAATGATGGTAAAAAGCCTCCTTTCAAAAAAAAAGAAGTAAAAAAAGGAAGAAGAAGAAGAAGAAGCAGAGTGAGCAAGGGCAGGGAAGGGAAAGGGGTAAGAATTTTTTCTGTCAGTGTCAGCCAACTGTTTGCTCAGCAGACCTCCAGCCCAGAGCACCTGCCAGCCACTGTTAATGGCCGCCTGTCCTCTACCTTCTCTGCATAGAGCCACTTCAAAAACAACTATCTTTGCCTCTGTTTGGAAGCCAGAGAGTGTTCTCCTGTGGCAAGAGGGAACTAGGCTTGGACTCTGGATTTCAAAGCAGGATGAACAAAGCTCAAGTAAACCATTTAGTGGCCCTTCCTAGTGCACAGGAAGTGACACCCCTCCACAGGTGAGGTCTGGGGACTTGCTGTGACTGGCAGGAAGGTGATGAGAGAGAGAGAGAGAGAGCGCGCGCTTCTGATCTGGCTGCAGCCACTTGTGTTTTGTTGTGGGAAGTTTTTATGAAGTTTGTTGGCACCTGTTGATTTTCTTAACTGTGACATGCTTAAGTCCTCCTGGGTCTTACAGTGTGTTGTATGCACCAACCAGGATTCTCATGGAGGTTTCGACCCCAGGAGTCAGGTCTCTCCTTCTACTATGTGGAATTCTGGGATTAGAAATCAGGCCAAGCACAACCTCTGGGAGTCACTTGGTTCTCTCCTTCTATGGTATTCCAGGGACCAGGTAGTCCCTCAGGTAGTCAGGAGGGAAGATGAGCACCTCAACCTGCTAGGCCACCCCTCTTACTGCCCCTCCCTGCCACCACACACACACAAACATTGTATGAGACTAGATTGCTTACTTACCTGGAGCATACTTACTTACCTAGGCTGACTGGCTAGCAAACACAGGGATCCTCTTGTCTCCACCTCCCTGGTACTAGAATTACAAATCTGCATCTCCACATCCAGCTTTTTATGTGAGTTCTGGAATCAAACTCAGCTCCTCATGCCTGCATTGCAAGCACTTTACTGCTTCACAATATTTAAAATAATAATAATAATAATAATAATAATAATAATAATGTCACTGAGCATCCAGTGTTGTGCTCTTCTTATTGCGCCTCAAATGTGATTTATGCAATATGGGCATGTAGCTCAATTGACAGGGTGCTTGCCTAGTGTCTATGTAGGCATAGGTTCAATTCCCAGCACTGTATAAAACAAGAGTGGTGTCTTATGTCAGCTACCCCAGTACTTCAGAGGTGGTGGTAGGAATTCAAAGCCATCCTCAGCTACACAGTGAATTGTGGTCCAGCCTAGGCTATGTGAGACCCTGTGTCAACAAAGCATTTCAAGGCTACTGTAACAAAGAGAGTCAACAGGATATACAGAGGAAAGGAATCTGAGGCTAGGAACTTTCAGGCTGACAAATGGGGATGAGCCAGGAGAGAAGAGAAGAGGTAGGATTGGAGACATGTGGTACTTCTTAAGGCTGCGTTCAGCAGGCCCACGAGGCTAATTTAAAACCAAAGCTTTTCCCTGGATCCCACTCTTGTTCCTGTGACCCGGACTTTCCATTACCAAATTCTGAGGATTTCAATCCTGATATCATAGGCTAGCATCTGGAAGCAGCTTCACCAGTTGATCAACTGTCTACAGAGGCCAGGCGGGGATGCAGAATAAGGCCTTTGCAAGCCAGATGTTCAAATCATAATAAAGTAATAATAGATCCTAGGAAGAAAGACTCTCTTCCCGTCAAGCCCAGTTAAGGCTGTTTGCTATTTGATTTCGTTGTTAAGGAGTCAGATGGGGCTCAAGGACTCCTGAATATCGCTTGTGCTTTTTCTTAGTTAGGAATGTTTTGATGAAGGGAATGGTGGCAGCAGAAGCTGGAGAGGTGACTCTGCAGTTAAGAGCAGTTGTTGGTCTTTTAGAGACTTTGGTTCCTACATAGGGCAGCTCCCAAATCCTGAACTCTGGTTCTAGAGGATCCAACATGTCTTCTGGCCTCTGCAGGCACTATGTGCATGGCACAAATACACACACACACACACACACACACACACACACCCACACTCTTCATTCTCTTCTCTCTCTCTCAAAAATAAAACAAATCTTTAGAATAAACAAAACAGTTTAAAATCTAACCATAGCACATGGGTAGGGTGGTATTGGCACACGCCTTTAATCCCAGCATTCAGGAGGCAGAGGCAGGTATATCCCTGTGAATTCACAGCTAGCCTGGCCTACAAAGGGAATTCCAGGCCCCAAATCTAACTGTATCGTGTGCGTGTATGTGAGCTTTCTTTCTGAAGTAAGTACATCTCTGTTGGTTTTCAGATTACAGAGAATGTGGTGATGCATTCACCCTTTTGGTTTTTGTTTTTAAAACACAAAGCTGACAAATGTGCTTGACGGGGCCCCTGATACTGTCGGACAGCTACAGGGGCTTGCTGGTCCCTTGACTGTTTTGATCAAGAAGTGTGGTTGTACTCACCAGTTGGAAGGCTTGAACATAAGCCGCCCCACACTTCTAACACCTCTGTCTGTGGTTTACCAGGACATGACAAGAGAGTGGTACAGAGAGTAGGGACAGGAAAAGTTAATCCAGTAGGATGCCCTGTGAAAATACCTGCACATGCAAAGAGGGAAATGTGATTTCCTTCCTCTTCTTGTGCATGTGGTATTTTCTTTGTTTAGTTGGTTGCTTGGTTTGGTTTGGTTGTATTGTTTGTAGGAGGAGTCACTGTGCATCCCTGGCTGACCTGGAACTCACTATGTAGACCAAGCTGACCACAAACTCACAGAGATCCATTTTTCTTGCCTCCTGAGTGCTGGGATTAAAAGTATGTACCGCCATCCCAGCCAGATTCTATCTATCAAGTGAGTATTAGATTGGAAAGAATCACAAGAAAGGCAGACGTGGTGGTACCTTTCTCTAATCACAGCATTTACAAGGCTGAGGCAGGATGATCAGGAATTGAAGGCCAGCATGGGTTAGTCAGCCACAGCTGCACTGTGAGATCCTGTCTCAAAAAGAAAAGTCAGATAAGTGTCTCTGCAAGCATTACCTGGTAAGTCTGAACTGAGATTCATCCCTGGGATCACAACACAAACACACACACACACACACACATAACATACATACACACAACACACACAAGCACGCATGCATGCACGCACACACAGATACACTCATTTTATCCTGTAGAGTCTCAAGTAGCACAGCCTAGCCTGAAACTGCCTACGTAGCCGAGGCTACCTTGATCTCCTGATCCTCCTGCCTCTACTTCCCAGGTGCTGGAATGACAACGGTCCACGGTCATGTTATTTCTGAAACACACTAGAGTCCCCAACTAATAAGACGAAGCCAGCGTAGGCCTAATCCCTGCGTCGGCCAGTTCTGTGCAGGCATTTTGCTGGCCTTGTACTGGACCCTCACGCTCAGCCAGTCATCTCACAAATGCATGTTGTCAGCTGTAAGTGAGCTCTGGTAACCCAGAAGAAATCCATCACCACTGGTACTAATGAAAAACAACGCAGAGCGCACTGCCTCGCAGAGAATGTTGCCTGCCACTTGATCTTCGTATAAGACGGACAACATCGTAAATTAAAACAAAAGCTACCAGCCGACAACTGCTTTGTTTTCAAACCAGCCCCTTCTTCTCCGAGAACACTCGTTGCCAAATAATAAATAGCATGCTTTACCAGCAGCCCCAAGTAAAACCGTGTTCGTTATAGGCAAGTGGCTATTTGAAAGCCTGGCTACAAGTTTCCTGTTTGACTAACACTTGTAATTAAATCCATCAACTCGAAGATTCTTGTGTAAATACCAGATGCTCACTGGTTTTTTTTTTTTAAATTCAAAGAATGTGAAAAGTTGTATAGTAACAGTAGAAGCTGAGCATGGCGGGGCACTCACTGCTCGCCTTCAATCCCAGTACTCAGGAAGCCACAACACACTAGGTTCCTGGCTAGCCTGGACTAGAGGAGATGCTTCTGAAAGGGAGATGGGAGAGGGAAGATGAGAAAGAGTATGGAAGGGGAGGAGGGAGGGAAGGAGGAAGGGAGGAGGGACAGAGAGAGAGACAGAGACAGACAGATAGAGAGGAAAGGAGGGAGGGAGAGAGAGATCAGGAGAGAGGATGGAAGAATACCAAGAGGCTGGGAATGGAGCACAGTTGCCTGACTAGCATGTACCAAGCCCTGAGTTCCAGCTCCAGCATCACATAAATCGGATACAGTGGTACACACCTGTGATCCCAACTCCCAAAGATGGAAGCAGGAGGATCAAAAATTCAGGACCATCCTCAGCTATATAGGGTGTTTGAGGCCACCCTGTGCTACAGGAGAACCTACTCTTAAAATATGACAACAATGAGAAAGAAATTTTTTTTTTTAATATATATATATATAATATATATATTTGTTAATGAAGCCCTAATTCTCCACACTGGCTTCCTTGTGAATTTTTGATAATCTTCCAATTGGGTCAGCCCACCCCAGTCACACAGCTTAGGCTCTCCCATTTTTGGCCCGAGTGGTTGATGTTAAGTTAACATCAGTGTCTAGTTCAGCAGCAGATGGTCAGGACCGCAGTATAGTGGTTGGGAGAATCCAGCAAGCCCGGGGGAAGCTCGTAACTAGGAGAAGAGAGGGCTGGCCCCTCGCTCCCTGTGGGGCTGCAGCCTGCTTTTCATGGCTGCCGAGGCGGCCCCTGCCAGCTGTCACTTGGATTTATTCAGTAGATCATATGGGGAGTCAGAGAAAGAGGGTTGGGATGCTGCTGGGTAAATCCACCTTCCCCCCTGGGGGTGAGAAAAATCTTTCTCGGCTTTTACCCTCAAGGGTCAGGGGAGGGTTCGATCTATATTATGGAGTTTGTTCCTGACCTGTGGAGTGGGAGTGGGGTGGGGGTAACTTTTGACAATCTTATGTGCATGTGTGTCAGCTCCAGGTCAGGGGACAACTTGCAAGAGTCTGTTCTCTCCTTTCACCAAGTGCGTTTCTGAGAATCCAACTCGGGCCATCAGCCTTGGCCGTAAGTGTGTTGCCAGCCGAGCCATCTCAGCCTAGGACGGTTGACTGTCCATCCCTCAAAGTGATACATCAGTCATGGGCCAAACAAGCCTCCCTCCTTTGTGCCTACAGAAGGTCAATGTAGTCGTTAGATCTGTGCCAACCTAATCAGAAGACTGGGACAGTGACTTGGAAGTATATTCTTGGCATCTGCGATGCAAAGCCTGGGAAAGGGCATTTGGCCTCTGCTCCCCAGCACTGTGCTGGCAGATTCAACCTGTGTATCGGGATTTACCTTAAAACGTACACCACCCCTAAAACCAGTCACCAAGAATTCTCTCTGGATGGGGTAACCTCCAACCCTCTTGGCTGTTAAGCTGTCACTGACTTTAGTGGTCACTCCTCAGCTAATCTTGTAGGATGGGTTGTCCTCTGAGGATCCCCTTGTCCCCTTTGGAAAGTCTGATGTAGCACAGGCTAACCTAGAGTTTACTGCAAGAGTATCCCTGAGCATCTGATCCCCTGCCTCTACTTCTCCAGAGTTGGGATTACAGGTTTGTGTCACCATGCCTGGTGACAAGACTAAAGCAATTATGGTGGGGATAGTGCTGGAGGAAGGTAGTTCCTGTTTGTGTGTGTATGTATGTGTGTGTGTGTCTGTCTGTCTGTCCAGAAGAGTGTATCAGGTCTCTGGAGCTGGACTTACAGGCAGTTTTAGCCACCTATCATGAGTGTAGAAATGAATGCATGTCCTCTGAAGAGCAGCAAGTGCTCTTAGCCGTTGAGCCATCTCTTCAACCCCATGGTTGTTTGCTTATTTGTTTGTTTGTTTTGAGACAGGGTCACATGGGAGCCTAGATTTGCCAGGAACTCACTATGTAAGGGAGCATGACCTTGAACTTGTGACTTTCCTGCCTCTACCTACTGAAGATTGAGATTACAGGTCCTCACCAACACTCCTGGTTTATGCTGTGCTGGCCTGGAACGAGCACTTTGTGCATGCAAGGCGGGTGTCCTACCAACTGAGCCACACTCCCAGACTCTCAAGATTTGTTAGAGCATGCAGGAAAGCATGAGACATGGCCTGTGTCCCCTCAGCTACTTTCAGTTTCTATTTGGAAAAAAAAAAAAAAAATCACAGCAGAGCTGTCAGATGGCAGCTGTACATTTGGTGGCAATGAGAATTCCAGATTTTATGCTAATTTGGTTTCAGGTTCCTTTGAACCCACAGTTTTATGGGGCTGTGCTTCAAACTGCAATCTGTTTCGGATAAAAGAAGGGATTACTGAAGACTTTTTAGTTTTGCAAACACCTCTAGTCTCCAAAGAAAGGGAGGGGCAGATTTATTTTTCATTAATATTGACATGTTACATTTCCTTGACTTTATTACTGGGAAAACTGCCTTATTAGAGATGAGTTTCTGGTTTTTTTCTTCTATCTGTTAATTCTCTGACTTCTGTTGCATCTTTCACAAGACCAGAAGGTCCTCTCCCTTGCAAGCAGGACTCATAGTCCATGCCCAGGTATATTCATCTTTTATCCTCTCTCTCCATGTTGGGACTGAGAGTCTGGTTCAGTGCTACATCTACCTGGAATCCCCCAGTGAGGGGCTTGGATGGAGGTGCGTGGGCCTACAAGCTGGTAGAGCCCCTGCCTAGAATCCCCCAGTGAGGGGCTGGGGGGCCATGGTGCCCGCCTAGAATCCAAGGCTGGGGTGGTCATGGTAGAGCCCCTGCCTAGAAGAGGGGGGGGTCAGAGCCCCGCTAGAACCCGGGGCTGGGGACAAGAATCACAATAGTGACACCCAAGGGCTTGTGTGTTTCACTTTCCTTTCTCAGCTGGCATATATGCAGGTTGCTACTTTAGTTGCTGATTGGTTTGTAACAAGATACAAATGTAATAACCTAAAATACAGTAGTTGTTTATTTGCATACAGTGTTGCAGTTTAGAGCAGGCTGTGAAGACAAAGCTCTTCTGTGCTTTAGCTAACTTTAGGGGAGGCAAATTGAACCAGAGATGGAGAAACCACGCCCAGTTTCTAAGATAACTGGCAAGGGCCTGTGGATACAGCTCTTTTCCTAAAGTTCTTGCCATATAACATGAGGAACACACGTGCACGCACATGCCATGCATGCACATACACACACACAGAGGAGGAAGAGGAGAAAAAGAAAGAATGTGTCCTTGAGAGCAGCAGCAGAACTTTATGCCACCAACATCTGCAAATGGTAGTTACACAGGGCCAAAGAGGAGATGGCAGGTCCCCGGAGCCTCACACACCTCTAATCAACACAAATAATTTCATATCACTTGACCATTTGCAACGGATACATTTCTGAGGCAGGAGAGATCCTCAGTGGAAAAAAGACACTTGCTGCCAAGCCTACTGACCTGAGTTCAATTCCCAGAACCCACATTCATTGTGGAAGGAGAGAATCAACTCATTCTCTTATTTTTTTGGTTTTTTCAAGACAGGGTTTCTCTGTGTAGCTGGCTGTCCTGGAACTCACTCTGTAGACCAGGCTAGCCTTGAACTCAGAAATCCACCTGCCTCTGCCTCCCAAGTGCTGGGATTAAAGGCGTGTGCCACCACCGCCGGGAGAATCAACTCTTTCAAGTTGTCCTTACTACCACCACCCCCTTCTCTCACCCCCCTCTCCACTAAATATAATTTAAACTTGTTTTTAAAGAATATGGATCTGATCCATAAAGCCAGAGATGGGGGATACATAGAAGAATGTTTCTTCAAGAGTCTCCCACTACATCCTGATACCACAGAAGAGGATAAATGCTAAAGCCATAGCCAAAGTGAGAAGCTAGAAACAAGAATGCTTTTAGGCAATTTACATTAAGGAAATTTTGTAACCTTTTAACAACCCCTCCTCACCCTCTCCCCACCTCCTCCCATCCCCCTCCTGTTTCTCCAGAAACTGTATGATTCACCAAAACAGCGGAAGCAAATATACTGTTCTTGCCTAGCTAGGACTTCTGCAAGTGTTCAGTCGTCAAGCCTCAGACAAAGCTTCATTTATTCACGCTGATAGAAGAGTAGAATTCCAAGGACCCTAGGGATTATTAATACTTCTAGGCAACTCATTTCCAAGGGCAGCTACTCAAGCTTGTGAGTGGAGGTTAGAGGAAAGATGGACCAGTGTTCAGTCAGCCGCCATTTCTCAGGATGTCAATCATCCTTCAAGCTGTAAAACCCGGAGAGGTGAATGTTCTCTTTTGTTTTCTGTGGCTATGATAAAATACTCTGGCCAAAAGCAACTTTCAGGAGGAAAGGGTTTGCTTTAGCTTACCCTTCCAGGTTATAATCAATCATGGAGGGAAGTCCAAGTTGTAACTCAAGGCAGGAACCATGAAGGACTGCTGCTTTCTGGCTTGCCTGCTTTGGCTGACTCACGAGATTATGCTTAGTTAGCCCTCTTGTCCAATCCAGGGCCACCTGCCTGGGGATAGTGCGTCCTTCAGGGCTGTACCCATTGACCTCAGTTAATGATCCAGAGAATTCCCTCAGACACACCCCTAGTGCAATCTCATCTAGGCAACTCCTCATTGAAGGCATTCTCTCAGATGACTGTAGACCACTGTGTCAAGATGACAGTGAAAGCTAACAAGGTAAAGAAGCCTCAGATAGCCTCCCAGTGCTCTATGGTAAGACATGTTTACCTTAATTCTCAGATGTGGGAGCTTCTCTAGATTATAGACATCATAATGAATTTTGAGGTAGGCGTTGAGCACACTGTAATCCCAGCACTCAGGAGAGAGAAGCAGGAGGCTCTTGAGGGAACTCTTGAGTGAGCCAGCCTGGGCTACATAGAGAGACACTGTCTCAAAACAGAACCTTGTAATCCCAGCCCTCAGAAGCCAGGGACAGGAGGATCGCGAGCTGGCTAATATAGACAGTTTGAGACCACCTTCATTATATACACAAATACATTTTCTTCATAATTTGTTTTATTTTTTCATATGTGCATTTGCGTGTCTGCATGTGGGTCTGTGCATGTAAGTGCAGGTACCTGTAGAGATCAGAAGAGGGCGCACCATCCCATGGAGCTGGAGTTACAGGACTGAGCTTACTCCTGGCCTTACGAACTGAAGTTTCTCTGAACTGCTGAGCTGTCTCTCATATCTGCACTTCTGTCTGTGCTGTGAGCCCCAGAGTTTATTTTTTGTCTTCTGGTTTGGGACTAAGAAACCAAGGTTGACTCCCGGGGAGTATGGTAGAGTAGGAATGAATACAGAAGAGAACAGTCACACTTTGAAAGTCACACTGTCACCCCAGCTCCTTGCCAAGGCCTTCCTTATATTTCCTGTATCATTTTCCTTGTCTGGAATTAGAATATCCCAGTTTATATATGTCTCCCTTAACAGTGATATAAGTGTTAACATCATGATAAACCCTTTTGAGAAACATACTACTACATACATGTATGAATGCCAGTGTCTTATAGTCTTGGGACCAGTAGACGACAGCATCATGTAGAATATGTTGCCTTTTTTCTTGCCTGCAATCCCCCAGTGAGAGGCTGGAGATGGCTCTATGGTAGAACACCTGCCAGTGAGAGGCTGGGCATGTGGCTTTGTGGTAGAGTGCTGGCCTGATATGTATATGTAAGACCGCGGGTTTCATCTGTAGCAACACATAAAATGGAAAGGAATCAGATGAGGTACCTGTCAACAGCTGGGTGACATGAGTATCGATGGAATTTATTTCCAGTTTCACTGCCTTTCTTCTGTGGTGTCAGCCTCTGAATGTTAATATTTTAATGTAGATTTGGTGGTTAAGTAAGATATATTTTACATCCTTTCTTATACCTTTCCCCCTTAGTAGTTTATAGTCAACTCCGAAGTTTGAAAGTAAAATTCTTTTCCTTGACTTCTACACTTGGAAAATATTTATTCCCCCCCGCCTCCCTGCATCTCAATACTATGCACCATAAACTAACACCATTCCGTTTATTTACTTCCCTCTTGTTACAGCCGTGATCGATGGTAGGGACAGAGGCGTACAGTGGTGGAGGGGTTTTGCTTTACAGCAACAGGAATCCGAGCCAGGCAGCCTCCTTTCTGCCTGACAAGTAATGATACTTCCATTTCGAAATTCACCCCTTCAGAAGGGATGGAGGCTGTGGAGGCAGAAGGACTTGGGGGGCCAGCTGAAGCAGACAAAAGGAAGATACTGAGCTGGGGTTTTAGGCCTACACAACAGAGTCCCCAGGACCCAGGAAGAGTGGCTGACTCCTGGGCTGAAGAAAGTAAAGGAAGAAACCAGCAGGGACAAAGAGGGGTTTGCATCTCCTTTCTGGCAGCCAGCACCTTCTTTGCTACTGTTCCACACACTGGGGCTCTGGGTAGTGGTGGCACACACCTTTAATTCCAGCACTGGGGGGGGGGGGTAGGGCAGAGGCAGGTGGATCTCTGAGTTCGAGACCAGCCTGATCTATTGAGTGAGTTTCAGGATAGTCAGGGCTACACAGAGAAACCCTGTCTCAAAAAAAGAAAGGAAGAAAGAGAGAGAGAAAGAGAGAAAGAAGGCGGGGAGGGGGGAGGGAGGGAGGGAGGGAGGAGGAAGGAAGGAAGGAAGGAAGGAAGGAAGGAAGGGAAGGAAGGAAGGAAGAGGAAGGAAGATAAAAACAGGTCTTGGACAGGGGATTTGCCTCAATTGGTACAGCGCTTGTCACCATATATGGGTTCCCAGTGCCACATAAACCAGGTCTAGGAACAATCCTGTAATCCCAGCCCTTGAGAGATAGTTAGAGATCGGCTCAGTTTAAGGTTATCTTCAGCTATAAGTTCAAGACCATTCTGGGATACATGAACCTCCCCCACAAATAAAAAAAAAAAAAAAAAAGATTAAGAAAATCCAGACTAAGTGGCATCTACCCATGGTTAGTTGGAGAAGGAACTTCCACATGTTATTACTTCCTTTCAGTGCTCTTTTCAAACTGCTTAACTGATTTAAAATTAAAGGCTCAAGTAGATTTTTGCAAAGGCTTCCTCTTCTTTCAACTGTATCAGGAACCTCCCAGCATCTCTCTGTTGGGGCCGTGCTTCAAGCTCGTTATGTGTCCTTGGCTAAATACAAATAGATGGATGGAACCTTCTCCGTGCGAAGCGTTCACCCCAAGGCAGGAATGTTTAAGAAATATTCTGTATAAATATGGCCAAGTTAAGTCTGCTAACTTGAGATCCCCACTGAATACCATCTTGAATTTCAAATTGTCAGTCATTAAGTCTTCAGAGCAGTGGTTTCAACCTTCTTCATGCTGCGGCCTTCAGTACAGTTCCTCATGTTGTGGGATCCCCAACTGTAACATTATTTCCATCGCTACTTCATAACTATAATTTTGCTACTGCTAAGAATCGTAATGTAAATACCTGTGTTTTTCCCATGGGCTTTTGGCGAGCCTGTGAAAGGGTGTCAACAACCCACAGGTTGAGAAGGACTGCTCTAGATGGATTTAGAATTACTGTTCGTTTTGGTTGGCTCTCTTGTTTTGACAAAGGACCTCATTGTATAGTCCAAGCTGGCCTCAAACTCATGATCCTTCTACCTCAGATTTCTGAGTTATAAAATACTATTTGACTTTATATAATGAGGAAGATGACTTTTCCTTTTGCTTGGAAAATTTGACTGGAAAAACTTGGCTGAAATCTTTGATTATTTAAAACTTTTTGAAAATTTCATATATATGTGTATACGCACATATATATTTGTCATGTTAACTCCTTTACCCTCTCAGATCTCCCTTCCAATCCTACTGAACCCGTTCTTCACAGCAAGTCCCCCTTCTACTTTTTATGTCAATTAGCTAGCCTGTGCTACTGTAGACTCTTAAAAATAAAATGTGTTTTCCTCTGAGTTTAAATATGGCTACCTGAAAGATTATAGATACAGTTATTTACTGGAACGTTGGTAACTAACCAGAGGCCACCCCACTGAAAAATGATCCCACCCCCACCTGTGGTTACATTTAATAAACTCTCCTGAAATAATTAATTTAACATAGAAAGACATTGGAGCCCATGCCCGATTGTGTTTGTTTATTTATTAAGTCTTATGTAGCCCAGGCTTTCCCAGAACTCCGTATCCTCCTGTCTCAGCTTGAGTCCAAGGCTTGCTCATTGACGGTTAGTAGGATTGCCTCTCTCTAAGACTTGCTGTCTTTAGAACTAGCTCAGAGTCTGAAAGGGATGTAAAGAAGCCAGAAATATTTCAGGTATTAAGCTACTAGAATACAAAAGACATGATAGCTTCCAGCCTTGGACCTGAAATCTTCCAGAATTGGGCCTGATGAAGTGTACGTGTCCATAATCCCACCATTGGGAAGAAAGGAGGAAGGGAAGTGGCCAACTGGAGCAGAGACCTGCCTGGGCTACATAGTAAGATACTGTCTCAATAAAGCAAAACCAAAATGAAACGTCCATTAGGAAGGCTGGGGAGGGGCCGAATTTCAAAGCTCTGTACAAGTCTGGAGATCAAGGTCACCCATGGCTACATAGAACTCCAGGCCTGCTGGAGCTACAGGCTACCTTTCCTCAAAGTGAATAGTTAAACCAATCCATTTTTTCTCAAACTTCATTTTGCTATATTTTTCAGAAGGGCGAGCTCTAAAGGACCACTGACTTCCATATTTTTTAAGGAATAGTTGTTATGCAAAACACCCACCCCATTTCTTCTTTGAAAAGTTTAAGATTTTTTATTGCAGTTATTCATTTATTGATGTATACTTGTGGAGGTCAGAGGATAGCTTACAAGATCAGTTCTGAAATTCTAGTTGTCAAGCTTGGTGGCAGATATCTTTACAGTGCTGAGCCATTTTGCTGGCACTTTAAAAAAAAAAAGGTTTTATTTATTTTATTTATATTAAGAGTTCCATGACATCAGGGTGGTGTGAAGTAACCTCGAAGAGATGAAACATGTACTTATTAGTAGTACACGTTATTGATTCATTTCACTAAGACAGGTTTTCACTATCGTGCCCTAGACCATTCTGGAAATTAACTATCTTTTGTCCAAGTACTGGGATTACAGAATTTCAGAATTGGGGGTGGAGAGATGGCTCAGTAGTTAAAAATGCTTGTTGTTCTTGTCAAGGGCTGGGGTTTGGTTCCTAGCACCCAAATCAGGTCACTCACAGCTTCAGGGGATCTGTCCTACAGAGTGCTGGAACACAGGTAACACACACACACACACACACACACACACACACCACAGGGATGGGAGGGAGGGAGAAAGAATCTTATACTTAATTAAAAAGGAAGGAGGGGCTGTGTGTTCTGGTAGATGGTAGAAGGTCCATCTCTCTCCCCCAGGGCCGTTAGCTGAGGTGACTCCAGGGACATCCTGGTGATAGGTGATATAGTTACCATCCATGGAATGAAGCTTTGACTTTTTTTCCTGTCTTTACATATGTGCATGGAAGCCTCAGTCCCACTTGGCGGGTATGAATGTGTACACAAGTGGGATAGTTTGAAGAATGGTGTAGAGAGAGGAAGGCAATCGATGTGGCCAGTTTGTGAAACCTATGTGATTCGTGGGATGGGGGTTAGATCAAGACTTTTTTGTTCTAGACTCGGATCCCATCCCCCCTCCATGTCAGACAATACAAAGATTATGTTTATTGTGCACCTACTGTATGCCCAAGATCTATACCCCTGGACTCCATCCCCCTCTCAGAACCAGCTCTTTGCACACGAGACTGGTCTAGAGGCAATGCAACCCCAGGCTGCGGCCTAGTAGCCTCTCCTTGGTTCAGCGCAAATCTCGGGAAGCTGTTACTGCAAAAGGGACCGGAGCGTCGTGGTTCCTGTCCACAGGGGGACAGGCGCCATGGGGACTAGGGGCCGGTCCGCTACCGGAGGCGGGATGTAGTGGGAGCCACAGCTGTCAGTGTGGCACCCAGGGACTGCGCCCCCGCGGGGCCAACCGGGCGCCAGGGCGGAGAGGAGGGGCTGCGAGGGGCGGGGCACGTGGGGCGGGACGGAGGAGGGGCGGTGGCACCGGCTGGCGGCTCCGGCTGGGCGCGCCGAGAAGTCCCGCTCCGAGAGCCGCAGCGCCAGGAGTAAGGCGCGCTCGGTACAATCCGGGGAACGAGCTAAGTCCAGAGCGCGAGAGCAAGGGTGGGAGAAAGGGGTGTCCCGCGTCACCACCAGGGACCCCCTTCCCTGCCTCAATCCAGCCCGGGTAGCCGGTGGCGCTGGCGGCGGGCCGCCGATGGAGTTCACTTGAGCCAGGAACAGGCGGGAGAGGCAGGCCGGACGGAGCTAGTCCCGCGCGCCCCGTAGCAGCTTCAACCTCAGCTTTCTGCACCGCAGGCGGGCGACACCCGCGGCAGATCGCGACTCCCGGAGCGCGTCGGTGCCACGCCGCGGCGGGCCCAGGACCCATCAGATCAGCCCGCGGCGGTGCTGTTTAGGCGGCACCCGCTGTTGGGAAGCCCGAGGCGGCCGCCGGGGAGCTGCTTTCGCCTCTGCCGCCGTACGCCCTCCTCCTCCTCCTCCCTCTCCCTCCTCCCTCCCTCCGCACATGGTCTCCTTTGTCCTGTCGCCGCCGCAGCCCGCCTCGTTCTTAGCTCCGCGCACCGCGCAGCGGCTCCCGGGCCGCTGCTCTTCAGCCCTGCCAGGTCCCCAGGGCGCACCAAGTTGAGCCCCTGGTTTAAACCAGCCGGTTCCCCGCGCGCCCCGCAGGAGCAACCAGGAGAGCGCGCGGGCCGGGCCCCCTCCCCATCTCCCCGCCACCCGCCCCAGACTTGGCTGCGTTGGATGTGCGCGCGCGGCTCTGACTCCCGGCTGCCGTGGAGGAGCCGGCTGCTGCTGCTGCTACTGGCTCTGCTGCCGTTGCGGCTCCGGTTCGGATTTGCTTCGCGTGCCTGGGCTTTGAGACTTTGGAGAGGAATTAGCAAAACACACAGACTTGCGGACCTAGCCGGGGTCGTCTGGAGTTGGGCGTTTTCTCTGCCTTGGGTTTTTGGTTGCTCTCTCCCGGTGGTGTGTGGTGATCCGCCCGGAGGGAACCTGGCGGAGGACTCAAACCATGAACTTGGGGTTGACAAGACCGCTGAACCCCTGGCGATCAGGTAACGTTGTCCGCCCCCACCATTGGGGGGTGGGGTGGGGTGGTTCGATCGCCGGCCGTCCGCAGTTGCGGGGGAGGAGGCAGGGGTCGAGGGGTCTTTTGTTGCGGCCGCAGCCGGGCCAGGGTGGTAACGGAGGCGGGCTGCTGGCGTCTGGCGGGCCCGGCCTTCCTCCCCCACCCCTCCCCCGCTCCCCTTTGTACTTTCCTCGCTCCTTGAGCTGGCTGGGCTCGGCCGGTGAGCCGCGAGCGCCTGCTGGGGGGGTTGGGGGGAGGCCCTAGTCCTCCGGGAGTGGACCCATAGCTCCCCGGGGAGATCCACTAGACTCCTAGGCTGGGAATGCCCGCACCCGCTTGGGCTAGAAAGGGCTCCCTGGAGCGGCGCTGCCTGCTGACGGGTCACTGTCCTTGGGCTGAGCTCCGGGTCCCCGCCCTCCGCTTTTGCACACGCGGAGCCCGGGGGAAGCAAAGGAGAGAGCTAGCTGGTGCAGGAACTCACCCGCGCTTAAGTTTCCAAGAGGATTGTCTTTTGCACCCTCTTCTTTCGGGTGCCGTTTTGGAGAGCTACTTCGGTGAATTGAGTTTTAAGGGGATCCGGGTACAGCTCCAGACGTTTGGGACCCACCCGTGTGCACGGGAATTTTTTTTTTTAATTTCTTTATTTTTATTCGTTTTCTTCATTAGCCAATCTGCTTGACTTAACTTTTCTTTCCACGCCAGCTTCTAGACCATAAAAAGTATTGATATAAAAAGGCAAATAGTATCCACTTTGTCGTAAAATGTCCCAAAGACCATGTTTGTCTGGGAATTTTAGATTGTGCCTCTAAGTGTATAAAACTCATCAAAGCCAATCGAGGTGAGGAAACGAAATGGCAACTGATATTAAATTCTATGTGCCTAAAGGTTCAGGGTGCTGGAGAGAAGTGGGAAGGCACCGGTGCGTCTGCCACTAGATCCACCGCACCTGCAGTCCTTGTTGCTAATTTAAAAAGAAAAAAAAAATGGGGAATGATCCAAGCTATAGAGAGAAATGCACTTTTTTTTTCTTCTAAAAGTAACGAAATGAAAATGTCCCCAGGATTAAGGAGCCCAGCGATATGTACAAACGATTTTTAAAAATACGTATGTATGTGGAAGGTCTTGAGGAGGTCAGAGGACAACTTGCAGGAATCCGATATCTCCTTCCACCGTTAAGTGAGCGCAGAGGATCGAGCTGAGGTCGTCTGGATTGGCAACAAACCCATTACGTGCTGAGCCATCACGCCCACCCTGTAGTACAAATGATTTTTAAAAGTGTTGAGTGAAAGAAAGTTACTTGAAGACCATCGAAGCAGCCCCATGGAATTTGCACTATCAAGACTTTGCCTGGGAGACTCACTTGAAGAATTAGGGTGAAGGTGGTCCAGAAAGCCAGTCGGAAGAACGAGGGACTTTTTTTTTTTTTTTTTTTAACCAAGGCACCGAGACACATGTAACTTCAGCGTTTTTTTTGCCTTTCCAAAGTAGGCCTTTTTGAGACACCCGCTTACTGTAACCAAGGCACGGGAGACAATTCAACACTTTGTGACTGATGTCAGTAAACTGAAGGACTCAAAAAGCTTCCATTAGAAGGCATGGCTCCAAGCGTCTTGAATCTCTCCGTCAGACATATTTCCTTGACAACCGTCGGTCACAGAATCATCAGGTCCTCAGGGTCACTTCGTTATCCACTTGAGAGCATACTCAGAGCCTAGTGGTGATCACAAAGGTGACAGCATCACAGGGGCTGCCACCTACAGCCTAATCCCGTTCTGGACCCCATTCCTAGAGCAACGGAAAATGCAACCGGAATCAGTTGCTTCTCCCTCTCTTGTTTTTGCCGTTTTGGAAGGCAGTAATATATAATATTTTTTAACCTATTTCTTTAGGCCCATCAGATTCACTGTAATAGAAAATCCCAAATTTTTCAACCATTATTTTAGTTCTGTAAAATCATAGAAGAGGCCAGGTATTGCTCTTGTGTGCATGTGTGTAGTTTTCTTTTCTTTCAAAAATATTAACTCCATTTTAGTTTTGAAGCTGTGGCTTGCTAATGACCATTCTAAGAGCATTTTACACCATTTTAAGAATGATGAAAACTCTTCGAATTACCAGTTTTAGACTGCAAGATTTACAAAGCATAGAAAATCTCATGAATGTTTGGGAATAGTAACACCTTGGGTGCCACTGAAACGTGTGCTTTTTCAGATTCACGAGTCTCTGCGTATGTAGTTAGATCAGAGAGGCTTTGTAACTTAATATTCTTGAACTGTTTAATGCTTAACACCCTCCACAGGACCTTCTTTGTGGCTCGATTTCTGAACCGCTACTATAATAATATAATTTTGTTTAACATTACTTATGATGTCAGGAAAAAGCTCTGTGTGTATTTTCTTATTTCTACAAACGCAGAGGGGGTATGTATCTCTGTAGGATTTTTCACAAGTGAATGCAATTGAGTACTTATTTTGTATATTTTTGCCCTTGACCCTATTAATCTTCTGAACCACCCTATCGAAAGAAGATTAGAATACAATAAATGAGAACCAGCCATAATAAAAATAGGCTAGGTCTTTTTATATCCCTGGCCTTGTGAACTGGAACATTTCCCTCAGTTATACGCAGAAATATTTCATCTCCACAATGTAGCATTGAAAGACTACATAGAGTATCTTCTTTGTCCCCCAAAGCCAGCCCAAGTTCCCTTACCCCTATTCCCCACGTTTCTTTCTCCCCTATTTATTGAACGTTCTGTGCCTTGCTTTTGTCACATGCATGCATCTTGTAATAAAACAGGAAAGATAAGAGTTTTCTCAGAAGGGTCACAGGTCAAACATAGCAAGAGGTGTCTTCAAATGAGAAGAGTGAGCTTTCTTAGTTTTACCCGTTTTCTAAGTCCTAGGAAGAAGCAGTAAATCTTCAATATTACCTGTCTCTTTCACGAAACTGGCTCACCATTTATTCCCTAGAACATTAGTATATAATTTAAACTGACTTTATAGTCTTGCTGTTTAAAGAGGGTTATTGCCTTCCCTCACACCAGTATAATAAGTAGCTTATATGATCCCTGAAAAGCATGAAAGGAGGCAATCCTGGTGGCAGAGTGGCCAGGCTTTAAGTAGGATCAGCTCTCATCTAAAACACCGAGTTTGGTCCTGGTTACCATGACAAACACTAACCTGGTATCATCAGATACAACTTCCAAAACAAATTAGTTTTTGGATATCCTGGTTGACACTTTGGTGAGGAAAAGCTTGATGTCAAAAATAAATACACATTTCTTATTTGTGGAAGAAAATTGGAAAACAAAATCCAGTGGAGATATATATATATATATATATGTATAAATTTAAAAATTAAAAACAATGATCTGTCAACAGAATTGGAAAGTCATTTTGTGAATGAACTAAACTGCCTTGTGGACCATTTCGTAGACATATGTTTTGCACAGATAATATGTCTAATAAGGACACATTTTGAAAATCAGATTTTTTTTTCTTCCTTCCCCCAGCAAATAGCTGCAGTGCAGGCCTTTCTCCAGCAGTCAACCAGCACCATCTGATGGAGGATTTGGGGAAATTACTGACTCTTACATTTTCCCTAAAATATATGTCAATTGATTTAAAATTACAGCAGCCGACGATGCTCTGGTTGATGGTCTTCAATGACAGTCTTAACGCTTTCCCTTCTCTTCTTGTTTTTCAGGCTTCAGATGCGAGCTCTGAAAAACTCTTCAACACTGTTCTTGTAAACAAAGGTAAGACCCCTTTATTCCTCTAAAGGCTGGCTTTTAAAAAATATATATGCATCTCATTTGTCATTGTCCAAGAAGAAAGAGAAAAGTAAGACCCATGTGCGCTTTCTGTCTTAGCATTTTTGTGCTTTTGCTCCATGTGCGATCTGGATGTTTTTGAGGTGCAGGAGAAAAAAAATAAATGAATGTGTTTTTTTTTTTTTTTTTTCCTTTAAGGAATTTCCTGATTCCTCATTTGAATTGACCAGTGGCGTTAATTTCATGTAGGATGCTGCAATATAGTAGGATGGTTTTACAATGTCTTGATTGTTAGTTATCAACTTCTCGGCAGTAGGAGCACTATAAATAGTGTGTGCCCCTCAGACAGTAATAACCAATGGGGTATTTAATATTCACAGCATTATAGCCATAAACCAAGCCTTCTTCTGCTCTGAACTCTCTCTAAAATTAATAAATGAGCAAGAGGGTAGAATTTAAATACACACTTCTCCATTTATTTCTTCGAAACCTCAGTCCGTAGAGTAAGAGAAGCTGATGATGCCGAGGTGCATTCTGGGAGGGTTCACCCTGCATCACTGTCGGTAGGTTTCTCAGGAGTCCTCATTTGCAGAAGTGTCCTTGGACATAATCAAATTTAGGGGAGTTTCTATGCACTGGCTTCAAAAGGTGTGTCATCCAAAAGGTACAAATTATGTCAACCCACCTTTGCTTTCCCATTATAGAACCCATTTTAGGGGTTTGCAGGATGACTGCTAAATAAAGATGTGCTTGCCTGTGGTAACCTTTGTTCCACTAAGGATGTATGGGAACACTGGACCATCATTGGACCAGGAGTTAGGTACCCATGGGGTGAAATGGGAGAGTATCTCAGCAGACAGTTTATTTCATTGTTAACATTTTTAATTGGTATTCTTTTTGTTTACTAGTTTAGTGAGACATTTCCATGTGAAGTCATTTTATACCCTCCAATTATTTTGAACTTGAACCTGCCTTGATTTTAAATAGTACATTATATAAAGTTATCCTCAAGGTCTGTATGCTTCTAAGTTTGCTAGGACTCCCAGAATTAATGTCATACTAATTATGATCTTATATTTTAATTACTTGGCATGATCCCAACTTTATATTTCATCATATTTTTTTAATGGTCTCAGAAGTTTGTTAAATTTGGAATCCATAATGCTAAAAAACACCTATAAAAGCTGATTTGGGTGCTTGGCACACATCTCCCTCAAGGGTAGGAACGTCTGATTGTTTTCTGCTCCTCTTATTCAGAGGAGGTGGCCATGGAGGTATGCGTGGTAAAAAAAAAGAAAGGTAACAATAGACGAAACTGAGTCACAGCAGGTCCCTACCTGAAGCAATTTCCATGAATCTTTGGCCCCCCTCAACCTGGACACACACACCTCTCGCTGCCCGGAACTGCATCTGTCTTGTGTTAAAGTTGCTATGGCCCTGTCTAAGCTGGTTCTGGATTGGCACTAATTGCAGCCTGAGGAGCAGACAGACTGAAGAGCTCCATCTCTCTCTCTCCTTCCTGCCTCTTCTCTTTCTCCCATCCCACCCCCACCCTTCGAGTCTCCAGCCCAACACTTCCCACATTCTTGTTTTTGTTTACTTACACTGAGTGGTGTGTGGCATCTATTTGGCTGTGAACAGCCATGCCCCTGACCGGGTGCCTTTCTTCTTCCCCGCTTTACGAGAGTAGTGAGGGGCGATTTCAGTTGCCTTGAAAGGATTAAGGTTTCTTTGTGTATACTAAAAATCAACACAGGCTTTTCTCCTAAGCTTTGCTTGGGAAACGTACACAAATAAGCATTTTAGTTGATGACAGATTATTCCTTCGCCCCTTATTTCCATCAGAATGGCCTTTCTTTCCTCCCCTGGAGTTTCCCCTTAATGCCTTATGCTAATTCCTGTTGGTAACGTGAATGACAAGCGCCCTGAATTAGTGTGCAAGTACAGGTGTTGCCAAGTAGGCAGCCTGGTACTCACAGCCCCTCCTCCCTGGAGAAAGAGATTGAGGGGCGCCGGGGAGCTCAGACAGCATCAGGATAGTTTTGTTAAGGGTCATTAGTATTCTAACTGCTAAATATCAGAAAAAAACAACTACCAAAAAAGGGGGAGATCATTGTGTAACATTATTGTCAGTTACTCCTGAAGACAGATGCAGTGAGCCTCACTATGCTGCTTGCTTGCCTAAAAGTCAATTCTGTGTGAGTGTGTGTGTGTATATATATATCATATAATGTGTATATATGTAACATGCATATATACATATGTGTCTATGCATACATATATATGCATGCATCATATTATATACACACATAACTGCACTCATACACAGTGTTTTAAAGCTTTGCAAGAAAGGACAGGTTTACATCAGGTAACAGACACACCTGGGAAACTCTTCAAGGCTATCTCTTACTGACCAGTTTTAACAAGAGTATTAGGGTAGTCCCACCTTGGCATGGTTCAGAGCCAGATGTTCAAGACCACATATCATCCCCTCTCCTTTGCAGGAGCCTGGCAATCTTCTGGTCTCAGAGTAGCAGGCTTAGCCGGGAAGGTTATGCCTCCGAGCCTGGTGGTCTGGTGGGTGTGCAGATTTGGTCCATAAAATTTCACTGTTGGACAGCAGTGCTAAACTCACAAGTGATTGGGGCATGGGCTCAGAACTTGGCAGCTTTGATGTTGGCCTGCTCAGCTTGGAGACAGAGCCCCAGGCTGTAACAGCAAGGGGCCGTGGCTCAAGTCCATCTCTCAGCTTGTGAGCTTGAACAAGCCATTTAGCCTCTGCAGGTCAGAATTTTCAATCCTAAGTAAACCTTGTTCTGGGCCAGCATCTCCAGTTGGGATAAAACAGTTAATTGGCAAGAGGCATGGGTTGGAACAGACAGGGGTATGATGAATATGTTTTCTGAACTTTCCAATTGATTTTTATTTAAATGTTCGTGTGTTGTAGACTCAATCCAATTGAGTGGAGTAAGACCCAAATAGGTGTTCCAAGATGTTGCTTCTTTTGATGCCTTTTATTCCCAGTTTTACAACGAGTTAATCAGGTGGCGTGTGCTTGCTTATCTGCACAGCATACCCAATGAGAGGAAAGCCTTTCAAGAGAAGGATGGAGTTTGAGCCTGCAAATTGGAGGGATTATCGCTGTAGACTTTAAAAAAAAAAAAAAGCTCAACTTTAATCAAGGTCATGGTTGCCTTATCTAATCTCGATGTGTTTAAATGTTTACAGGATGTTCATGTGAATTTTATGAATCCTTCTGTCTTTGTGATTCAACCATCTGCCAAAGGAAAAATTAGTTTTCCCACTGAGACAGAAGCAGAGAGAGAGACTGACTGACTTATTGCCCCTGTGTTGTGAGCTGAACAGCTATGGGAGCAATAGGGCCTGTAATTCCCCAGTTTCTGGAGCACATTATGCTTGAAAGGAACGTGGCAGAGCTGGGGAGATGGCTCAGGAGGTAAAATTCTTGCCTTGCAAGTATGAGGAATCTGAATTTGGAGCCCTAGAACCTTTGTTAAAAGCCAGATAGGGTGACCAACTCCTGCAATCCCAGCAATAGGGAGGCAGAGGCAGGGAGATCCTTGGGGATACCAGCCTAGCCTACTTGGCAAGCTTCCGGCAAGTGAGAGACCCTATCTCAAAAATATAAAAAAATAGTAATAATTAAAAAAAAAAAAAAGGGTCTGTGTGATGACTCTGGGTAAAAGCATTTCCATTCAGGTCTAGCAACCTGAACTCAGTGCCTTGAACCCATGTAAGGGTGGAAGTAGAGAACTAGTTCCATAAAGTGGTCCTCTGACCTCTGTGTATTTGCTATGGCACACCCACACATGCTCAGAAGCACACACAACATCCACACAGTAACAACGATGAAGTGGATAGACATTGAGGAAGACACCAGATATCAACTTTAAGTCTCCACACATATGCAACTGGACACACACACACACACAGCAATTTTCTAGTTGATTCAGTCTGGCCAATATTTATTACTTTTTTCAAGGATTTACTTTTTAATTTGTGTATGGTTTATGCACATGGGTGCAGTGCCCAAAGAGGCCATAAGAGGGCATCAGATCACCTGAAGGTAAAGTTAGTTACAGGTGATTTTGACCTGCCTCAGGTGGGTTCTGGGACTCAAACTTAGGCCCTCTAAAGAGCTTTATGCGCTGTTGAGCCATCTCTCCGTTCCCTATGATTCTTTCTCACTTCTCATAGTTCATCTTTGGCAGTTTGGCCACTCAGATGTGTAGGCACATGCACACACATGCATCCTGTCAAAACAGCTAATCTCCTGTAAAGCCCTTAGGTTGCTGTAGAGCAGAGCTACTGGAGGAGGGAAGGAAGCCATGAAGGCAAGGAAAGAGAACTGACAATTCCGGTCTGCTTCCTACCAGCCTGGTCCTGTCTCAGCTGGGAGAGAACGGCCACCTCTTTTAGCCTCAGAGTCCCCTTCCCAGGATTCCTCTTGAGCCAAGGTTGTAGGGAAAAGATTCGAGAGGTGTGTTTGACCTGGTGCCTTTCTCACCCTTCTTTCCGCCTTTGTTTCTGCCTCATTAACTTCTCCTGGGGTGACATGGCTAAAGGTCTGTCTGCATTTGATAGGGCACCAACCGCTGACCAAAGTAATGGATGATTTCACCAAAGTCCCACTTGGTGAACTAATTAGTTTATTGGCCTTACTTACAAAGCACAGATGAGGGGTTTATTTACAGGAGTGTATGTGACCCCCAAAGCAGCTACCTCCCTACAAAGTCCCACCCTCTCATGGGTGATGATTTTGTGGAAGCTGCCTTGTGGATTCTACTTCCTATATACTCTAGAATCATCCATGATGCCTTGCAGCTAAGGGGAAGGAATGAAGGAGTAATGGCTAAACTCCTGGATGAGGTCCTTTGGCCCTCCTATCCTCCTCCTGCTAAGGGTATTAACAGCTCTTTTACAATTACCATAAGGTCTAGCTACGTCTGCATATTTTTCTGCTCGGTAAGTTGCCATGACTACCAGGCCAAAGGTAATCTCTACTCTAAACTGGATGTGGGATGATCCTGTTATACCTAGAGGATTTTTTTGTTTTGTTTATTTTGTTTTGTTTTTGTTTTCAATTTGGTTTTGCCAAAGTACATTGTCCTATAATGTAGACTTAGATCCTGCTATGGAATATCCTCTGAGCTAGTTTAAAGAGAAGCAGAGGCTCTCTAAGGGTACCTGCGAGGGTGGTGATGGGGAATAATCTAGAGAGATAGAAGCCTTCAAATCCTGTGGTGAACACAGCTTGTCTTCAGGAAAGTGAAAGAGCAAGGACCATCATCTATTAGGGAGACATACTCCTACTTCATCTCCAAGACTAACTATGGAGAATTCTCATGGACATTGTGTATCAAGTAGAATGCATGCCCACTCTGAGCTCCTGGTGACCTCATCAAGGCTTTCCCCTACTGATTATAGGGACATACTTGGGCTTCGGTGTGGGGGGGATGGTCGCAGATAGATGGAAACAGAATTTCCAGTGGAACACAGGATTAAGTCCTGTAGTGGTTTAAATGAGAAGTACCCCCATTTTAATACTTGGTCCCCAGTTGGTGGCACTCTTTAGGGAGGCATAAGGGGTGTGGCCTTGTTACAGGAAATATATCACTGAGGGCCTTTGAGATTAAAAACCTAGTACCACTTCTAGTTGGGGCTGTCTTGTCTGAAGCTTGTGGCACAGTATGTGATCTGTCAGCCTCCTGCTTTGGTCACTAAGCCAGCTGCTTATAGCTGTGCCTCTCCACCCAGGATGAATCTCATCCTTCCAGAACTTGAAACCCAAATAAACTCTTCTACAAATGGCCTTGGTCATGGCATTTTATCATAGCAACAGAAAAGTCACCAATACAGGTTTGTTGAGTTTTGGGGCCGTATGCTCTTTATCAACATCACTGCCTGAGATCTGAGGAGATGAAGAGATGAGAAACTGGTTACCCAAACATATTGCTGGGGTGTGGGGGGTGTGACTTAGCGAGCAGTGCTTACGGGAAGCCCTAGTTTCTCTGTGTGGATCTGCATATACCAGATGTGGTGGTGCATACCTGTAATCCCAGGGCTCTAGAGATGGTAGAGGCAAGGAGGATCAGAAGTCCAAGGTCACCTTCTGCAATATGAGTTACATAGTGATATCAAAGCCAGCCAGAGGTCCTGTCTCAAAACCAGAAAAACAAAGGTATTGCAAGCAAAGGCATGTCTAATAACTTGTTGAATAGCAATAATGTCAACTGTATTTGTTAGCTTTGAAGGGAAAGGATTTCTTGGTTTGAATACAAAGAAGGTAACATTGAATACAAAAAAGGCAACGTTGTCTCTTGAGAAAAGTCCCTCTCCTAAAGTAGTTCCACACCTAAAAATAATGCAGTTGACTGTGGTATAGCTTAAGGAGGGAAAATGTGTTTTAGATTTACTATCCCTTAATATGAACACAAGGAGCCCATTTTACAGCCTCTTTTGTGGTGTCTTGGATTTTGAGTAAGGAAGACTGTTGTGTCAAGCCCAAACCTGATACTTGTCACAGGAAACTGAGCCAGTTTTAGCCTCTGCAAATTAGTTCTGTTTTTATCGACACTTAAATCCCAGATAAGAAGAAGATAGGATATTGTTCATTTTTTTTATTTTTCTCCCTCCAGGAGTGAATGAGTGTGTGTGTGTGTGTGTGGTGTGTGTGTGTGTGTGTGTGTGTGTTGCTTCAGAGCTGGCTTTTTGGGGTTTTGAGAGATAGAAATGTCTTACATATGGAGAGTTAAGTAGTGTTGAAGGGTAATTGGTGCTTGATGTGAGACAAAGGAGTTAGAAGTAGTTCCTTCTTCTCCCAGCCTATACCACAAATAGCTCGCAATCAGGCCCCCTTTGTCATGGAAATTGGCCTTCCTATGGAAATCTGACTCTTACATACAGAAGCTGTTGTATAGAATTATTCCTGGAGAATTCTGGGAAACAGATGCCTTGTCCTCTGAGTGTAAAATTACCCGGTAGAGACCAGAAATAGTCCATGTGGTACGAAAGTGCTTCTCTCTGGATACACCAGCGTGTATACACACGTGGAAGCCAGATGTCCTTGCTGGGTAGTCTTCCTTGACCATTTTTTACCTTATTGTATGAGGTCACATTTCTCCCTGACACTGGAGCTCATGGCTTAGGCTAGCTGGCTGGGAACCCTTTCCTGTCTTCATTTTCCTAGTGCTGGGATTACAGGTGTGCATGTGGGCTGCCAGGAATAGTTTTTTTTGGTGGATGCGGGGATTGAACTCAGGCCCTCCTACCTGTGCAGCAAGCACTTTAGCTACAGCCATCTCCCCAGCCTCCTTTCTGGATACATTCATCCAGCAGCTGTCACCTGGCCTTCTGAGGGACGTGTGAGGACACATGTTGGAGAAACAGAGGCAAGAGTTGGACCCCACCACAAGCATTTAGTTTTAAGATGTTGAGAGCATCTGAAATGATCTTAGTTGTATTTGAGGGTTCAGCATTGGCCATCTTGCCACTTTCCAGAAAGAAAGGAAGAGGCCAGATCCTGTATGTCCCTGTGACCACCCTATGTAACATGTTGTGTCTTTGAATGGTATATATATGTGCTATGTATATATGTACGTAGCATATGTGCACCTGAAGGTAGAGGCCAGAAGTTGACGTCCAGCATTTTTCTCAGTTGCTCGCCACCGTAGCTTTTTGAGGCATGATGTCTCCCTGAACCTGTATGCAGTGATTGCTCAGTGATTCCCAAGGATCCACCAGTCCCTGCCTCCCCGGTGCTAGGATTGTAGATCACTTCAGCATACCTACCTTTTTAATGTAGGTGCTGGGGATCTGACCTCCAGGCTGTGTTTGCTTCTGTAGCAAACTTGTCTCTACAGCCTCTAACAGATTCTTTTCATGGATGTTTAGATACTCCGATTTATTTCTGAACCCACTAGAAAGTCCTTCACTTCTTTTATTGGGTGATCGCTATATCTTTTGTCTGAAATAGTCACCCATATACCCAGTGGTTTTGAGCTAAAAGCTTGAGTGTTCCTTACCCCCTTTCAGCCCATTGTTGGGTATGGGTATGTAGTGTTTCCTTTAGACACTGGTCTGGTGTCTGGGAGATGAATACACTCATATAGGCCATTATGATAGTAATTATTACAACTAAAGCGCTAAGTCTATGTTGCAGACCTGCAAATGAAAGGGGTTAGCCAGCAAAGCCTCCTTTCTCTTTAGTGAGGCTTTCAAACACAATGTTCAGCCCCAGGCTTGGTTTCCTTTATGCAGGAAGCCCTTGGGCTGTCCCATGCTTCTGGGTTATTTCTAAGTTTTGGACACCTGCAGGAAAAAGAAACAAACCAAAGATGTTGTCGTCTCCCCCCCCCCCCCCAAAAAAAATGTATGTTTATTTAACTAGGTTTCTTTTCTGCTTCACAATCTGGATTCCATTCAGTCAGTTACCACTCCAATTAACTAACAATTATTTAACATTAACAGTAATTACAGACGCCAGTTAAGCGCCTACAGATGTCAACTGTTAGCTTTGTACCTAATCACTCAATGAAACGGAGAAAGTTCAACAAACATCAATTAGCCCAGCAATTAGTATGAGTTAGCAAAGAGCGCGTTATCATGTGTGTGCTGATTCCATTTATTTTATTTTGGCAGTAAAATACACACTCACATGCTCTCGAGCACACACATACACACACACACACTAACACAGTGAGTTCCTCAGATAAGATAAAACTATTGTTTTATAGCTTACATTAGACCCTTGCCTTGCCTGGGCAAGAGTCAAAGCACTCTTGCCTGGAATTTATTTAGCAAACAGAATTGGTCTCGATGATTCCAGAAAAACCCCAGTGCTGCTCAGTCTTAAGGAAGCAACTTTGGTGACTAGGAATCCAGTAAATACACTGTGAAAGAAAATGCTAGAGGACATCAGTGGAGAAAATGATTGATTCACACTTGACTAGGTCGCTCTGTGCTTCACAGATCTCTCCCGATTTATTCCTGAACCCGCAATAGAGAGGGTGCAATGGTGATTTTATTAATTTCATGGTGCCTGAACCTTCACTCAGCTGTCTTTTATTTAGCCCGGAGTGAACATCAAACTATTTTTACCTACTTGTCCAGGCCATGCTTTAAAAAGTAGGAACAGTTCTCGTTTGAAGAGAATTCAATTCTTGAATTCACCAGGGAAAACCTGGGCCTGAATTCGCTCGTGCTCTTGCTCTCTCTCTCTCTCTCTCTCTCTCTCTCTCTCTCTCTCTCTCTCTCTCTCTCTCTGTGTGTGTGTTGTGTGTGTGTGTGTGTGTGTGTGTGTGTGTGTGTTCAGGAAATCAAGCTCAGCAGATACTTACCAACTGAGCCGTCTCCGCAGCCCGGCTCTCTCTTCTCCTATGGCTTCTCCCAGGCCCCCTCTGTCCCCTCCATTTATACTGAGATGATTCCCAAAGGTTGACCCAGTTTTGCTGGATTTATCAGGAGATGACATTCCACGGCCCAGCCCATGACTTGGTTTTTGGAGATCCTAAGAGGCTGTGTGTCGGCCTGCTCCACTTGGAAATGATTTTCCACAAACCCATGAAGCCTACAGACAGGAGTGGAAGAAGCAAGTCCCTGTGGGGCACTATCTCAGGTCTCTGGGGGGCCTAATGTTACAAAACTTTCCACTTGGGCAAACCTTCCAGCGTCACCAGGTCTTATTCTGAACTCCCCCTGGCTCCCCAGTCTTTGTGGTCCCCATAGAAAGAATCTGAAGGAGACTCTTAGAGACATAGTATAGAAGACAGAGTTCATTATAGAGTAACAGAAGACACCCTCTTAAGGGATGAGAGCTGCCTGTAACCAGTGAGACCCTTGTCCAGATAAACACCACAGGTAGAATTCCTACTGTTTCTGGATAGGCAGTTTTCCTGAGGGGTGTATTCCTGTACAGGTAATTAGCAAGTCCTGTGTGGATCTTCACTTACAGAAGTGGGTTATGAGGGAAACTCTTGTTTTTTCACATTAAGTTCCATAAACCTAGTAATCATAAATGTTTAGGCCTTCTGAAACATGGTTTAGATACTCAACAATTAATGGCCTTCCCAGCAGTTCAGGATGCCACTTCTTCTAAGGACCGAAACACTACAACTCAGAACCCATTGGTCTAATCAACAGATAGAGTGCTATAGTTCTAGACCTTGTTTTTACAAGCTGTTGGTTGTTAGGGAGCAGTCCAGCCCTCTGGCCCTCCAATCCTGCTTATATCCATGTAGCAATCTGTATTAGTTACTGTCTTGTTGCTACAACAAAAGACACTGTCTTAGGGTAATCATTGCTATGATGATACATCATAACCAGAAATAAGTTGGGGAGGAAAGAGTTTATTTTACTTAATATTTTTAGATGAGAGTCCATCACAGAGGGAAGTCAAGGCAGGAACTCAAACAGGGCAGGAACCTGGAGGCAGGAACTGATGCAGAGGCCATGGAGGGGTGCTGCTTACTGGCTTGCTCAGCCTGCCTTCTTATAGAAGCCAGGACCACCAGCCCAGGTGTGGCACCACCCACAATTACTACGTAAGAAAATACCTTACAGCCACATCTTATGGAGGCATTTTCTCAATCGAGGTTTCCTCCTTTCAGATGACTCTAGCTTGTTTCGAGTTGACAGAAAACTAGACAGAACAGACTGAATAAGAGCAGCTGATTTGGGGGGTTTATTTTGGCTCACAATTCAAGAGTACAGTCCACCGTGGTGGTTCCCAAAGGCATGGCACAGGCAGTCAGCACACAGGAAGAGATGGATGCTGGTGCTCAGCTCACTTTCTCTCTGGAAAAAACATTACATTTATTTATTTACTTGTATTTCGTGGATGTGTGGATGTGGGCTTATGAGTGTCTCAGCCTGTGTGTGAAGGTCACCAGACCGGAGGACTCAGGGATCGAACTCAGGTTGTCAGAGTTAGCAGCTAGGACTTTTACCCATCTTGTCAGCTTGCTCACCTGCCTGCCCCTCCGTCCTTCTCCCTCTCCCCCTACCCCCTCTTGTTATTCAGTCGTGAACCCCAGTCTATGGGATGGTGGTTTCATACACATTCAGGGTAGGTCACCCCACCTCAGTACCTAATCTGGAAACTCCATCAGTGCAGTGCCCAGAAGTTTGTTTCCTAGGTGATCATAGATCCTGTCATGTTGACAACCAATATTGATCATCACAATACAGCACACCAGTATAGACTGAACCTAGGAGTTGGAGAATAGAAGTATCCTTGTTATTGGTAAGAGGTAGGAAGCCTCCAGGAGGGACGGGCTTCTGTGTTGAATCCATGTTCCAGGGCAAAGCAGCTGCATTGTACCAGCCTTGGCCCTGCACATCGATTCTAGCACTATCAGCCTGCTTTGGTGTATTTTCCTTTGGTAACAAAACCAGTCAGAAGCTTACAGGCTCAAACTAGCTGACGTCCTCCTGCCTTAATTCTGAGACTGGGCTTAGGAGTCAGCCCCTTTGTGACTCTTGCCTTTGGAGCCAGGAAGGAACGGAGACACACCCTAGAACAGTTCCTGACACATCCTCAAGTGGCTTACGTGGGGATGTTTTGCTCTTTCACGTGTTTCTTCATTGGCCAAAGCAAGTGACTACCTGGCCAGCTCTATTGGGAGTAAGCCCCTCCCATAGGGAGGAGTAAGTGTGAGCGAGCACCAAGATGGGCTTTAGAAGAAAGCAAACATTGACTTAGTGCAGCTGGACCCAGGAAGCTGGCACAAGCACTCTCGCTCGAGAGTGTGTGTGTGTGTGTGTGTGTGTGTGTGTGTGTGTGTTGCCACAGGGACAGAAACAGGGTTTTAGCTCCCCTGGAGCTAAAGTTACAGGTGGTTGAGAGCTGAAGAGTTGTAAGTTGTCCTGCCCCCTTGGCCATCTCCCTGGCTGGCTTTTTTGGGTGAGCGCAAATAGTCTGCATACCCCTGGGGATAAAGCAGGAGGCTCTTCGGGAGGAAATCTGCTTCTATATAGTCACTTGCTTAATACTTATCATGCTTAAGTTCATTTGGCCTTCAAGAATAATTGCTTCTCTTATATTTACCCTGTTTCACTTGCTGCTGGTTTCTCTACTCCATTTATTTATTATATTTTTGATAATTTTTTTTTTCTGTTAACAGAGAACAGGATTTCCTTAGGTTTTCTTGTCTACTTATCATTTATTTGTGTGTGAGCATACACTTGCATCAGGGCATTAGTGTAGATGCCAGAGGACAGCTTTCAGGAGTTGGTTCTTTCCTGCTGTATGGTTCAGGGGATCGATCTTGGGTTGTCAGGCTTGGCAGCAAGTACCCCCCACCTACTGAACCATCTTATCAGCCCATTTGCTTGTGTTTTGAGATAGAGTCTCACTCACACAGTCTGGGCAGACTTTAAACCCCATCCATAGCAAGGACGACTGTGAACTCCTGATCCTCCTGCCTCCGCTTCTCAGTTGTTGGAATTACACCCTAGTGCCCAGTTTATGCAGAACTCGGGGTTTTGTACATTTGGTGAGCAGTCTATCCACTGAACTACATCTCCAGCCCCTAGATTGTGGGATTTTCATGCACACATAACATTTTGCTTTCTGCTTATCCACCTCTCCAGTTGCTTTCCCCCCCCCGCCCCGCCCCTTCATAGTCTCCCATTCTGTTTTTGTGTCACATGTATTCTATGCAGCTTTCTTGTTCCTCTCTGTTCTCTCACAATCCGTTTTCTTCTATCCCTCTACCTCCAATCTGACTTTGAAGGACTAGCAGAATAGGTGTTGAGGATGCAGAAATTACCTCTGGGGTTTTAGAGACCTGTTGCTGTCCTGGCCAGGCTATACAGAATTTATCTGAGGACGCTTGACCCAGCAAGTTTGAATGCATGGTTGCTGGAGGGCAATGTCTCTGCTGGGTTGGAGTGTGGGGTTGTATTGGAGACTCATGGAGACATGAACTGATTCATTCCCAGTTCCAGCACTTACCAGAAGACGGGCCTAGGGCATCACCATGTTTATTTTCTTTCTATAAAGTAAGAGTAATCAAACCTGTCTCATAGAGCTATTGTAGTTCGTCAATGAGGTAATTATATATAAAATGACCAGCCTGCCATGTACCGTTGGTCTGATTACATACTGGCTTAAGTATCTTATATGCATGACGTCATCGAGACTTCCTGCCCAGAAAATAATGGTCATGTATATGCTATTAACCTCAGCACTTGGGGAGTGATTGATGGAGGAGGATTGCTGTGAGTTTAGGATCAGACTGTGAGCTACATAGCACCAGGGCTACATAGTAAGGATCTATTTCAGAAAACCAAAAATAGCCAGGCAGAATGGCACATGCCTGTAATCCCATCACTTGGGAGGCTGAGGCAGAAGGATTGACACAAGTTCCAGGCCGGCCCGTCTCAAAAGGACAGAAACAAACAAACAAAAAATATGAAAAGAAAGATGGACAGAGAGAGCAGGAAGGGAGAGAGGGAGGGAGGATGGTGCTCCCACTTAGAGATGAAGGTGCTCCCACTTAAAGATGAAGGAAGCTAAGAACAATAGGCATAGATGGCATTTATTAAGGACTTAGTTTTTTGTTGTTATTAAGTTCTATTTGTTTTGTGTGCTTGTGTGTCATAGTGTGTTTGTGGAGGTCATAGTGTGTGACTTGAGGGAGTTAGTCCTTTGAACTCAGGCAGGCAAGCTCAGTGGCTAGCGCCTTTGCCCACTGAGCCATCTTGCCAGAGTTGCTTTTGTCAACCCAGGTCACTGAGATCCAGGAAAGCAAAGTGGCTGAAAGTGACAGAGGTGTTAAGAAATGGGACTACCTGGTTCCAAGGCATTTGTGGCTTGACATGTGCAAGCCCTGGCATTGTGGCAGAAAGTCAAACATGGAAGGCGAGAGTGCCTTCCCTTAAGGAAGTGCAGAACGGAATGGTCTGGAAGCCATGAGAAAACTGGGTCATCTGGAGAGAGCATTGGTCAGGACCCTGCCCAGGAGAGGTTATCCATTTTAATTTCCTCCAACACCTTCCCGAGGTGTTTGCTATTCCCTGTGGTTAGTAGACACTTGAACCTGTTGGAGATGCTCTTGGGAATTCCCAATAGCTCTAGGTGACTAATCATGGCCTGATCAAGGCTGACCCCCATGATCATCTCCAAGGCATTGTTTCAGGGCTCACTCTTAGGAAGATAGGTTGAACAGGGTCTCTTATAGCCCATCCTGCACTTGAACACACTGTCTAGCCAAAGCTGGTCTGAACCACTGATCTTCCTGTCTCAGCCTCCCAAGTGCTGGGGATTACAGAGGAGCCCCACTACACCTGGCCTCATTTTCTAAACTAGTGTTCTAGTTTCATTTCTATATCCCTTTGATAAAATATCCTGAAACAAATGCAATTTAGGGAAAGAAGGGCTCATTTGGCTCATAATTCCAGGTTATAGTCCATCATTGCAGGGAAACCATACAGGCAACTGGTCACACCATTTCCATAACCAGGAGTAGAGAGAAATCTATGCTGCCTGCTTGCTTTCAGCTAGCCTCCTCCACTATTTTACAGCCTAGGACCCTCCTGCCCAGGGAATGGTGCTGCCCACAGTGGGCTGAGTCAAATTAGCAAGCAAGACAATCCCTTTAGACATACCCACAGGCAACCTGAGCTAAGCAGTCAACTGATATTCCCTTCTTGGGTGATTCTAGGTTGTGGCAAGTTGACAGTTAAAGCTCAGCACAGTGATCTAGCATCTTCATATGTCTTCTACTCATGAGCATTCCCTTGCTACTTGTGCTTTGCTCTACTTTCCAGCCAGATTTTATTAGTAATGTGCTAGTATTTTCCAGCAGGGGCATTTCCATAGCAACCAATGATATAAGCACGAAGCTAGACACCCAGTTCTTTGCCAAGCAGGAGGAGGTGGTGATGTTCTGTCCACGCACATGCCGCAGACCTGACTGCCTGCCTGACCCTCATAAGACTACTTTTGCAAAAGAGGAGGTTGGGAGCACACTATTGCTTTTTTCTGAGAGTCCTTTTGACGAGGGAGATGTCTCAAGTGCTCCCCTTAATAGACTGATGTGGGAAGCGGTTATATTTGGCCGCCTTTAAAAGCCACTTGGAAAACATTTTCGCCCTCTTATCTGTCACCTTTCACATCTCTCAACAGAGTAACAGTAAAACCTAATTTTAGCCCCGATGACATCATTTTCTCATTATCTGCCTGGAGCAGGGAAAGGGTTTCCCAGAGGAAATCTCCTGGCCCTGAGAGCCTTACTCCTGCTGGGCAGCTCAAGCTGCTGTCTTAGGCTTCTTTATCCATAAAGTTCATCTGGAAACATGTCTGACATGGAGTCTTCTGAAATCAGATTTGTCAGCTATTAAACAAATGATGTCAGTGGGTGAAGAACTATGAAAAGATCTTGGTTACCACAGTGCTTGCCATGCAAGCATGAGGACCCGGGTTTGATCTTCAGAAACTACATTGAGAAACAAAGCAATACCGCCCCCTCCAAAAACAAGAACAAAAAAATAAAAAAACCAACAATAGAAAACCAGGCATGATTGTGTGCACTGGTAATCCCCAGTGCTGGGAGGTGGAGGAAAGCAGATCCCTTCCCTGGGCTTTGTTGAATCAAGCAGTGGTGAGTTCCAGGTTCCGTGAGAAGTCCTGCCTTAAAAAACTAAGATGGGGGTGCTGGAGAGATGGTTCAGTGGTTAAGAGCACTTGCTGTCCTGTCCTAATTAGCCAGAATATGAATTCAGCTACCTCTATAACAAGTCAGGTATCCAACAGATGCCTGTAACTGAAAGCACCACATAATCCAGTAGTTGTTTCTGGCCTCAGTGTGGTCTGAGGCATATGTACTGTGCACACGTGTGTGTGTCTGTGTGACTATGGGTGTGCATACATGCACACACAAATGAGTATTAAATAAGAGGGAGAATAATAGATACCCTATTTTGACCTCTGGCCATATATACGCATGCACACACACACACACACACACACACACACACATGCACACACAGTCGGTGGCATTGTTAAATTGTTCATTAAATTATTGCGGTATTTTAGGGAGCAGCATTCGGATCTGCATGGCATCGCATTGTAGAGCGCCAGTGAGATGAGGAACTCAGGCTTGGGTTGCAGATGCACCCCACCTGGTGGAGTGCTTGCCTGTCCTGCCAAAGCCCTGGTTTGGATCCCCAGAATCCTAAGTGGGGTAAAGTGGCATACTTTTGATCCCAGCACTAGGCAGTTGGAAGCAGGAAGATCAAAAGTTCAAGGCCACCCTCAGCTGTACAGAGAATTGGAGGACATCATGGGCTATGTGAGGACCACTGTTGAACCCATCTCCAAAGGAAACAAACTAAGATTCCTCTGGATCTAAAGGCCAGAATTTGTGATGGGAGGGTCTAGGTTCTCTGAGTCTCAGGCTTCTGCAGAGAGTAAACATTTTACCTGAGGTGTATGAGTGACATCATCAGTAACCTGCACTGGAAAGGACTAGATGCAGGTAACCACCTCTCATCACCCCCATCCCCCACACACCCCTCTCCCCCGCCGCCACTTCATTAGACATCTCCTTTCAGGAAAGGTTGGATCTTGGGAGTTTTTGAAGCAGAATTTTATGATGTAGCCTTGGCTGGTCTGAAACTCATCATATGGAAACCAGGCTTGCCCTGAACTCGTGGCAGTTCTGACTTAGACTCCCTGGTACTGGGATTACTGATGTGGATACCATCTTTGTAAGAAAGGTCTTACAGGTGGGGTGAACTTGGATAAGCCTTAGAAGGGAAGAAAAGAGGGAACTGTGGCGATGGCTTAGTTAAAGTTCTTGGTGGACCTGAGTTTGATCCCTCAGAATCCACTTAAGAAGACGTTTTAGACAGATGGATCCCTGAGGTTCCCTGGCCAGTCAGTCTAGCTTACTTGGCAAGTGAGATCCCGTCTCAGTAAAGAAAAAAAGTTGGGACCTGCTGTGAAGCCTGAAGACTCACAAACTTCCATGGTAGAAGAACAACCAGCTTGGTTGAAACTCATCCTCTGACCTCCACTTTGTATCCTGTCATCCATACCACCCCCAAATAAACATAATTTCTAAAAATGAAAAAGTGGATGGTGCCAGAGAATGGTATCTGAGATTGTTCTCTGGCCTCCACACCCACGCCCACACGTGTACATAAAGCAGGAACACACATACTGATGGAAGGATGTCAGGAGAAGAGGGTGGAGTTCTTAAGAATCCCGGCTGTTCATGGCCTTTTGAATAGGAGTAACACTGCAGTGTCCTGCCTGTCTCTGTTGGATGGTGTTAAAGGAAGCATTTTTATCGGCTTATAAATATTTACAGAACCCTCTGTATGTGAAAGTACTTAGGTGCAGACTTCCTTTTGTACTTGAGTTCTCAAGTGGGAGGACTGTCCTCCTGCCTAAGACTCTTTTCCTGGGCTGGGCGCACTCCCTTCTAGACTAGGAAGGGGTGGGAGAGCAGCAAAGGATTAGATTGGCAGAGAAAGTCCCGCCTAAGACACCCCAGGGGCCATGGCTAGGCAGCTTCTGTTTCCAGGAGGTGACTCATGATACCACTGAGAATTGAAATGAGGCCAGCAGGGGCTGTTCAGGATCAGGGAAAGAATGTCACCACCTCCATCCATCACAAGCCTGCAGCACACCTCAGGCAGCAGGCCAACCATCAGAGCCCTGCCCGATTCTTCCAGAGTTAATCCAGGTCTGACGCTGAATAAGCCTGCTTTTCTGTTGCTCAGCGGGGACCATAAAACTGACTTCAGTCTTTCCAGACTGCATGGCTGTGTGGTAGATCTTTAGCTTTACTCATAGCCTCTCATATCTACCATGTTAGGGAAAAGTTGTAAAAAAAAAGTAAAATACTGGGCTGGAGAGTGGTAGAGCATTCATCTAGCATGCTCAAGATCACAGGTTCACATCCCAGCACTAGAAAAATAAATGTATTAATTGATTAAAGGATATATAAAAAAGAAACCCTAATTTGAGGGCTTTTGGTTTTGTTTTGTTTAAGAGGTTGTTGTTGTTTTGTTGTTGTTGTTGTTGAGACAAGGTCTCACTGTGTAGTCTTGACTAGCCTGAAACTTGATATGTAGGCCAAGTTGGCCTCAAACTCACAGAGTTTCATCTCCCTGTGTCTCCTGAGTGTTGGGATTAAAGGTATGTATCACCATACCCATCCAAATATTTATTTTTATTACTTTTTAAAATGTGTGTGTGTGCGCACACACGTGCAAATGGCATGTGTATGTGGGTACCCCTTGAAAGCCAGAAGAGGGCATCAAATCCTCCTCCTTTTTTTCCATTTTCCTATTTTTTGTATGTTTGGCATACATGCGCGTATATTCATATTTCGGTGTGTGTGTGTGTGTGTGTGTGTGTGTGTGTGTGTGTGTGTGTGTGTGTGTGTGTGATGTACATGGGTTCTGGAGCTGGAGTTACAAGTGGTTTTGAGCTACCTGCTATGGATGCTGGGAAGACAACTTGGGTCCTTTGGAAGAACAGCAAGTGAGCTTACCCCAGCCCCCTTGTTCCCTTCTATTCTGTTTTGTTTTATGATAGGGTCTCCTTATGTAGTCCAGACTATCCTTGAATTCCATCCTCTGCTTCAGTTTCACAGACATTGGAATTGGGCTCCTATACCAGGCTACTTTGAATTTTTGTTGTTTGGTTGTTGTTATTGTTTGGTTTTAATTCTTTTGAAACAGGTTCTCACTTATAGCTGAGGTTGGCCTCCAACTCATTATGTAGCCAAGGGTTGACTCATGCAAGCTATCCTCTGACCCCCACATGCTCGATGAACTCTGTTTTCCTGCCTCCACCTCCCAGATGTTGGAATTACAGGCGGATGCCATCATACCTGACTGCTTTGAATTTCTTGATCATTCTCATGGAGATGACAGACTAAAACCGTGAATCTAAGGAGGGGCTGGGCTATCTCTGTGCCCTGTGTAAGATGACTGCTTAAGAACAGCATCTTCTCTGGACTGCACACCTTATTTTCCTTATTCTTATGTGTGTGGTCTGTGTGTGTGTATATGCATGTTTTCACAAATGGGGTTGCGTGTGTGTGAATGCAAGCCTGAGGGTACTGCTAGGAATTCTTCTCAGTTCTTCCACTTTATACCTCAAGGCTGGTTCCCAGTTAAACCCAGAGCTAGCCTATGTGGCTAGTATTATTAGTCAGCTTGCTTTCTCTGCCCTCTGGGGCTGGACTTACAGGCCCGCTGCCACATCCATCTGTCATTGTGTGGTATTAGGGGATTCAAACTTCATCCTCATGGTTGCCTAGCAATCACGTAACTGTTGGGCCATCACTCCAACCCTCTGATCCTCTTTATTTTATTTTAACTTTTGTACGGTCATGGGAGAACCATGAGAAGGAAGAATATCATGGATAAGACAGTGAGAACCCTGGGAGACGAATTCCTCCGCTAGGAACCAGGCCACTGCTGCCTGTGGACATTGGTGGTGCATTACATTATAAACAAAGTTGGTTTTTTTTTTTAAGTGCTTTATTACATTTATTTATTTGGGTGTGCATGTTTGTCAGTACACATAGGCCACAGCATATATCTTGAGGTCAGAGGACAACTTCTATGAGTCACATCACTCCCAGAGACTGAACTCTGGTCCTTGGGCTTGTAGGCAAGTGCCTTTACCCTCTGAGCCCCATCTCAACGGCCCATAAACTAAGTCTTGTGGATTTGTCTCTTGCAATCGGCTACATTCTCCTGTGTCCTGCTAATCCCATGATACCTGAAATGCAGTCTTGTCCATAGTCCCAGAGTCCCAGGAAGAGGCGACTCTGAACAAGCAGTTGGGAGCAGATGAGAGGATGGCCCTCAGCACTCAGTGACCTCTGGCCTTATTCAGCAAGCTCTTCATCCCCATAGCACACCCCTGGGTCCTGCTGGCACCTACTTCCGGCCTCCCTTCCTTCTGAAGACCCTTAGTGGCAAGACAGCCCACCCCTTAAACACCTCCATCTGTGTCAGCTGCCACACCAACTTGAAAACTGCCTACGCTTAGGGTTTTGAGGCATGTGAAAAAGTTAAGGCGGACTTCTTGAGCCTTCTCAGCACCCTGCCTGGTTCCCTCATCTTATTCAAATATTCTAATTGATACTCAAACTTCTCCCCCAGCGTATCACCCTAGCACCTCACTGACAGAACAGACCTTTACCTGAGGGCCTCATTATACTCGATGCCTGTGCATTGGGCCAAAAATACCTGCCTGATACCCGCTCAACATCCCGGGCTTCCGAATGACAAACAAATAATTGGGTGAAACAAACCCTGTGTTGCTGAGCAGCTGCCATCGGTGTCGAAGCATGGAAGAGTCCGTGGCAATAACAGTCACGGCTCTGCCTGGCTCGTGTCAGAGCAGGTCTTTGAACAGTAGCTTGCACTGACACCAGAGAATGACAGCTTTAGAAATGGCTTGCTAGTTACCTCAGTGAGGGAGCCCCTCTCATTGTAGAGTATGACAAGTGGCTGTCATTTCCACCCTGGTGAACAATTGACATTCCAAGATGAGGAAGGAGGGGGGCTGTGGGCAGCTGTGTCTGACAGCACGTGAGGTGGGATTGTGGAGAGGGGTCCCGAATACTAGACTTTATTGTACCTGTGACAGAAGCATCCTTATGCACATGTGCACACACGCACATGTGCACACATGCTCGTGCACGTGCACACAAACACACACACACACACACACACTATTCTCTTTCTCCATTTGTATCGCCATTCCCACTGCTGTGACCAGTTATCCAGCAAAAGCAACTTAAAGGAGGAAGGGTTACTTTGGCTCACAGTTCGAGGGTACACTCCGTCATGGTGGGAAGTCATGGAGGTGGCAGTATATGGCAGCTGGTCACACGGCATCCACAGTCAGGAAGCAGAGAGAGATGAATGCTGGCGCTCAGCTCACGGTCTCCTGTGTATGCACTCTGTGGCCCCATGGGATGGAGCTGCCAAAACTCAGGGTGGATATTCTTACCTCGGTTAGCCCAATCTAGAAACTCCCTCACAGATGTGCTCAGAGGTTTGTCCCGTAAGTGATTCTAGGTTGGCAATCCCATCTCCATGTCGTCTTAGTTAATAATTTAGGCTAAGGAAGGACAACTGAAATCCTGCCAGCTTGCTTATAGAATGCAGTTTGTCATTCAAGCCTGTGTCTCTCATTCACAGTCTATTCATGGTCAGAAGTCTTTGTAGTTAGGCTAAGGTACCAGATGTGGACTCTTGCAAGCCTGGGCCTTCCACAAGAGAGAAGACAAGCTCTGGGGCCAGGGAGGTGTCTCAGTGGGTGAAATGCTTGCCTCATATTTGTGAAGACTTGAGTTTGCATCCCCAGAGCCATGTAAAGTCAGGAGCAGTTATACACAAGAGCCTCTGTCTCAAATAGTGTGGAAAGTGAGGAGACACACCCAAAATTATCCCCCAACTACTGCACATCATGTGTGTCATGTACCTGTACTCACAGACGAATATATATCTCTCACACACAAACACAAGGACGCCAGATGTGTCTAATCTACAAGGCTTGACACTGCTCTTAGGATTAGACACAGTCTTCCTTCCCATTACGGGTTTCCCATCCTACTTTCTTCCAACCTCATGGAGAGCCCTCTCATATACAGGGTAGTTGACGTGCTGATCCCATAGGGAGAGCTGCCCTAATCTGAGTGAGGCTCTGACATGTGACCTTGGGACAGTGTTCTGCTTTGCCTACTCTCTGGGTAGCTTCTTGAGACAGTCTATTCTGCTCGTTTCCCTGTTGGCAGGTCCCTATAGTACATGAAAGGTTAACACAACACAGCACACATACCCTGATCGAAAGGGACATGATGACCAGTAACTGTTTTGTAAACAAAGCACTGCCCTGTGCTAATTCTTTATGAATTCTCACCATGCACAACCATGAACGAGTGGACAACAGTGCCTTTACATGATTGTTCATCCAAGCAAAATTGTAGCAAGTTTAAAGCTGTAAATTACAGGTTGAGTTTTTCTCCCGATATATAATAAATACACAAAGAAGTTTCAACAAGCCATCTAGAGTTTTACTACAAGAGTCTCACTTTATAGTTCAAGCCGGCCTGGAAGCCACACTCCTCCTACCTCAGTGTCCTGTGTGCAGGGATTACAGGGGTACACCACTGTACACCATTAATAGGCAAACCTTTTTAGATACTCTTCAAGAATAGACATCATCCAAGTCTCATTGTGTTAAAAGCAGTGGTCCTTGAGGCTAGGCATGTTGCTTAGTTGGTAGAGTAGCATGGAGGAAGTCCTGGGTTCTCATGTAGTAGCATGCAGTTACCGCACCAGCAAATACATAGTGCTATTTATAATATGTCTGTCCTTCCGAAAAGTCCCTTAGCCCTGACTTTCTCACAACTTCTTTTGACGTGATCTGTTCTCATCCGGATATGAATAAGGGCACACATTGTCAGTCTTAATCCAGATTGCTGCACCCTCTCCCTAGCCTCTCAGTCTTAGAGATCGGGTCTCATGTAGCCCAGGCTAGCATTGAACTCCTTATCCTCCTGCCTCCTCCTCTCAAGTGCTGGGATTCTCAAACTTAGGGACAAAATGTCTCTGAAAAATGAGTTTTACTGGAGAGAGAACAACATCAAGTGAGTCTCTGTCCATCCATCCATCCACCCACCTGTCCGGGTGTCTATGTCTGTCTCTTTGTTTAGAGCAATGGTTGCAAACCCTTTTGGGGGGGTGTCAAGTGACCTTTGACAGGGGTCACCTAAGACTATTGGAAAACACAGTTCTTTACATTACAGTCCAAAACAGTAGCAAAATTACAGATATGGAAATAACATTACGGTTGGGGCTCATCACAGCATGAGGAGCTGTATTAAAGGGTCGCAGCATTGGGAAGACTGAGAATCAGTGACGTCATGCTTTCAGTTCACACCCAAGCTCTTCATGATCGTCAGTTTCCTGGATGTGAATGGTTGGTTGGTTGGTTGGTTGGTTGGTTGGTTTGTTGTTTGTTTGAAGAGGTATCCCTGTTGAGCCAGTTTTAATATTCAAAGAAATGCTAGGGTTTTCAAACCCTAAATGACAGTTATTTTAGAGGTCCCTTCACCACCGAGCCTTCCCAAGTATTCTAGAAGGTCTACCTGCCAAGTACCAAGTACGCACCCAGTGAAGGATGCATTCATCAGATTGCTTCCTCTCTGCCCTCGGGTTGTTGAATGTTCTAGGAGAAACGGATTACTGAGTGGAGGACTGAACCTTAGCTAAACTCTCCCCTACCCACTCCAGTATGGATGTTGTGTGTGCGTCCACTTGTGTGTGTGTACACACTCGATGTACAGAAAATGGATCCCAGGATCTCAGGCATGCTAGATTAGTGTTCTATCACTGAGCTATGCCTTCAGCCTCTTCACTGAGAGACGGGGCTAGGCAATTGCTCTAACTGTATCCCCCTAGCCCCTCACTGGAGGATTCTAGGCAGGTGCTCCACCACTGAGCTATGCCCCTAGCCCCTCACTGGGAGATTCAGGGCAGGTGCTCTACCACTGAGCCACGCCCCCAGCCCTTCACTGGGGGATTCTAGGCAGGGGCTCTCCCACTGAGCCACGCCCCCAGCCCCTCACTGGGGGATTCTAGGCAGGGGCTCTACCACTGAGCCACGCCCCCAGCCCCTCACTGGGGATTCTAGGCAGGGGCTCTACCACTGAGCCACGCCCCCAGCCCCTCACTGAGGGATTCTAGGCAGGAACTCTACCACTGAGCCATGCCCCTAGCTCCTTACTAAGCGATTCTGGGCAGGCTTGATAGCTATAAAGGCCTCGCACATGGGTAAAATACTTCATCTTTTCCTTAGATAGCAAAGAGGGCCTGGATGATAACGCTATCAGAGAATGTCCTCTAAAACACAAAGTTCCAAGTGTAACAAATAGAAACACTGAGCGTCTGTTCTTTTTCTTCTTTCCCCTTACTCCCTTTTCTCTCCTCTCCCTCTCCCTCTCTCTTCTTCTCCTCCTCTCCCTCATCCCCCCTTCCGCTCTCTCTTCCTCCCCCTTCCCTCTCCTCCTCCTTTACCTTTTTATTTTTGCTGACTTTGTTTCCTTGCTTTTTTTTTTTTTTTTTGGTTTGCAAAGGGTTTCACTATATAGTCCTACTGGCCTGTACCTCACTATGTAGGCTAGCCTTGGCCTCAGACCTGTGAAGAACCTCCTGCCTCTGTCTCCAGGTGCTGGGATTACAGGGTGTCTACCACCATGCCTGGTTTCTGTGATGCTGGGCAGTTAAGCCCTAGACTTGATACATGCTGGGCCAGCCACTGAGCACTCCACCACCCAAGCCACCAACCCAAGTCCCTGGCCCCTCTCTGCCTTTCCTTCTCCTCGGTATTCTACTAGTTTGTATCATTCACAAAGTTTTCTCTTCCCAGAAATAATTTAATGTGGTGTTTCCTGAGACTTCAAGTTATTTTACCACAAATGCTTTTTAAAATTGTGTCCTTTTGTATGGCTTTTGTTTGTTTGTTTGTTTGTTTGTTTAAGCTACCATAGAAAATAATGGGCTTCATTCTGCTCGTATGCAGTCTGAATTACCCATCACCTGTATGTGTAATATATGCATACATACAAACATAAATACATAGATATGGATAATTTAAACAAATATTTTAAATCTATGTTCTGCATAGGAAACAAACATGTATATTTGTCTCTTCTAGTCTGGCCTATTTCTTTCAATGGCACCAACTCCAGTTCTGTTCCTATTCCTGCACATGTTAAGCCTTAAAGTTCTTTTCCTAGTAAATGGAATGTGTGTCTTAGAAGCACACTTACATTTCTTAAGAGTTAGATTTCCCTCCCAGGTCTTTGTATACTGTCCTGTTTCCCCTCATCCTTTGCTGGACTGGTCTTTTTCTCTTCATGTAAAATAGACCTGAAGAACTGGATAAGTGTTTCAGAGTTAAGCACTTGCTTCTCTTGAAAGGGCCGGAGTTCGGTTCCCCAGCATCAGGCACTCACAACTGCCTATAACTGGCCCACCAAGGGTGTCTGACACCCACTTCTGGGGGTGCTGCCTCTATAGACCCACACCCACATACAGACCAAGCTGCCTCCACTTTCCACCCCCAAATCAGGCTAACCAGAGGATTGACTGATTCAGAGCTAAACTAACTTCGTTTGCCTCTGGAGTTGATGGAAGTGGTGGGCACTCCTGGTGTAGGGACGGATACTGTTTAGGTCCAACATTAAGCCACTCACGGTGTTTTGGAGGCCACAGGTCAGGGAAACTCCAATCCATCCATGGAGGATTACACAGGAGAGGGAAAAGTGGCTGTCAACAGAGACCTGCTCGGGAGCTTTTCACACACATACCCCTCCAGGCACAGGGCTCTGCCTTTACCTCCACATCAAAGGGACAGTGCTGGCCCAGACCCTTTATCACCTCTTTTGGTTGGTTAGTTGGCTGGCCATTTTAGGCTGGGACTCACAGCACCCTAGCTGACCTCAAACTTGCTACATAGTGAAGATTACATGGAACACCTTTTATCTTGGTTGGTTGGTTGCTTTTTCGGCTGTTGGTTTTTAAAAATACTTATTGTATTTTTACTTTGTGTGTGTGTGTGTGTGTGTGTGTGTGTGTTGTGTGTGTGTGTGTGTATACATAAGTACAGATTCCCACAATGTCTCTTAAGACAAGGGCATTGGATCTCCCCAGAACTGGGAGTTTCAGGCATTTGTCAGCTGCCCAGTGTCAGCCCTAGGAACTGAAATCAGAATCTCTGGAAGAGCAGTATGCTCTTTGAACCACTGAGCCATCTCTCCAGTCCCCTTCCTTGGTGTTTTAAGATAGAGACTCAAAATTGGCAACCTGGTGGAGGATGGCCTGAAAGAAACTCTTATCCTTCCTGCCTCCACCCACCAAATACTGAGTTTATAAGTGTGTGTCACAACACCTAGTTATACTGATATAACTAGATAAACTGCTGTTTATCCGTTCATACTGCTATCAGAGATATTAGGCCCAGAGCCCTGGCAGCCCTAAGAAGCCAGGTTCAGCGGCTCATCCTCTCCAGACCAATTAGAGAGACAAGTGGTCGTGAAAAGCAGACAAAGAGATACATTCAGTGTGGCCATGCTGGGAAGAGGAATAGCAATGCTCATTGACCCTCCCCCACCCCAAGTCGATCTTAAGTGTCTAGGGATTAGCTTTAAATAGTGGGCAAGAGTTTACATAGCTAAGTAGTCCAAGTCAAGGTGTGGACCCACCCACTAATTAAGTTTCAGGGTTCTAGTCTCTTTGGCAAGGTGATGGCTGCTGATAAGTTGTTAGGACTGTGTGAAATCTCTTCCCAGGAGATAAGCTTCCCTTTGGCTGGCAGCCGGCTTTTCAGCCCTTTCCTTCTCCCAATTTGTTAATCCTGGGGGAGTTCCAATTCCTTAGGGCCAGTTGTTGCAATAGCCTGATAGCCAAAGGGAGGCCAGGCACAGTGTCCCTTCAGTATTGTGGAGGCCAAAGGGCAATGTTGAGAGTCTCTATAACATTCCACCTTATTCTTAAGGAACAGTCTTATTGAACCTGGAGGTCCCTGATGGCTAGACAGGCTGGCCAGGGAGTTCCAGGAATCATTCAGACTCCACCTCCCAGAGCTGGGGTTACAAACGCATACCACTGCCACACCTGGCTTTAAGGTAGTTGTTGAGAATCTGAACTCAGATCCTCATGCCATATGGGAAGTACTTACATCCCCACCCCCACTATAAAGTATTGGAGGGATGCAGCTCAGAGGTCATTGAGTTCCATTCAGATATAAGGGCCCCACCCCTCGTCAGGATTAGTGTGTACTGTGCCAGTAACCCTGCAACTGGTGCAGTGCTCTAGGTAAGATTGTCTAGTTAGATTGGATATCAGGTTGAAAGGTTAATTGGTAAGGAACGTGGGGCTCAGAGCCCTTAACATGCGAGTATTCAAGAATCTTAAATCCTGTTATGTCTGTGAGAACATTATTCTTAACTGTTTATTTGCTCTTATATTATCATTTTATACACGCATGCACGCACGCACGCACGCATATTTCTTTGTGCGTGCCCATGATGTTCATGTGGAGGTCAGAGGACAATTTGTAAGAGTCAGTTCTCTCTTTCTACCCTGTGAGTACCAGTGATCAAACTCAGGTCCCGAAGCTTGGCAGTGAGTGTGTTGACGCGTTAAGTCACCTCAACAGCCCTATCTATGCACTTCAATTTTTTTCATTGACTGCCTTCATAAATACCAGAAAATCCTACCACTTACCAAGTCTATAAGATCTAAATAGTACTCATATGTTTTATGTCTTTCTTTGAAAAATGTTTTAAATTATGCCTGTATTTGTCTCTATATGGGTATGTGCTTGTGGGTGCAATTCCAGAAGAGGCCTGAAGAGGGCGATGTGTAGGTGGTCGTCTGTTTTGATCGATTTAGGCTGGGATCATGTAGACCTTTCTTCACTACGAATATGCTTTCCCCTGCTGTGTCTGATTTTAATCATATATATGTCCAGTTATGCAAAGGCCTAGGGTGGCAAATAAAACATTTTGCAGACATACAGTCTACCTACCACTTGTTTGACCAGCAGTGCCTTAGGCTAGAGATATGTCTAGAAAGACCAATTGAACCTTGCCCCTCTCCTTTATTCTTTATTTTGGAGGTACCAACAGAGTGCTAAAGAATCAGTTCTGGGCTCAACATGGCACCATTATACTCCTGCTCGAGCCACAGAGCCAGGGGCCTTCAGCTGTGGATAGACACATTTGTCTCACATGACTTTGTCTCTCCCTCCTCCTCTCCAAGAATGGGAAGCCACAATTTGAGGCAAGGTGGAGGTGTGACTCCTCCCTCAACCCCAGCATTATAGCTCTTTTGTGTGGCATTGCACCTCACAGTTCGTAATCCCATCTACTTAAAACAGGTGTGTAGACATTTTTTAGGACCAGAGCAAGGAAGTTAGGCCTTCTAGAGAGACAGAAAAATGACCTTCCCTTCAAGAGGCTGATAAATTAAATCGGACTCTTAAGAATGGCTTATTCATGTCCTCGGAGGTAGATCTTGGAAGCGAGTGCCCCAGCTGAACATAGGGAAGGTCCTTTGTCAGCACCCTAAAGGCCCATTTGAAATGTCATCAGCTCGGAACACTCCATCACCAGAGACTATCAACAGCCCGTTTAAAAGAATGCCTTGGGTCAGGTGGAAATAGATGGCAGGCCCTTAATTCATTACGATAAGGGCGACCATAAAAGAGAGTTATGTAGTGAGAATTAACGAGATCTAGGGTGACTCCGAAGCCCCTGTCCTGTGACCGTCCACACCAAATGCCTGTTCTTTTTGCATATGCCCCGGGATCTTCTGTTTAACAAACTTATCCAGCATGAAGAAAGCTATGACATTCAGGAATGTTCCAAATCTAGTTTGATCTCCTTTGGGAAAATTTGCCAAAATTTGATTGATATGTCTGATTTCTGTCCCCTTTTGGGTACTGGGAATCTAACCTAGAGCCTTGTACCATTACAACTCGTCCTTCCTTGAGGGATTCTAGGCAGGGGCTCCACCACTGAGTCACAACCCAGCCCCTCACTGGGAGATTCTGGACTCTACCACTGAGTCATACTCTAGTCCTTCATTGGGGGATTCTAGGCAGGAGCTCTACCACTGAGCCACGCCCCCAGCCCTTCACTGGGGGATTCTAGGCAGGTGCTCTACCACTGAGCCACGCCCCCAGCCCCTCACTGGGGGATTCTAGGCAGGGGCTCTACCACTGAGCCACGCCCCCAGCCCTTCACTGGGGGATTCTAGGCAGATGCTCTACCACTGAGCCACGCCCCCAGCCCCTCACTGGGGGATTCTAGGCAGGGGCTCTACCACTGAGCCACGCCCCCAGCCCCTCACTGGGGGATTCTAGGCAGGGGCTCTACCACTGAGCCACGCCCCCAGCCCCTCACTGGGGGATTCTAGGCAGGGGCTCTACCACTGAGCCATGCCCCGAGCCCTTCACTGGGGGATTTCAGACAGTTATACTGCTTAGATATGCCTGTAGTTTCTCTCTAGAAAATTCTGGGTAAGTACTCTACCACTGAGGTATAGTCTCAGCGGTCTTTCTTTTTATTTTGAGACAGGGTCTCCCTAAGTTACCTAGACTAGCCTTGGATTCACTCTTTAGCTAGGCAGGCCTTGGACCTTAGGAATCCCTTGTTTCAACCTCTAAAGTAGCTGGACTCACAGGCCTGTACCTCCGTGCCTGGCTCCTGTATCTGATTTTAAATTGTTGAGAGTTGGGCCAAATTTTAAAATGAACGTCAGTTTAATGTCATTTGGTCATGATAGAGAATCTGATAATCTGAAAGCTCAGCTGTAACCTCATCCGCCCACTGGAGATAAACAGCCTAATCTAATAAGCATGGGCTTAGTCTTAAGCAAGGCATCTGGGAGAAGGAAGGACGGTGGCTGGGATATATTTTAACAGGAGTCAGTATCAGAAATGTTTGTGCAGAGTGTGACTTTAGAATTATTTTCCCATTGGAGGATGTTTGTGACAAGCGCCTCCACCCCCACCCCCATGTGGCTCAGCTGGACTAGAACTCAGTTGTGTAGCCAAGGCTGGCTTCCTGCTTGCTGCACTCCTCCTGCTTCTGCCCCCGCCCGCCCCCCCGCCCCATGGAATGCTGGGATTGTAGGTGTGTATGCCTGTGGACATCCACTTGCACTTGGAGGCCAGAGGACAACCATAGCTGTTGTTTTCCTGGGTGTCCTTTGTTTTGTTGTGTTTCTTTGAGACAGGCTCTCCCATTGGCTGGGAGCTTAACATGTGGGCTAGTACTGATCTGTGTCTCCATTGCTGCAATTATTCCCATACACCCCCATCATCCTTCCAACCTCCCTTAACACAGGTGCTAGTACTCCAATTCCGGTACTGGATGGACTGAGCCGGCTCCCCAGCCCTTAGCTCCTCCTCCCCTTTCTCCTCTACCCTCCACATTGTAACAAAGTAGCAGAAAGCTAATGAAAGTATTCAGTACCGGAAATGCCGTTACTCAACACTTTCAGCTTTGAGCAGGTTTTACAAAGAGATCGTTGATGTGTTTATTAGAAAGACTTGTTTACTGGTGAAGGGTATTTTGATACACACAGAAAGAAGGGAGGAAGGGAGGGAGCATTTAAGAAATGATTATGTTGTTGACTCATACCCCCGTGTATAAATTGCTGAATTGCTGTGTGGTACACACTGGACCGCTGCTAAACATTCCATCATGCCATATGTAATTAGCTTTTACGTATGTTGGTGGTTCCTATCAACGTGGCGTCTACCCTTGGCCTTCTTAAATTTCTGTGGCTCACAATACTAACAGTAAGAGGAGCAGAAGCAGATACATACTAAAAAACCCTGGAACTCCACTGTAAGTGAAAATTCCACCACACGAGTGGAACCTTGTAGAATTCTAAGTGCCTGAGTTTTAGAGCAGAGGAGATGAAAAAAAAATCATAAGGCCTTAAGACCCTTTAATGATGTAATTTAGAGGAATTCTTTTGTACCTAACTCTTACTAATTTTTTAAAATTATGTCTATGCATTTATTTGTGGGTATTCGGATGTGTGAGTGCAGGTACGGAGGAGACCAGAGAGGTCACATCCTCTGGAGCTGTTTTATGAACCACCTGATGTGGACGCCGGGAGCTCTGCAGGAGTAGTACCTGCATGCCTCTTAACCATTGAGGACTTTTCTTAATGCTTACACATGTGCATTTGTGTGCCTGTGATGTCCGAGGACAACCTTGGGTGGTGTTTCTCAGGTTCCATCCACCTTCTGTGACACTGAAGATAAATTGTTTACCTAGATCCCAAGTAGTCTGGGTGGCTGGTTAGTAAGTCCCAGGAATCCTCCTGTTACTCCCTCTCCAGCACCAGGATTACAGACTGTGCAATTTCATGTGAGCTCCAAGGGTCAGACTCACGTGCAAGGCAAGTACTCTACCCACTGAGCACCGCATTAGAGGACTTTTTTGTTTGTTTTTGTTTTTTTGGTTTTTCAAGGCAGGGTTTCTCTTTGTAGACCTGGCTGTCCTGGAACTCACTCTGTAGACCAGGCTGGCCTCGAACTCAGAAATTCACCTGCTTCTGCCTCCCAAGTGCTGGGATTAAAGGCGTGTGCCACCACTGCCCGGCACATTAGAGGATTTTTTAAAAATTAAATTAAAATGTAATGACATCACTTCCTCCCTCACTTCCTCTCCCCAGTCCCTCGTATGTTATCTACACTGCTCTACTTGCTCCCTCTCAAATCAACTTCTTTTTCCTTGTTAGTTTTTTAAAAAAAGAGTTATTTATTTTATGTATATGAGTACACCATAATTGTCTTCAGACACACCAGAAGAGGGCATCGGATCCCATTACAGATGGTTGTAAGCCACCATGTGGTTGCTGGGAATTGAACTCAGAACCTCTGGAAGAGCAGTCAGTGCTCTTAACCACTCACTGAGCCATGTCTCCAGCCCATTTTTTTATTATTATTATTATTATTATTATTACATATACATACATACAAACACACATACATACATATGTGCATGCATACACACATACACAGACATACATGCAGATACATGTATAAAGCAAGGTTACACATAAGTTGGCGTCCTCTGCAGTCAGGTGGCACTTGTTCGCTGAGATGGGATCTTATGTGTTCCGTTCTTTTCAGAGGTGAGTTTAGAGGCTAACAAGGGGATTGTCGTATTTTATGACATCTCCCATCCGGTTCCCACCTGTCCTTCCTTAGGTGCCCCGTCAAGTCAGGCTCCTAGGAAGACTAGATAGACATTCGTTTTCCATCCTCTCCGCCAAGTTCCTGTCCTCACCTTCCCTTTCAGTTAGCGCTAATGAAGTCTGGAGGATTCTGGGAGGCCTACTGATGACCCGACCCCACCCCCCATCCCCACCCCTCCCCAGTGCCCTGACTCACAACCTCTGCAGGGTCTAAAGGGAGAGAAGGGTTATTTCCACCCCACCTCCAGGGAACACAGAAGTACTTTTCTGATTCTGAACAGATTAGACAGCCCCACTGGGGCCAGCATGTGGGTCCTGCCACAGTAATTGTGCCCAGGTGGGTATTTAAATTTCAAATTTCTGTCGAAGCAAGCCAACACTGTTCATTACAGGGCCGTTTGTAACACTTGAGTCTCAGAGATTTAAAAACGGAAAAATTCTGTGTCAAGATTGGAGGAGTTGTTTGGACTTGGTGGCACATGCTCTTAATCATAGTTCTCTGGAAACTGAGGCAAGGAGGACTATTGCAAGGGCCAGACCGGCCATGGTTACAAAGGAAGACGTTCTTCAAAAATAAACTGGTCATGTTGGCATATACATATGAGCCAGGGGCTTGGGAAGTGGATGCAGGAGAGGCAGACATGTAAGGCTAGCCTTAGCTATACACTGAGTTTGAGTCTTGCCTGGACCAAGAAGCAGCAGCAGCATCAACCAAAACAGGCTGGAGAGCTTGCATCCCGAGGAGCTGAATTTGGATGCCAGATGCTGTGGTACCTGCCTATAATCCGAGCAGTGCTTCAGTAGGGTGGGAGGCAGAGACAGGAGAATCCCCAGGAATCTCAAAGGCCAGCCAGCCCAGAGCGCTGGGCACAGTGTCAACCGGCCCCTTCCTTCTTCACAAGGTGGATGTGAGCTCCTGAGATGACTTAATGGGCAAAGGCGCTTGATTGCCAAGCCTGATGACCTGAATTCAGTCCCTGAACTCACATAGAGGAACGAGAGAGCTGACTCCTACAAACTGTCCCCTGACCTGCCATTGTGAGCATGACACATACCCAGAAATAATAAAAAGAAATCAAAAAGAGATAAATGAACAAACAAAAAAGACAAGGACCTAATCCCTTAATCCTGTCAAAGGATTATCCCAAGATGTGTTTGGTTTTGTAAAACAAGGAACTCCTACACGTTGCCTCCTGCTGGCTTAGCCTGGTGTGGGATGAAAGAAAGTGTGAGGTGGGAGTGGGCTCAGGTCATGCGGCTCTGTGTGGTAGCAGGGGAGCATCTGGGAGGATTTAGACAGCAGAGAGCGAACCAGTCATTCTGTAACCCATTACTTGAGGAAGGGACCCACAAATCCCTTCCAAGACGGGAGCTAGTTTCCTTATAAAACAGAGCAACAATGAATGAAAGATCAGATCGGTCAAAATCTCACCAGAGAGTGGCCATATCTCCATTTGCTTTCTTTTCCTTTGGTAAACTCACCCTGTGAAGATAGTTTGGTACATCTGGAAAGAACCTGGCTAGGGAAGAATGTTCCAGAACATTGCATACTGTTCTTGATTTGGTGTGTAAATTCACTTCATCTTTAAGAGGGTAATGATCCATTTTTCTGTTTTCTTTTGTTTGGTTGGTTAGGTTTTTTTTCCTTTTTTCTTTTTGACAGTATCTTATGTAGTCCAGGTTGACCTTGAACTCACTAACTAGCTTAGGATGACTTTGAACTTCTGATCCTGCCTCTCCCACCTGAGTGCTGAGGTTGCAGGCATGGGCCAATATCCACAGTTTATGGTATGCTGCGTTTGGAATCCAGGGCTTAATGTGTGCTAGGCAAACAGTCTACCTACAAAGCTGCAGCTACAGCTCAGGTTTAAGTGGTTACTGTTACTGTTTTGGGACAGGTCTCTGTAGCCTAGACTGGCCTGATTGTTGCTTTGTAGCCCAGGATAGCCTAAAACTCACAGCCATCCTTCTGTGTCACCCTCCGGAGCACGGACTGGAACACCTTTAAGATGTTTTGACTTTGAGGTTTATTTTTATTTTATGTGAACAAGCACCCAGCATGTATGTTTGTGCACTACATGTCTGGTACCCTTGAAGGCAGAAGACGGTGCCAGTTCCCCAGTAACTGGAGTTCTACAAGTGGTCATGGGCCACCTTGTAGCCACAGTGCTGGGAGCCAAGCCTGGGTACTTTGTAGGAGCAGCAAGTGCCCGCCACTGCTGAGTCACCTCTTGCCTCATGGATTCGCTTTGCTTACCAGATCACTATAGTTTTTGTGCTGTGACTCAAGGTCTTTCCCACCCGGGAGTGCCACACTTTGTGCTGCCCCTGACCATTTCCCATATAATCTTTTCACCTGAAAGAGTCACTTGCTTTATTTCACTTTATGTTCTTGTGGCCAGAATGAAGACAGCTGGGGGCGTGTTCTGTATCCTTAACTGACACAGTCCCTTTCTCTGGAACACATTGTTGGGCTTTAAGAAATCCTCCTCCTCCTAGTCATTCCATGAGCCTCTCTTTCCCCCAAGGAGCTTCCATAAATGAAAATCCTATACCCAGCCTTGGGCAGCATCCAGAACTGGGGAGGGAGGCACCGCTTTCTTTGCTCTGTGAAAGGGAGCGTCCACGTATGCTTGACCATTGGTGACAAACAGCCCAGCCTTCCCACTCCACCTCTAAGGTGGGCTTGGGTTCCTTGTGCCTGCTGCCATTCCTGAACCAGTGTAGCATGGGTTTCCTGCTCTGCCTCTGCAGGCCTGTAGGCTCGCTTCCTTTCCAGCTTGGATGACTCCATTATTTCCCCCTGGGAGTGTCTCCGCTCCTGTTCTTGCTTTCAAGGGCAGGACAGAGCCTCTGCCCAGGATCCCTGCGGGGAATGGGAGGACTTGTATTCTATCAGAGCGTTCATCATTGAATTATATCATTCTGTCTATTTAAATCTGTTCCCTACCCCGGGGTGTGCTGGGCATCAATGTATATGTGTAGGGGCCAGAGAACAACTTAGATGACAGCCTACAGAGTCCTTCAGAGCCACCCACCTGATTTTACTAAAATTGTAGTTATTATCACTGTTGTTTGTGAGTCTGTGTGCATGAATGTTATAGACAATGTCGTGAAGTTGTTTGTCTTTTCACCTTAATGTGTGATCTGGGGGTTGGACTCAGGTCATCAAGTTGAACAGCAAGCACATTATCTGATGAGCCAACTTGTCAGACTGTAACTTGTTTTCGAGACAGTCTTTCATTGGCACCTGAGGCTGGTTGATTAGGCCATGGGCTGTCTGGGGAGAACCAAGGATCTGCCTAGCTCCACCTCCCCTGCTGTGGGATTACAAGCATAGTCCACCATGCCAGGCATGTTGAATGCTGGGAACTGAACTCAAGTCCTCATGCTGTGCAGCAAGTGCTATACCTATTGAGCCATCTCTCCGGCTACTTGTTTTAACTGTTCTTTAAGTAAGTCGTAGGGTCCTCCAGAGAAGGATCCAGTGCTTTTTGTTCTTTTGAAACAGGGTCTCATGTAACCCAGGCTGCCTTTGAACTCACAATGCAGCAGCTAGCAATGACTTGAATTCCTGAGTTTTCCCAGATCCTCCTGTGGTCCTGACATTTTGGAGGTAAAGGTAGGAAGATTGTTTAGGGTTCCAAGACAGTATGGGCTACCTGATACCCTGTCTTATTCAACTCAAGGCCCTTTTTAAAAAGTAGACTATTGACTGGGGGATGAATGGGAAGAGAGGGAGGAGAGTGTGGCCTTTTGAAGGACTGCCAGCCTGTGTCAGCCTGTGGGTAGGGGGAAGGGCCCCACCTTGTTCTCTTCCCAGTGTCTGTTTCTCATTACAGTGGGTGTGGTTGCTTCTTTCAGTCTCATCTTTTGTCTCCCTGATGATTAGTGAACTTCTTTCCATGTGCTCCTAAGATGTTTGTATGTCCTCTTTGAAGAAGTGCCTATTCAAATCCTTTGCCCATTTTTTAAAAAGTTAGTTTCTGTTACATTTCTGTGGACATGCATGCCGCAGCTTGGCTGTGGAGGTCAGAGGACAGCTTGGTGGGAGTCTGTTCTCACCTTCCTCCATGGGGAATTGAACTCAGATCACCAAGCTTGGCCGCAAGTACCCTTACCCACTAAACCATCTCAGCAGCCCATTTGCCCATTTTTTAAATAGGTTATTTGTTGTTGTGTATTTAGATTAGCTCTTTATATACTCTGCGACCTAGACTATTATCATACGGGATTTGCAAATATAGCCTCTTGTATTATGAAGTTTGCTTTTTGTTTTTCTGTTTTGGAAGAGAATTTTTATAACTCAGGCTGGCCTTGAACTTAGAGTCGTCCCATGTCTACTTCCTAAGTGCCTGCTAGGCATCTACTGCATACCAAACAGCATATACAATTTTTAAAATGTATTATTTGAAAATGTCATTTATGGGCTGGGCGGTGGTGGTGCACGCCTTTAATCCCAGCACTTGGGAGGCAGAGGCAGACAGATTTCTGAGATCGAGGCCGGTCTGTCTGGTCTACAGAGTGAGTTCCAGGACAGCCAGAGCTATATAGAGAAACCCTGTCTCGAAAAACGAAAAAAAAAGAAAAGAAAATGTCATTTATATTCACATGTAACCTGATTATATTCACCCCTACTTCCTCTTGCTCTGCTGGGGTCCCACCAAACCATATCAGTCTCCCAACCTCATGTGGTGTTTGTTTGTTTAAAATAACCCACTAATTCCAATTATTTCTATCCAGATATGTGTGGGTGTGGAGTCATATTTGGGGCATAGACAACCTACCAGTAGCCACTCCCCCAGTGAAAAGTGACCCTCCCACCAGCTGCCATCATTGGCCAGTAGCTCTCAGCTAGAGGTGGCCATCTCCCCAACTCCATGCTGGAATTTGTAACTGGCTCGATTTTGCAGTTCTGCTGGTAACCACAGCTCCCGTGAGTTCACGTGTGCAACAGCCATGTCATGCCCAGATGACCGTGTTTCACATCCCTTATCCCTTTCCTCTGAGTCTTAAGTTCTTTACATTTTACAGTGTTCTCTGGGCCTTGGAGGTGACGCTTGACATAGATATCCCATGTATGGCTGAGTACTCAGAGTCACTTTTTCTGAGAAAGGAGTTACCTCCCCATGAGTGTTTTAGTGAGGGAGGCCTCAGCAGAATCCAAAACAATACAGGCTACTGCCGTTGTCCATGATGGCCCAATATACTAGATAATAAGACTCCGTTGCTGAAGAGATCGTATACTTCGGTTGCATGACATAGAGCTACAGTCTCTACCTGCCAGGCATGCACTAATTTTTAAAACAAGTCAAAACTAAGGCACACTCATGGTATGAAAGTGTGTTTTGCACCATGGTTTTCAAAGTGTTTCATTCTTTACTGCTAATTGCAGTTGTAGTTATCTGCTTTCCTAACCAGCACTTGAGGTGCACATGACATGGAGGGTCACCCTTCTGTCCTTGACGGAACTGTGGCATGGGAGGAAGACGGCCACTCAGCAGAAACACACACCTGGCCTCTCCAATTTTGTATCTTATTCAGCTTCCACAGACCTACTAATTCTAATCAGTTGGCTAATTAGAACTCGCCTTTGCCTGTTTGGTAGAATCACTTTATGCACCATTCAAGAATAATAAACATTCACACCCTAGGCTTTTAATGGTCCGAGGCAGTGGAGGAGTGTATAAAAAGGTTTGCCTCTTGAGCACTAACTAGGCTTTGTAAAAGAGGGAACCTGTCTACAGAGATAACAGCTGCTCAGGGGTGTCTTATCCTAGTCTGGGATACTTCCCAGACTCTTAGAGACAGAAAGCAGGCAGTACTTAATAATCTTAGTGATCACAGCTTGTAATTTGGGATGAAGCTAAGTGGTAAACAGTCTGGGAATGTAACACAGTGGTAGAGCCCCTGCCTAGAATCCCCCAGTGAGGGGCTGGGGGCGTGGCTCAGTGGTAGAGCCGCTTTCTAGAATCCTCCATTTAGGGAGTAGAGCATGGCCGCCTTTTCCATAATAGAATGCCTGCCTAGAATCTTCCCAATGAGAGGCTGGGGCATGAACTCAGCAAGGTCAAGGCAGCATAAGCTTACAGTAGCTATTCACAGTATATCGACAGTCTAGAGCAGAGAGAAGGGATGTGTATGTACCTCTTTTGCTCAGCCCCTTCTCTACTCTTATCTAGTCCAGGACACAAACCAAGGGAATTGTGGCCAGTCATATTCAGGACAGTTATTACCACTTCAATTGACCCAGTTAAAAAAATTACTCAGAAGAGGCTGGAAAAATGGCTCAATGGTTAAGAGTGCTTGCTGTTTTGGGGGTGCACCCAAGTTCAATTCCCACACCTACATTGAGTATGGGTCACAGTGCCTATAACTCCAGTTCCAGGAAATTCTATGCCCCTTTCTAACCTACGTACATACACACGCACACACACACACACACACACACACACATACACACAGCATATATCCAAACACACACACACATAAATTTAAAAGAACACATGAATTTAAAAAAATCACTCACAGATATGGCCAGACAGTCCTTCATTGAGACTCTCTTCCCAGGTGATCCTATATTATGTAAAGTTGTATAAAACTGAATGTCACAAATGGCTACATTATATTTGTTGCTACTTAATTGTTACATGTAAATGAGTCAAGTGTTAACTCTATGGGAACTGAAATCAGGTCAAGAGGGATTTACCATCCGGGGCTCTGTGATGTAAGAAAAATTTGAGTCTGAGGCACTGGCTCAGTGGATAATGTGCTTACATAGAATGCAGGAAGTCATCCTGGGTTCAGTTCCCAGAATGTACCCTCACACAGGTCTGCCCTGTGTACCTTCAGCAGCATCAAGGAGCACAGGAAGTCACCAGGAAAAGGAGAGATGTGTTTCAGAGCCCTGAAACTTTGGAGTTCACCTTGACATGGAGAAGAGTCCTTGCTTATTTTATTGATGTTTTAATTAACAGTGAAATAGAGTATAGATTCATTATTAGGTTGTAGGCAATTAGCAATAAACATTTTAATATGCAAATTAAATCTTTGGGGGTATTGGGAATTGATAGTCCTCTGTTGAAGGCTCCTAGTGTGTATGTGTGTGTGTGTGTTTTGTAAATTTTGTGTTTTTTAAGGGGGGTTGTATTTTGTTTGTTTGCTTTTGCTTTTTAAGACAGGGTTTCTCTTTATAACAGCCCTGGCTGTCCTGGAATTTACTTTGTAAATCAGGTTAGCCTCGAACTCACAGAGATCTACCTGCTTCTTCCTCCTAAGTACTGAGACTAAAGGTGTGAGCCACCACACACAGCTGTAAATTTTGTAAATAATGTCACACACTCCTCATAAGGGACCCCAGTGTCACACCAAAGTATGACTCTGTCAGAGTTTGTTGAGCTTCCTTGAAGAGCATAGGTATCAGGTTACTTACAGGTGTAGGTATCAGTAACTTGATACCTATGAGTGACCCTAAAGCAGCCTCACTGCAGTGTCTTCATCCATTGATGGGTGATGGATGACTTCCCTGTAGCCACATAGACGGAACCCCCTATTTAACCTTCCTCACCCTATATCTTCCACTACCTGAGTCCCTCAGGTCCCAGGCCAAGTGCAGTTGGGACAGACTTTTGTACAAATAGCTGGGAGGAGTGGGTGGCTGGGATCTGTTCCCATCCCCTCCTTCTAGGAGGGAATGTCAGCCTTCAACCGGCCAGATCCTGACTGATGCTTGGGCAGGCACAACTGATGTTGTCCAGATGCCGGCTCTTTCCCTTGGGGGATCGAGTTCTATAACACATCATTTGTTTAAGCACCCAACTTACAATATGCTTGCTGCATTTTGTGGAACAAGTGAGTCAGGAGTGCAAGCTCATAAGGTTGTGGAGGGCAATGTGGGGTGTCTTTTGCAACACATCAGAGGTTGTCCTATGCATCGAACCATTCCTTAGAGTCTGTAACCTCAGACTCTGCCTATCACAAATTCACCTGATTTGTGGGTGCTTCTGATACATGGGCATTCTGTGTGTAGAGATGCAGTGCAAAGCATGGGCGTGGAAGGCTTGCTGTTTGGGACGAGACATTTCATCACTGACAGATTAAGCATGTAGCTTAGCTGGTCGAGAGTTTGCTAGCATGCATGTAATACTGGGTTTCATCCCAACACTGCATGAACCAGACAAAGTGGTACAAGCCTGTTATCCCAGCTCCCAGGAAGTGCAGGCAGGAAGATCAGAAGCTCAAGGCCGTTGTCAGTTACATAGGAAGTTGGAGGCTGGCCTACGTTACATATCAACCTGTCTTTTAAAGGGACGGGGAGGTAATTTATTTGTTAAGGCACTATCATATATCCCAGGCTGGCCTTGAATTCCATATGCAGCCAACTACTTAGTTAAGGCACTAAGGAAGAGGGTGTGTGTGTGTGTGTTCAGTATACATAGGTGTGGGTGAACACATACACGTGTTCATTCCAGTAGAGGCTAGAGGGAAACCATGGTGGTGATGTTCAGAAAGCATCTACTCTTTGAGGCAGGGTCTCTTACAGGCTTGGAACTCACCGATTAGGGGAGGCTGGCCAGACAGGGAGCCCTAGGTGCTGATGAGATGGCTTCTCAGACCCAAGTTCAGTTCCCAGTACCCGTGTTGAGTGAATCACACTACCTGTAATTCCAACTCCAGGAGACTGGCCTCTGCAGATATCCAAACACTTGCAGCATACATGCTGACAGACAAGTATACAATCTCGTCGTATGCTTTCTAGGATGACTTCCAAGTCCCTTTTGATACGCTAAAGATTTATTTTTAATTAAATTTATTTGTTATGGGATTATTGAATACATATGTGGAGGTCAAAGGTCAGTTTGCTAAAATTGGTTCTGTCCTCTCATCATGTGGATCCTAGGGATCAAATTCAAGTCATCAGACGTAGCAGCAAACACCTTTACCCATGAGCAGTGTATACCACAGGCTCCTATGCTAGAACTTTTTATTGTGTTTGGATCAAACTCTGTTTTCTTCCCATAAAGTGAAGTATGCTGGTTTTGTCCTTGTTGAGGCCTTCTGTATGTAATCTCTTGTCCCTTACCATTACCTGGTTGTCTTTGTTAGGGTTTCATTGCTGTGAAGGGATGCCATGACCACAGCACGCGCACACACACACACACACACACACACACACACACACACGCTCTTATGTGTGTCTTTTATATACATGCACATACAAGTGGAGGCCACACAGCAACATCTGGTGTCTTTCTTGATCATTGTCCACATTATCTTTATTGTTTTTAAGATAGGGTCTCATTTTATAGCCCTGGCTAGCCTAAAAAAAACCTCACAGAGACGTGCCTACCTTTCTGGGATTAACAATGTGCACCACAATGCCCAGCCACTATGTCTTTGGGCACAGCATCTTTCACTTAACCAGATGCTCAGTGATTGGCAAGCCTACTAAGTTAGAGACGCCAGTGATCTGCCTGTCTCCGTGCTCCTTGCACTGGGGGGGTCACACACATCCATGGTCCCATCATTGATTTACTGTGGGGTGGAACATGGGCAGGCTTATTTGTATGGATGTTAGGACACAGCTGGCATAGAAGTCTGTCATTTCCTTTCACCACTGGGCTGGAAGGAACAAACCCAGGTCTCCAGGTTTAGCCACAAGTGCCTCTCCCCACAGAGCCACCTAGATTCAGTGGCTCGCTCGAAACTGCCTGCTAACTCCAGCTCCAGGGGATCTAACGCCCTCTTCTGGCCTCTAGGAACCTACACACATGTGCATATCACCATCACCACTCCATATACACAAGTAAAAATAAATTTAAAAAAAAACATATTTGAGACAGAACCACACTGTATAGCCAGGGTAGCCTATAATTCTCTATGTAGACCAGGCTGGCCTCGAACTCACAGAGGTCCATCCACCTGTGTTGTGAGCAAAGGCAGGAGCCACCATGTCTGGCTATAAATAAATCTTTTAAAAAGTAAGAACTACCCAGGACTCCCCAGTTCTCCACACACATGCACATGTTCCCATACCCACACGTCCTCATACATATACATGCACCATTCATCCGTGTACACAGTAAATGGCTAAGAAGAAAATAAAGTACACAGGCATAAGAAGCCCTGTGGCCACTTCTATATTGTCATTTCCTGGTGTGACACCGTTTACGTTTTCATACTTACTTTTCTTCCTCTGTGTTTGTGTTCATGAGGTCTGTAGGCTGTGGTGGAGTCCACATGCATGCACGCCATAGACAGACGCCTGCAGGACCCCACCTATCCCTGGTTATTAAAAAGCTCTGTGCTTTTGATTGCCCTACTTTTTTTTTTCTTGTAATACAAAAATAACCAAGCTATTAGAATCCTTTATGATTCAAACCAGAACATTAGTTTTATTATATATGGAAAATGGATCCTTAAACATCAAAATGACATCTAATTATTTCCCATTGGCTTGTATTATATGCTATTATTTTATTGCAGTATACTGTCCAATTACAGAAACGACTCCAAAGAGGCATAATTTTTCTGGCTTAATGTGTAATTGTTTATTGAGTGTTTTTCTCATTATGGTGATTTTTTTTTTCCTTTTAGAATTGCTCTTGTAAAGAAGCTTGCTTAGATTTTTTTTGTTAATTGATTATTATGTTGTTAAAAAAATCAGGCATTCAGGCTATGTGTGGCACTGTGTTCAGAACTGAAGGAAGTGTATGATTTAAAGAGACCCTTCTTGAAAAACCTGAAGTTGAGGAGCTGGAGAGACGGTTCTGCTCTTAAGAACACTCTTAAGAGGACTTGAGTTCAGTTCCTAGCAACTATGGTCAGGCAGCTCAAAACCACCTGGAGCTCCAACTCCAAGAGATCTGACGCCCTGACGCCCTCTTCTGGCCTCTCTGGGCATCCACACATACATGCCTGAACACATACACCTATACATAAATAATAAGCCTGAAAAACATTAAAGTTGTATTAAAATTCCAACAACAGTAAGTTGTATTGTTATCTAAATATGCATTCATTTGTTTATATTTTGGGAAAAAAATGTAATACACTGTTATCTAAAATAATGGGTTCTATGTTAGTTTAAAAATTAGCCCTAAGGGGGCTGGAGAGATGACTCAGCAGTTAAGATCACTGACTGCTCTTCCAGTGGTTCCGAGTTCAATTCCTAGCAACCACATGGTTGCTTACAAATCAGCTGTAATGCCATGTGATGCCCTCTTCTGGTGTGTCTGAAGACAGCTACAATGTATTCACATAAAATAAATAATTCTTTAAAAAAAAATTAGTACCTAAGCCCCACTAGCAGCAGGTGTGGGCTGCAGGCATAGCAGGTCATTAGAGGAGCTGTTTATGGCGGTTAGCTTCCAGTAAGTGGCTGAATCAAGTGTGTTGACTCAGGCCTGAAATCCCAGCTACTTCAGAGGCTGAGGTAGGGGATGGCACATTCAGAGCTTGCCCTGGCTGCAGGGTGAATTCAAGGTCACATTGGGCAACTTAGCAAGAACTTGTCCCCAAATTGCCTTCAAATGCTGGGATGTAGTTTAGACGAAGAACACGTGATTAATATGCCCCAGTGAGGGGTTGGAGCATGACTTTTCAACATGGCAGCTGCCTAGAATGGCCCCACAACAATTCGTTGACAGGAAGCATCACTGGCTCTCCTGCTCTCTTGTGTTTGTGCTCCTGCTCTGTTCTCTCTGTTTCCCTTCCCTCCCCATTCTCCTCCCCCTCTCTCTTCTCATGCTCATGGCTGGCCTCTACTTCTCTCTCTCTCTCTCTTTGTGTGTCTCTGTTCCTACTACCCTGTCAACTCCCCTCCCCATCTCCCCATGCCCTGAATAAACTCTATTCTATATTTAAAAAAAAAAAAAAAAAAAAAAAGACATCATCATCATCATCATCATCATCATCATCATCATCACTGGAGAGTTTGGCTGGTGAAAAAGATGGGTGACGTAACGAGGTCTTTATGGTGAGGATGGTCCAACTAGAAGTGTGCTGGCAGGGAATGGGACAGAAGTCATAGCTGGCTACAGAATATGGCAGGTAGGCTGAGCAGGCAGCCTTCTGCTGTTGAAAAAAAACAGGAAAAAGAAGAGACCCTGTCTCAAAGAAATAAAGCAGAGAGTGATAGAACAGGATATCCCACATCCCCTGTCCTCCATGTAGATGCACAGGCATACATAACCCACGTATACATGTACATAAAGCACACATTTTTACACATGCCAAAAGTCAATTTAATGATTAACAGGCTTGTCTTTTTAAAAATTAAAAATAGAGCTAGGGTTGTGGCTCTGTTGGTAGAATGTTTGCCTGGCATCCATGAACTCCTGTGTTTGATCCCCAGCACCCACCGCGTAAACCAGGCTTTGTGATGCACCCCTGTCATCTAACAAAGGGCGTATTGGTAGTAGGGGATCTGAAGTTCAAGGTCTTCCTTGGCTGCATATGGAATTCAAGGCCAGCCTGGGATATATGATAGTCCGTGTCAAAAATAAAGAGGAAAAGAGCCACTAGACTCAGTGTCACACAAGTATAAAGGTTAGACACCTGAGCTTGCCATCTTACCAAACTCCCACATGCTGTTCGCCTGACCAGGTTGGAATGTTGAAGTTGTAAGGTACACTGTAAGATCATGGGATTCAAAAGGAAACTGGGGAAAAAAACAAAGAAAAAAAACAGTGAAAAAGCCTTCTTCCCAACTCTTTCTTTAACGGACTATTCCAAGGCTTAGTTCCATTTCCATCACCGTTAGAACAGCTTATGATTCATCCTAAGAGTGTCAGTGGCATTCATATATAAACCACTGAGACAGATTGCGGTGGATTAGCTGCTGTCGGTCCCCATGTGGGCTGTAGCAGGTAGTAGGAACAGATTGGGGAGCAGTTTTATCACTGACCCCTGGGAGTATATGCAGGATGCGCTTGCCAAAAGTCGGAACTTATCTCCAGAGGAGAAGCCCAGTTCTCACAGGGAAGCCCTGGGGACAGGACAGGAGTGTTGACAACAAGAGAACACTGTTTGCTTTTAGGGTTTTTGTTGAAGATCTGAAGGCATAGCTTATTTCTGTACCACACAACAGGAGATGCCTCTGGGCACTTAGCTAAGACCTGCTGTGAGCACTGGCTCCACTGACGAAGTACCTGCTGTGTGAGTAGGAGACCTGAGTTCAGAGTCCCAGAATGGATATGGCAAACAAGTGTGCAGTGACACGCACTTGTGATCCCCCCAGGGGAGGTGGGAACAGGACAGGGGAGGGAGGTGAGTGTATGCATGGTGTGTGCTGTAGGTCACTTCCTTTTAAAGGGGGGCTTGCAAGTGGCTTGGCAGTCTCTGAAGTCTGCACTGAGCCAAGGTGGCATGTTCCCAGTGTCCTCACACCGTGCTGGGCATATGACGTCACTCGAAACTGCCTGGTCTTTTCCTGGTATATACCAACCAGCTTGAGATGGTATGTCAAGTTGGGATTTGGGAGTTCTTAAACACTATTGATACCAGGCCATTTCATTTATTCTAATTTTGATATTCCATCACCTGACCCTTCATTCCCCCCCCCCCATTCTTTAAAAGAATATATTTCATGAGTGCGCATGTGTCCAAGCACCCATGCAGAAGTCAGATGACAATTTGCTGGAGTTGTTTTACCATATGGATTTGAGGGCTCACACACAGATCATCAGGCCTAGAGACTTTGCCTACCAAGTATCTCACTGGCCCTCATATCTCTGATTTTCTAGAACCTACAAAGGAAAGGAAATGTTTAGCAGTCAAGGGTCACCATGAAAGACTCTTCACTCTGTAGAGGAACCTTGTCATACAGAGTATCAATTACTGTTTGTGCTGGGAGCAAACACCTGACAGAAACAGTGTAAGGAAGGAAGACAGCATATCATGGTGGGGAAGGCGTGGCGTCAGGGACAGAAGGTGTTAGGTCTCTTGACATCCACAGTTAGGAAGGACAGAGAAATGAACACTCAGCTTGCTTTCTCCTTTTCCTGCAATGCAGGACCCCAGCCTGTGGATACCCAGTGATGTTCTCCTTCAGGGCTGTTCCTCCTACCTCACTTTAACTTACATAGAAACCCCACTATGGATATCCCCAGAGATGTGTTTCCATGGTGATTCTATATACTGTAAAGTTGACAAGAGAGATTCACCATCACAGATGGCCTCTGTCAAACTGGTGACTGACGTGTCTTTTGCTGAGGCATTTGGGAGCACTGGGCACAAACTATAGAACTCTGACATTTTATCAGTGTGAGGGTCAGATTGGGGGAAGTGTGAAACAGGTGTAATTATTCTGGATCTTAGTGGCCTGCTTTTTTTAAAAAAAAAAAATCCATTTATTAGGTGACAATTCTAAAAGACTTGAGGCAGTAGATTCTTTGAGGGTGGAGAAACTCATTTTAAAAGATAACAACCCCTTCCTTTGTTTCTTGCCTGGTAATGTATTTTCATGATAGAAACATTAAGAAGTTAAGAAAAAATACCATAGGCTCAGAGCCATATTTTGCCGTATAGTTCTATCAACTTGCTCATCTATGTATATGTTTACACAGGTAGTTTTTCAGCACTGAGATCCAACTGGCAATGTATTTTATTTTCCTTAATGTAATTTTGGTTTCTGTTTGATTTTGAGAGAGGGTCTCATGTCACTGAGGCTGGCCTCAGACTCCCTATGTAGCCAAGGCTGGCTCTGAACTCCTGATCCCCTTGCCTCTGCCTTGCAAGTGTTGGGATCATGGATGTGTGCTACCACACCTGGCTCTGCCATGTCCCTGCAGCTCCTACAAAACCACTGAGCACTTACTGAGTGGTCCACATTGTGGAAAGCACTCATGGGACTTACTGCGTTTCACAGAACCCATGTAGGTAGTTACTGTGTTTGAGTATAAGTTACTGGACTTGGAGACATGCTGTAGTCTTTCAAGGCTTCAGCATCAATGATCTGCCACCAAGAGACCTGTCAGTCACCAGTTTAATGGTGACCATCTGTGATGGTGACTCTTTCTTGTCAACTTGACAGCACATAGAATCACCACGGTATGCCCCATTTTATATGCTATAATAACAATTTTGTGCTCAGTGGTGATGGCACACGCCTTTAATCCTAGAACTCAGGAGGCAGAGGCAGGCGGGTCTCTGAGTTCGAGGCCAGCCTGGTCTACAGAGTAAGTTCCAGGACAGCCAGGGCTACACAGAGAAACCCATCTCAAATGCCCTGTCCCCAACTCCCACTATTTCATATCATGATAGTTTATACCACACTTCCATGTAATTTTAAAGCATATAAGCTATATTGTAAAGCAAAGGAGAAATTAGCAAAGAAGTCATTTTTTTTTTTTTAAAACTAATGGCCTAATAGACTTAGAAGCATAGAAATGTTTACTTGTAGTGAAGATGATAAAATGGTTATATATAGGCTAGCAGGATTGCTCGGTGGATATAGGGCTTGGTAGCTAAGCTTGATGGCCTGAGTTTCATGCCCAAGATCCACATGGTGGAATCTCGTGGGCCTCTGGAGAACCAACTCCTGGAAGTTGTTCTCTGACTTCCACATGTGCGGTGATTTTGCCCCCTTACACTAAAGTAAGTTTTTAGAAAGGGTTATTATTATTAGATCAGCGTTTTCTTAACATGTGGGTAGTGACCCTTTTGGGGGAGGGTCAAATGACTCTGATAGGGGTTGCCTAAGACCATCAGAAAACATATTTACATTGCGATTCATAACAAAAGCAAAATTACAGTTATGAAGGAGCAATGAAAATAATGTTATGGTTGGGGGTCACCACAACATGAGGAACTGTATTAAAGGGTCGCAGCGTTAGGAAGGCTGAGAACCAGTGAACTAGATGATTATGTACTGTAGACCATGACAAATGCAATCTTTTCTTGGTTTTTGTGGGCTTTGTTTGGGATTATTTTCATTTGGATTTAGTTTCCTCTTTGTAGCACTGGCTGACCTCAAATTGTTTTTTTTTTGTTTGTTTGTTTGTTTTGTTTTTGTTTTGAGCCCAGGGTATCTCTACATAGCTCTGACTGTCCTAGAACTCATTCTGTAGACCAGGAATTAAGGGCATGTACCACACCACCTCCGGCAAGGCCCCAAACTCCTAACCATCATTCTGTAATGGTTCCTTTTCATTGCTGTGGTAAAATGCTCAACTAAAGCAACTTAAGAAAGGAAAGTTTATTTTGGTTCATGATTCAAGGATACAGTCAGTCAAGGCGGGGGAGGCATGATGGTGGGACTGTAGGTAGGACAGCTGGTCACATAGTATCTGCAGTAGAGAAACAGATGATGCTGGCACTCAGTTCACCTTCCCCTTCTGTTCACCCTGGAATCACAGCATATGGACAGCTCTGGAGGATCCTCTGTAACCTAATCTAGAAACCTCCTCCCAGACATGCCAAGAGGCTTCTTTCCTGGTGTGGCTCTAAATCCTGTGGACTTGGCAATTGAGGTTAACATCACAGATACTGTGATCAGCCTTCCCATTTTTAATTACGATTTACTTTAAGTACTGAACAGCTCCTGGTGAAGTTCTAACTATAAAACCAAACGTCAAGCAGTGCCTGTAATAGTAGCACTTAGGAACCTGAGGCAGGAGGATGACTGAGTTTGAGGCCAGCAAGGGCTATAAAGAGACATGATATTAAAAATTCAACAAGCAAACAAAAACTGTGGAAAACACAGTGTATCTCAAAACTGGTGGATAGCGAGGGAGAGCAACAAAACACAGTGATACCATTTCTGGAAATTCTGTGTAAGTAAAACCATGCAAAACAGAGATGGACTCTGGGCCAAATGATGTGTAGCCCGGCTTAGAAAGCTAATTGAGCCGAGTACAGGATTGCTCCTTTTGTCATCGTAAACCTGACAGATTGAAACACCGACAGCAGGCGTCCAAAGATGGCAGCTCAGTGGCTAAGAGCCTGTACCACTCATGCATAGGATCAGAGTTCAGATCCCAAGCACCCAACTTCTGGAGGCCCAGAACAGCTTCTTAGTCCAGCTCGAGGAGATTTGACAACCCTCTTCTAGGTTCTCTAGACACCTGTGCTCACACAGACACATGTGCATACACATAAATAAATACAAAATCCATTTTAAAGGAGCTTATGGTGCCCTCCAGTTAATGTCACAGCCAAGTAGCACTTCTACATACTTCTAAAACTCTTCTCCTAGGAGTTGGCATCCTCTGACGAGGACTGCTTCTGAGCATACTTGACTCCTCCCCACCCTCTCTCTGTCTCATTTTGTTTTATTTGAAGTTTTTTGCATAATAAGCGCTTTGAAAAGAAATTGAGGCTACATTGCTGAAAATCTACAGGCCCTATAATTTTCTCTAACGAGAAAATTCCCAAGTATTACGTGATATTTGTTATTGCAAAAGGGATCTCTGTTTTCATTTTTTTGTCTTTTGGATCTTTTGGTTTCTGCTTGGGATAGACCTCCAGGGCCTTGTACGTGAAAGCCAGGTTTATTGTAGAGTCATACCCCTAGTGTAGCTAGCCTGTAAGACAGGCTCTCTGTGGTGACATAGTTACAGCCACAGAACTTAGTTATCAAATGGCCTGATGACTAGAGCATGCTACTTCTTTCCCCTTCCAGCCTCAGGTTTTGGCTGTTTGGTTTGTTGAATGGTCCTGGAAATGGGACTTCATGCACACTAAGCATACCCTCTGCCCTTCCATAGCGGAGCCTAGGCCAGTGCTGTGTATTGAGTTACACCCCTGATCCCTAGCTGGGGGGTGGGAGGGCATTCTAGATAAGGGCTCTCCGAGTCACTTCCTTAGCCTTTCTTTGGAGACAGTATGATCACTGATTTCTTTCCCCCAGACACATGCAGAAGTACTTACCCACACCACATCTTTCTTTTACATTATTTATCTATTTATATCTGAGTGTTTCTCATTTTTATAGAATTTTTTTTACTCCTATTTTTCCCCCCTACATGTATGTATGTGTACCCAATTCAGGCCCAGTATCTTCAGAGTTCAGAAGAGAGCGCTGTTGAAGCTCCTAATGGTGTCAATTCCCTAAACTGTGGGAATCAGGGTGCTGGGTAGCAGATGCAGTCTTGTTGGGAGTAGCCAGTCCTTTATACACTTTGCTTGTCCTCTGTGTCCCTTGCTTTCTTTCACACATTCCCTGTTTTTGTCTCTTCTCTCTCCCATACAGATCCAGAGTTAGGTGTTGGCGCACTACCTGAACACAACCAAGATGCGGGACCAATTGTCCCCAAGATCTCGGGTCTAGAGAGAAGCCAGGAGAAGAGCCAGGACTGTTGCAAAGAGCCCGTCTTTGAACCCGTGGTGCTCAAAGACCCACATCCTCAGCTCCCCCAGCTCCCAGCCCAGCCCCAGGCCGAGCCTCAGCTCCACATACCATCTCCAGACCCGGACTTGGTACCTCGCACCGAAGCTCCGCCCCAGTTCCCTCCTCCAAGTACTCAGCCCGCCCAAGGACCCCCAGAAGCCCAGCTGCAGCCTGCCCCGCTGCCTCAGGTGCAGCGGCCACCCCGGCCGCAGTCCCCCAGCCATCTGCTCCAGCAGACCCTTCCGCCTGTGCAGTCACATCCCTCCTCCCAGAGCCTCTCGCAGCCACTGTCGGCCTATAACAGCAGTAGCCTGAGCCTCAACAGCTTAAGGTGAGCGACCCCCGCTAGTCTTCCACAGGGTATGCGCGAGCTCAGGGAGACTAGAATTGTCTGTTTGCAACTTGCCCTGCCTTTTAATCAATGAGGCTGAAAAATGGGAAAAGGAAGTGTTGGGTGAGTATGGATCTCTTGGGTGTGGAGGATTTTGGTGGAGGCTGGCGGGTGGAATTGGGATAAGATTTCTGTAGGGACTTGAGGTATACAGAGAGAAGGTGGGAAAAATATTTTTTTGTTTGTTTTTTTAAAACAAACCTGGAGGAGCCGGGCATGATGGCACACATCAATCCCAGCACTTGGGAGGCAGAGGCAGTTGAATCTCAGTGAATTGGAGGCCATCCTGGTCTACAGAGTGAGCTCCAGGACAGTCAGGGCTACACAGAGAAACCCTGCCTGGAGAGGGTGAGGAGGTAGGAGTTGTGCCAGGGCATCCTGATGGACAGCCAGTGGGCATGCTGAGGCTGAGGCAATGTGAAACCCTGTCTCCAAAAACAAAAAAAATAAATAAAGATAAATAAAATAATAAAATAAAAAAATGTCTTTTACTGTAATAAAGAAGAGAGTGATAATTGAACAGCAACAAAAGGAATCGCTGACTTTTTCCCTTTCCCTTTTTATTCTGACAGCAGCAGCAGAAGTAGTACCCCGGCAAAAACCCAGCCCGCCCCTCCTCACATCTCCCACCACCCATCCGCCTCTCCCTTCCCCCTCTCCCTGCCTAACCACAGCCCCCTGCACAGCTTCACGCCCACCCTCCAGCCCCCTGCCCACTCACATCACCCCAATATGTTCGCCCCTCCCACTGCTCTGCCTCCTCCCCCGCCGCTGACGTCTGGAAGTCTGCAGGTGCCAGGGCATCCCGCAGGGAGCACGTACTCAGGTGAGTTGCGGCAGGCTCATTGGTACACCCATACACCCATTGCCCCTCGCAAGTCACCACGTCACCTGACTACATTACATAATGATTTTCACGACTCTTGGATGTGTTCTCTGAGTCTTCTTCAAGCCTTTTGTGGCTGAGACTGGGCAACAGTAAATACCAGTGCCTCTAAATTGCCCAGCAAAGCCCCGGGAGTTTGATGCTGAACAAGAAAACCAAATGACTTAACCACACTTTTTATTTATTTATTTATTTTATGACATCACCACTGAGTAAAACTTAGATGTCATGTGCTCTGTGACACACATTTAAGCTGTGATGACTGTTTCAGGCCTGTGTCTGTCTCACTCCAGGATCTTAGGTTGTGTCTTGGTTTAGGGGTTTCCTTTATCAAATAGGACCCCCTTCTATTAATGTCTATTTTTATTATTACACATTTTTATTTTTTGCGTTTAGAAGTGTTTGTGTGTGTGTGTGTGTGTGTGTGTGTGTGGTCTGTCTGTCTGTCTGTCTGTATGTATGTATGTATGCATGTGTGCTACATTCACATGTGTGCAGGAAACCAAAAAGGCCAGAAGAGGGCATCAGATCCCTTGGAGCTAGAGTTACAAGTGACTGAGCCGCCTGACACCGTGCTTAGATTCAACTCTGGTTCTCTACAAGAGCAATAAGTGCTCTTAACTGCTGAGCCATCTTTCCAGTCAAGTAGGGCTCTCTCTATGTTCTGTTAAGGTGACAGTACACCCCAGAATTTTAAAAGACAGACATGCTGAGGCTGGGGTTGGGGAAGGCTCAGTATAGGGCTTACCTTGCAAACCTGAGGCCCCCAGTTCAGCCCTTAAAACACACATAGGAAAGACAGGGAAGGTGGTGTACTGTTGTGATCCCAGCATAGGGGAGATGGAGACAGAAGGAATTCTGGGGCTCACTGGCCAGCCAGTCTAGTCACCTTGGTGACGTACAGGCCAGTGATCGACTGTCTCAAATACAAGCTGATGCCATTGAGATGACTCAGTAGGTAAAGGCACTTGCCACAATGGCTGACGTCCATCACTAGGGCCCACATAGTGGAAGAAGAGAACCACTCCCCAACATTTTCCTGTGACCCCCACACATGTGGTAATGTGTGCACCCACACACAAATAAATGAGTACATTAAATGAATTTAATATTAATTTTAGGATATTAATTATAGATATTAGAAATAAATGTGTGTTTAAAGAAACATGAACCTCAACTGAAGAATGACACCTGAGGTTGACATGTGGCCTCCACACACATGTGCCAAGTGTGAACACACAGACAAAACAAACACAGATGAACTGACCTAGTGTTGGATTTTAGTGTTCTTTTCTCCTGGCTGTATTAACCAAACCTGTGGCCTGACGTTGATCTGGTCTAGCCACGTTATACCACATCATAGAGCCATACCAGTCCTTGAAGAAGACATGGGAACCTGGAGGTATTCACAGATATATAATGAATAGCTGGTGTGTCTCAATGTACCATAGTATTTAAATATGTGTTTGTGTGTGTGTGGGCATACATGTGTTTACCTGAGAGTAGAAGCAAGAATGTCAACTGTGGGTGTTGCTCTTTAAGGACACAATCAACACACCTTGTTTTTGTTGTTTTTAGTGGGGTTTTGTTGTTGTTGTTGTTTTTTTGAGACCGTCTTTCACTGGCCCAGAACTCACCAAGCAGGCCAGGCTGGGAGTGGCTGAGCTTGCCTTTTAGACTTGGGACTGAGAGACTAGGTATTGAACTTGCCATGGGCTGAGAGCCAGCCTTGGTCTATTCCACCTACCTCTTGTCCCTTTTGATCCAGGGCCTGGCTCCATCCCTGTTCGTCCCAAGTACTGTGTCTTTATCCCTGCGTCCTCCATCCATTGCATAGCACTAGGTCCTTATAGGTGTTACCCAGCTCTGTAATATTCTGGCACGACACTGTCATCTACAGAGTTCACACTGGGAAAACACACACACACACACACACACACACAACACACAGTTTCATTGTGCATTGGTAGAGCGGTTGCCCAGCATGCACAGGGCCCTGGGTTCCATCCCTACCGCTGCATAAAACCATGTCTGTGGTGCAAGTCTGTAGTCCCAGAGCTCAGGAGGCAGAGGCAAGAGGATCAGGAGTTCAAGGTCATTCTCTGCTGCATAGGGAGTTCGAAGTTATTCTTGGGTACATGAGCCTCTTCCTCAGTATAAAGCAAAATAAAACAAGAACCTCATAATGCATTAAATAAGTTAATGGTTCTGCCACATGATCAGGCCACATTCATAGCTCTCCTGTGCTGCATTGCATGTGGTGTGCACCCTGGACATGCCTGCAACCGGAATGTCCTATTCGGAAAGAAAAGGCGTCACCACCATTACCTCCCTTTCCTTCTTTTCCAGAACAAGATATCCTGAGGCAGGAACTGAACACGCGTTTCCTGGCCTCTCAGAGTGCTGACCGAGGGGCATCCCTGGGCCCTCCGCCCTACCTGCGGACCGAGTTCCATCAACACCAGCATCAGCACCAGCACACACATCAGCACACGCACCAGCACACCTTCACACCGTTCCCCCACGCCATCCCGCCCACTGCCATCATGCCGACGCCAGCACCTCCCATGGTGCGTACCCCAGGCAGAAATGTGAGGATAAGTAGAGCATGCAGCTTGCCTCGGGGGTTGGCATGGGCATTGGGAGACGCTGGAGAGGGCATGGGGAGCGGCGACTCTGTGAACGCTGTGGGGAGGGGGCAACCCTTAGGTCTTCTCCATCTTTGCTAATGAACTCTGGTCCTAGAGCACCAGAGTTGGGATGTTCTTCTAGATGGCCGTCGCTGGCACTGTGGATAGATTTAATTCTGGGTGCCTTCAAAACACTCTAATGAAGTCTTGCTGACTTCTTAAAGGGTTTTATGTTTGCTTGTGCATGCTGGGTAATCCCCAGGTCTAAAACAGTTTAATACCAATTTAGAAAGACTCGAAAAGATTGGGGATGAAGAGAAGAGACACAGGGGCCAGTTGGGAGGATGACCACCCTGGGTACAGCCTCTTCCTTGGTCATGTATTTCTCCCGTTTTCCTAGAACTGCATGTATCTTGTTATTCTATGACACAGTACCCCAGCCTTACGTTATGTCTGATAGCAAGCAGGCAGCAGGGACAGACAGATGTGCCCCACAGAGATACAGCTGAGCAGCGACATAGTTTTATTTTATCTTGTCTGGGGACTGGCACATGTGTGGAGAATTAGGATGTTTGGTTTAGATACCAAGAGTACTAGCGAATGGTACTGTAGTAGAAATTCTAGATATATTCCAAGAGAGAGGCCTACCCATAGAGTGACTACTAACCTTTACATGTACGAGAGTACTTGGGGCTAGAGAGATGACTCAGTGGTTAAGAGCATTACTGTTCTTCCAGAGGACCACAGTTCCTTTCCCAGCCTCCAGGTTATACAGTTCCCAACCCCTTTAACTCTAGCTGCAGGGACCCAGCGCCCCCTTCTGGTCTCCATAGGAACCTGAATACTTGTGCACATACCCCCACCCCCCACAGACATAATTTTTCTTTTTTGAAGAATACACTTTTTTCTGCAGAGCAAGGCTCCAAGATGAACCCCAAATCACTCAGTATTTTGTGCTGTAACATGTCACTGAGGCAGAGGGGAGTTGGTTCTTGGCATGAATTACATGGTTGTCTTGGGGTTCCTATTGCTAGGATGAAATCGCCATGGCCAAATCAACTTGGGGGAGGGAAGGGGTTTATTTGGCTTGGTATCCAGAGTCATAGTCCAGTGAGGGAAACCAAGGCAGGAACTCAAGCTGGGCAGGAACCTGGAGGCGGGAGCCAATGCAAAGGCCATGGAGTGCTGCTTACTGGCTTGCTCCCCATGGTTTGCTCAGCCTGCTTTTTACAGCACCCAAGACCACCAGCCCCAGAATGACACTCTCTCAAGGCCTGGGCCATTCCCCATCAATCACTAATTTAAAACATGCCCTAAGACTTTCCTATGGCCCATCTTCTAGACATACTTTCTTAACTGAGATTCCCTCCTCTCAGATGACTCTAGCTTATGTCAGGTTGACGTCAAACTAGCCAGCACAAGTGGGATGGTTTATCTGGATAACTGCCTATTTGCTCCACTTTGGTTGTTTACCTTGTGCCAGTCCCCAAATGTTGGTCAAGGGGTCCCGAGGAGTGGGGCACACTGGGTGGACTTCTTACTTTGTATTTACCTTCTGGGTGCTTCTTGTTGGGAGCTCAGACTTGCTTTTTGTGCCCCCACGAGGTTGGCACGGAAGCTTGTCTAGTGGGTCACCTCTCCTGAAGAGGCGAACAGAACGTGCAGCTAAAGTAACTAGCTTTTGCTTTGATCCCTTTTGCAGTTTGACAAATACCCCACCAAAGTTGACCCATTCTACCGGCATAGTGTGAGTCCATCCTGCTGTGCTATACACATTTGTCGTAACGCCTTTTCCATTTCCAGTACTCTTGCCACAGATGAGTAAGCGCCTGGCAGCCTTCCCTGTCATCTGTGCAAGAGTCTCCCCATCGCTCCTTTACCATTTGGGGTGCGTGCTTGTATGCCATTTTCCGCTTTGGGTGGCGATGCAGTATCATCTTCCAAATCAAAAGATCATCAGCAAACCAGCTGCGGTGTGGCTCAGCCTGTTAAGCCCACACCCGGAAGAAACGAAAGCAGGAGGATCAGGGGTTGAGGTAGTCCTTGTACATAGTGAGTTCAAAGACAGCCTGGGCTATGTAGGACCTATCTTACAAAAACAAAACAACAGTAAATCGGTAGCGTTGCCCCGTTTTAGAACGTTTTGAAATCATCTGAAATGGCTATCAAAAAGAATGGGTGGCCACTCCTTATTGTTTTAGGAGAGTATGAAATCATAGATTTTAGTCATTCGAAAGGCTAGGAACCCAGAACCCCTGGGAGTTAGTTTGAATTCTTTCCTATATATAAACCATTCCTTTAATTCAGAATCATGCCTCTTGAAAAAAGTGGATTTTTCTTCCCTTCTAAACTAAATACAGAACCCTTTTTCACATAGGCAGATTGCTATGCAGACTTTGTTCCAATTGGACAATTAAAAATGTCAGTTAATTTTTTAAAAGATCTTAGCTAGACATGGCAGGAACACGCCTGTCAGTACAGCACTTGGAAAACGGAGGCAGGAAGATCCAGAGTTCAAGGCCAGTCTTTGGGCTACCTGAGACCCTCCCCCTCTCTCTCAAAACAAAAACAAAAAGCAAGCAAACAAAAGGCCTTAAAACGGCAAAAAAAAAAAAAAAAAAAAAAAAATACAATTTCCCACTTTAGACTCATTACTTTATTGAGAAGCAGCCCCACTTTGTGTACTTTGAAGTATATATCCCAGGATATAGATTGCTACTAATCCGAGTTGTATGTTGAGCCACGAGACAAGAGCTTCTCTGTACAGAGTTCTGACTATTTGACTATGATATTTTGATTATGGGGTGAATACTGCATCATTTCGATCTGTGCTTACGGGTTAATTTGTATCTTTATAGCAAAACCACGGAAGATTAGTAATTGTTGGTCAAGCGTCCAGGTCCTGTTGCTTCATTAGACAGCACTGTCCCCACGCTACAATTGTAATGCTCCTTAAAAACCTCAGGAAAGGCTGAATTTCCTCAGCTTTAAATAGATACATGCAACCACCCACTGTGCAAGAGTAGCTGAGCCATCTAGACTAGAATGTACTAGTCATCAGTTAGAACTGTTTTCTCTCTAGAGGCCCTCAGAACTAACCCAAGGAAGAGCTCTTGGAATTAGAGAGGGCTGGGGCTATAGAGCAGTCTTCCTAATATGAAGAAACCCTGGGTTTAGTGCTCAGCACAGAATGGAAACAGGCATGGTACTGCACACCTGTGGCCCCAGAAGTTGGAGATGGAGGCAAGAAGGTCAAGAGTTCAAGGTTATCCTCAGTTACATAGGGAACTCCTCCATGACCCTATCAGACAAGGTTGGTGGTTAAGAGTCCTTGCTGCTCTTGTGAAGGACCAGAGTTCAATTCCCAGAACTCCGATAGGGTGGCTCCTAACTGCTTGTAATTCCAGCCCAAAGGAGACAGCTCCCTCTTTTGGATTCCACAGGGACTACATTCAGGCATGTGAATATACATATACATACACACACAGAATAAAAATGTTAAAATATAATATATATATATATTATATATTATATATTATAAAATATCTCCAGTCCCCATGTGGTCCACCCTGGACTGCTGAACTCTAGGGCACAAAAGCATTTTAGCAATGACAGTGAGAATTCAATAAATCTGTGGGTTTCCTCTTTGATTGTGCCTGCCTCACACACATACGGTCTGTCCTTGACTCGGTGCTCTGCAGATTTAAATGAAAAGTCAGGGGTTGGGGAGATGGCTTGGTCCTTTACAAGCATGGGACCTGAGTTCAAATCCCAGAACCCAAGTGAAAAAGCCTGGCATGAGGCATGCTGGTACATACTCTTAATCCCAGCCCTGGGGATGTGGAGACGGGGGATTCCTAGGATTCACTGGCCAGCCCCACATCCCTGTCTCACAAAACAAGTCAGACAGTCTGAGGAGATGGCTCAGTGAGTAAAAATGTTTGCCATGTAAGCCTGGCAACCTGAGTTCAATCTCTAGGACCCACATAAAGTGAAAGAGAACTAATTTATCGTATGGTGACACCCACACACCCCTATATATATCATGCCCCCAACTACTAATTATTGTAATAACTATAATAATGATAATAAAGTTTCTAGAAAACCAAGATAGACAGGATATCTCTTGACAAACACACACACATACGCGCGAGTGCACACACACACACACACACACACGCACACTAAATATGAAGTAGAAATAAGTGAGAGGCCAGATAATGAAATCATGCTAACAAAAGATGTCATATGCTCAGTGGGTGGCCCAGGCTAGCTTCTGAGACCCAATTGTCAGAGCCTTCCTACTCACTGGCCACTCAAGATAGAGGAGCAGTATGGAGGCCTGAGTGTCTGGGAGACTCTGTTTATGACTGAGACACTTCAGGCTTTTTGACAAGAGGCAGGAGTGAGCCATATTTCTGTTCTAAGAGGTCTGCAACACGGGAGGAGAGGGGAACGGGCTTCCCATTTTTCTTTTTTAATTGTAACCATTAGAGAGGAAAGGACCACTTGGAGGCAGAGTCGTAGAAATCTGAGTATTTTAATACAGCATGTATTTAATTACTCCGCTTTCTACAGCATACTGGGGGAGAGTTATTTCATAATATTAGCAATAGTGGCTAATCTATGAAGTAGTCTCCCCTGCTTTTGGGGATTAAGGACGTTATAAGGCAAATTAAGATGCAGTGCGTTCAAGTAGCTGAAACACAATTTTAGACTTAAAAGTAGTTTTAAATGAGGGTACTTGGCTGGCAATCGCTGTTTAAGTGGATTTAGTTCAATATCAATTAGTGTGGAAAAGTTCTTGGTATCTTTGCAGAGAGCAAAACGAAACAGGGAACAACAGAAAATGTCACATACTCTGAAGATAGTCACAATTCCAGAGTTGTAACTTTTAGTCATTACTGAAAACAGTTAGCTTAGAGATTGTTAAGGGACTCCTGTTATTGTAATTTTTTTTTTTAACTTACTAGACAGCAGTGAGACTGGGGAGGTTGCTTAAATACCAGTTATAGCTTGATCATGGAGTCAGAGAAATAAGATTTTTCAAGGACTGAGACATTTCTGCTGCCTTTGGTTGCTCAGTACGTCTATTTATTTTGCCCCCCCCTCCCCCATTGTATTGTAAGCCTTCAAATCCAGAAGACTTGCACTTTATTAGGACACGTCTTTGTGCCTGAGCGGTCAGAACTGCGAAGGTGGCTCGGCTCCCCGTCCTGTAGCTTCCAACAAGCCTGTTCCCTCAGCAGTTTCCACAATGAAAAGTGGCCATGAAGGATTCCTGCTTTGTGAATAAATACACTGGAGCCTTGAGTACCTGAAAGGCTGGGACAGGAGGAAGTTAAAATTGAAACACTGGGATCCCAGACCTCCCCGTCTTACCTCCTTTGCTTCAAATGATCAGTACTGGGGGACCAGGCTGCATGATTCTTTTTAGAGTGTCTATGAAAATTGGCAGTAGCCCATTTAAAATGTAGACCGAGTCATTTAACCCTGCACAAATATCTATCATCATTTTTAGATGAGGGGATTAAATTGTCCCCTGGAAATGCCACTTCTAGAACAACCTAATGAAGCAAGGACTGTTGGATAGTCTCTTTCCTCAAACCACCAAACATCTAAATTCATTTAAAACTCATCAAGTTTCAACAATATAAAACCCTGGCCCTTGTAAATACCTTCTCTTCTCTTTCTTGGTTTTTCTTTTTGTTCCAGTTCACTTGTAATTTTCCGGGCATCTCGTTGTGCTTAGCGTCCCCTCCTGTTTTCGATATGCATGGAGGGCTTCTCTGTGATTTCTTGATTAATAATTAGCAAAGCTCTCTCTCTAATGATGTTCTCATCGGGGACATCATTTGTTGGCCGATTGATTCTGAACTACTTTTTAACTTTTTTCGTTAAACATTCATGGCGCATCTGTGTGTTCATCTCATCATAGCTTGGCTAATGGCATCATACTGAGATTGGCTGGCTTGCTAATGTCGATGTCTTTCTATGGGAATTGGGACACATCACGTGACCCCCTACTAAAACCTTTTTTTTTTTTAAATCCCTCCCCGTCTTTGGCTACAGCTCTTCCACTCCTATCCTCCTGCGGTCTCTGGTATACCCCCCATGATCCCACCCACGGGCCCTTTCGGTTCACTCCAAGGAGCATTCCAGCCGAAGGTAAGAACCTCGGAGCGAAGACATGGCTACCTACCTTAGTGGAGTGCCAGGCTAGGCATGCCAGTGGGTTGTATACATGCTTGTGTACAGCAATGAGTCCGTACACCCAAAGGGATCCTGAGGAGTAGAACTTTCTCTTTTCTAGTTCATTTAGTTTTAAATCCAAAGAGAGATGAAACTTGGCGTTGCCAGGACCCATGTAGTTGCAGTTGAGCCAAGTTTCCTATACTCTTCAAAATATGCAGAAGAGGGGCTGGAGGAATGGCTGGTGGTCTGAGTCCTTTTGGCTTTTGCAGAGGTCCCAAGTTCAATTCCCAGCACTCACATCAGGCAACTTACAACTTCCTATAACTCCAGCTCTGGGGCATCCAATGCCCTCTTCTGGCTTCTGTGAATACTCACAGCATATGACATACACAGACAAACACACTTACACATAAATAAAATAAAATAAGAACCAAATGTTAAAAAATATTATAGGCCACATATAGGATGGATACATACATACATACATACATACATACATACATATAGCCTCCCAAAACTATGGACATTTCTTTTCTTTAAATAACTTTTCCCATTAGCATGTATCAATTATAAACAATAATGGGTTTCATTATGTCTTCCATATAAATAATATATATAATATACTTTGACATACTTACCTCTTGTCTTCCCACTCCACTGACCCTCTCTCCTCCCTCCTCCTCCACCCCTGAAACCATTGATCTTAACTAGGTTACAAGGAACATGAGTGAAGGGTTATTTATGGGAGCAGAGCAACTTACCAATGGCTACACCAACCAAAGAAAAGGATGTTTCTTTGGGGAAATTCTACTAAACATTAAATGTCTGGTAGAGAATGCCAGCTTGCCTTTGAGTGCACATTACGAATAATTGTGTAAAGTTGAGATATTGATTGATTTTTAGTGATGGGGGGGGAGGTTAAACATTGCCAGACTGAAGTTGATTTCTGTTTCTTTAGGTCTGAGAAAGATTTTTCTGTTTACTCTCTGTCCTTCGCTGCATCAATCGTGCATCTGTGCACACAGTGTGTCTGCAAGTGGCGAGGCAAAGCTTACTTTATTTGTGCTCTTTCTCCCTCTCTGCTCATCCCAGAACATTTTGCCGGCGTGTATGTATGTGCTCCATATGCATGCTTGGTGCTACTTCAGAAGAGTGGTCAGATCTCCTAGAGCTGGAATTAGAGATGGTTGTGAGCCAACATATGGGTGCTAGGAACCAATCCAGGTCCTCTGCAAGAGTAGCAGATACTCTTAACCACTAAGCTACCCTACTCCTTGAAATTCATTCATCTTTATTCTTAGTAAGAATTAAATTATTTTCTACCTAGAGAATAATATCAACACAGGCTGTGTTATCCATAAAGGTCAACATTCCAAAGTAATTTGACAGCACTTTACCTTTAAAAGATCTACTGTGGTAGAGCCGGAGGCATGGCTCAGCAGTAGAGCACCTCCCTAGACTCCCCCAGTGAGGGGTTGTGGGGACACATCTCAGACATATACCACTTGTCTGGCATACACAAGTCTGTAGGTTCAATCATAGCCACATCAGAAGAATAGAAAATAGTATTTAAATCCTTTATTTTACTTAAATACTAATTTTTGAAGTGAAGTATGTTTCTTCAGTGGTCAACCACACTTAGCTGAGCTATTGTGCTGTGTGGGGTTTGGTTTCTGACCCCCTCCCGACCTCCCATTCCCATTCTAAAGCACCAGTTTGAGACCAGAGTCTCCTGGATTGAACACACCTTGCTTTCAAAGGTGTGTTACCATAAAAACCAGAAACAGGGAGAGAAATTAAAAAGGCATTAGAGGTTGGATGCTGTGTCTTTGAAATCACCCTCATGTGCTTGGAACTGCAGCTTAAATGTCAGGGTCTGTGTACACAGGGCTTTTATAATGACTGCACCAAGTGGTGGTGAATTTTAGCCTCCTTTCCTTGGTTCTCAGTAATCCTTCAGACCCCGGTCTGTCCCCACTAGGTTGAGACAAATCTCCAGTGAGTCCCCAAGCAGACTGGTAGGTCATTTAATAAATTAGACTATTTCCCTCACTTGCAATTATCCAATCACACCACAAACTACATCTGGGCAAGAAAGTGTCTCTCGGTGTTGAAATAAGCCTTTCCAGGCCGTCTTCCTGATTGAATATGTAGATTGCTGTTCATTAGCGGAGTTCTTCATATGTATGCAAATCAGGCTGTTAACAACTGCAGCTTAATTGTTAGTTGTACAGCAGCTGATTGCTTTTCTTCCATTCTCTGGCTCCCTTGTTTTCTTTCCACACTTCTCCTTGTAGGCAAGCTTCATGTCTCAACTTGAGCTTTTCTCCTGGCTCCCAGTGAGTTCACTTCCTACAAGCTGCCTTCTGACCTTCAACCTTTGTTACACACACACACACACACACACACACACACACACAAGTAAATAAGTTTCAAAAGCCACTAGAAGCTGGATCCTAAAGTTTAGGAAGTAAAGCCACATGACACCAAGCCGGGGGAATTGAGCTGGCTGCCAGTGAGCCACATGGTGCGGGGAGAGAACTGACTCCTACAAGTTGCCCTCTGATCTCCACGCATGCCCACACACAGACAGACAGACACAGACCCACAAACGTCCAGACAAATAAATACATGTATTACATATAATCTATACATTTCTAATTTTTCAAAAAGAAAATAACTCCTAGAGCTGAGCACAGTGGTGCATACCTTCACTCCTAGTACTTGAGAGGCCGAGGAAAGCAGCTCTCTGGGTTCAAGGCCAGCCTAGTCTACACAGCAAACAAATTTCAGGCCAGCCAGGGCTACATATAAGAGCCCTTTTCTTAAAAGAAAACAACCAGAAACAAACAAACAAGAAAACCTACTGTTTTTAAAAATCTCACAGGATATAACTATTCCCATTGAAGTACACTGGTTTTTTGTTACTGTTGATTGAGAAGACAAACGTCTAGCCATGCGGTTATATATTAGTGATATTTAAGTGCAGTGATAGGGTTTGGAAGAACAGCAGCAGAATTTAGTAGGAAGTCTTATGTTGGCCCTAAATTAGTTTCTCTTATCCCATTTTGTCCGTCACTAATAAGTGATTACTGAGTATAATTTCCCATTATTACCTCCCAGTTAGGATATCTAAGTATCTTAGTGTCCAAACAACCCACCAGCCTCCCTGAAAGATGCAACTCTCGTGGACATTAGAATCGTGGACTTAAGTGTTTCTTCCAGTGTTTGGTGGTAAAACGGGGGGAGAAATGAGAATAATAAAAGAAAAACAGAGGCAGTTAGTGGTGTGGGTCTTAGGTTCTTAGAGCCTAAAGCCGGGATCACCTGCATCTTACTTCTTATCAAGCACCTTGCCTAAGCTGCTGAGCTTCTAGCACGCTTCTTGGTAGGTCGAGACAACAGGATTAGGATTCTAGATTCTAGCTTTTTTTTCTTTTTTTAAAGATTATTTTTTTTTTAAATCTCGTGTCTCTGTGTGTGCATGTAAATGAAGTGCCCAAGGAGCCTTAAGGCATCAGCTCCCTCTGGAGTTCTAGGCAGTTGTGAGCCTTCTGATGTGGGTGCTAGGGATTGAACCCACTCACCTACAAGAGCAGCAAGCACCCTTAACTGCTGAGCCACCTCTCCAGCCCCAAACCAGAGCCTCAGGTCCTATCTCATGGGCTAAACTCACACACAAGCCCCACGCCTGCAAGCTCAAATGCTCCCTCCCACTAACATCTATAAGGATAAGGAGTTCCTTTGTTATGTGGGTTGCTCTTGGGTCTTCTATCCCAGCTCTTTCTCCCTCCCATCCCCACCCCTAGTCCAGTGGTGTACTTACTAGTGCCAGCTCTATGGAGACAGAGAAGAAAGGATCCCCGTGACTGTGGGCTTAGTTAGCCAGGGCTTTCCTTGTTCAGAGAGACCCTGCCTCAAAAAAAAAAAGGGGGGGGGTGGAAAGCAATTGAGGAAGACACCATATGTCAGTCTCTGGCATCAGCAGGCATGTGCACCTGAAAACATAAACATACAAACACACACACACACACAGAGATAAAAATGTAAGAAGTCGTAATCCAGAACAAGATGAGGGAACTAATGCTTCATTTCTGCTCCTCTGTAAGAAGGATAAAGCTTGCTTTTCTGTGCATGCTGAGCCGTGGTCCAATTCATTTGTAGACATCCAACCCTATCGACGTGGCTGCCCGGCCTGGAACGGTCCCACATACTCTGCTCCAAAAGGACCCAAGGGTACGTGCAAAGTCAGGCTTGGTCACAGGTAATACCAAGGGCATTTGCAAAGGGTGACCGACCCGGTGCTCCTACCTTAGATGGTTACGGAGAAAACACCTGTTTCTTAGAGAAGTCACAGTCTCCCCCACTGCATGAATGACTCAGGGTCATGACTTGGCTAGGATAAAAAAAAAAAAAAAAAAAAAGATTTTTTTGAGCCCAGAAATTGAGTGCCACCAGCTTGACTCCCTTCCATCTGACTGGTCCTGTCTTCAGCTGCTCACATCTCTCAGGCACAAAAGAAATCCCATCGAATCCCCTGAATGGAAAAGTACTCAGCGTTTTCTTCCTCAAAGTTAGGTTGGTGTGTGTGTGTGTGTGTGTGTGTGTACGTGTGTACGCAGGACACACACACCCCTATCATCTTGTTTGAGGTCAGGAAGTTATTGGAGCGCTCTGCTCTTGCAGATGGAGCATGCTCTAGAGCTAAGTAAAATATCTATTATATCCCAGTTATGTTATTTATTCATAATTGATGCTATGCCTGCCTTTTTTAAAACAGAAGGCAGACTGCACAGTAGAGAGGCACTAGCTAGTCTGTGGACTGTCCTTTATAAAGCTGTCCTCCAAGCAGTTTTTATTTTACTGGACTTTATTTTTTGCAAGAGGTTAAGTCCCCCGGTGGCATGTCTTTACTGAAGCCAGGTGTTGTAAAGACAGCTTGGGTCTGCTGATCTGGACAAGACAGACATTCCCAGATGCCCCTCCATGTCACCCTTTATTTTGTGGTCTGAGGACAGCTACTCTCCCTAAGCCTCACAGAGTGGCCTGTGGCAGAGCCGACTGTCAACATGGGGACCCCCATGTTGTAGGTTACATGCAAGTCGTGATGGCATAGGGCACGTCTCTGTTGGTAAAACCTGTGGTGTGTGGGGGGGGCTTGTCCCTGTGCATGTTCTTGAGGATCCTGAGGTGGGGGAGGGGACGCTTGGTACTTTTGATGGTGTGAAAATGGGTTAATTATTCTCTAAAAGGGTTCATTTAAAAGTAAAATTCTAACATTTTAATTTCCCCTCCTAATGAAGCACTACAAATTTGTTAATTAGGGCAATTGTTTGAGTGACAGGCATGTAACCGAGTTGTCATTTTCTCTTCACAGTTGACAGATCCTTTCAGACCTATGCTAAGGGTAAGAAGAGCTTCTTCTAGAACTGTTTCTGCAACCTCTGACTCTCTGCGGTTAAAAACACAGTCAGTAGCAGGGACTGAGCTGGAGAGATGCCAGAGTGAATGTCAGTGGTTGTAGCCAATGCTGCCTGCGTTTTCAGGCAGAGAGTTGGGAAATGGCCTTTGTTTTTTTCCTTTTGAGTGCTGGAGGAAGCCTGGCACTGGGTTTTTCACTGATATAACTGATAAGGAGCTAAAGAGATAGCTCTCAAGTTACGGCATTTGCTGTTCTAGTTTAAGATCCAAGTTTGGTTCCCGGTGCCCATATTGGGTGGCTTCTATAAGTCCAGCTTCAAGGGATCCAACGCCATCCTCTGGCTTTTGTGGGTACTGCACACATACACACAGAGACACACACATACACACACAATATAATTTAAAAAATATATATAATTTTTTTTTTTTTTTAAAATGTAACAGAGTAGGTCAAGCTGTTGTTATGAGACAAGGTCTTGCTCTTCTCTGACTGGCTTTGAACTTGTGAGCAACCTGACTCATCCACCTTCCCCCTGCTCTTCTGGAATAATGGGCAGAGAGATGGACAAGCCATAAGCTGGCTGTAGTTAGCCTCTCTTGTGTCTGTTTATTTTGCCCAGAGCATTCAATGATAAATGATTGTATACCTTCCTCGTTCAAGCTACCCCCAACGAAAAGGATGGGAAGCATACTATAAACACAGGTAGAATGTTCCGGATGACCAGGGTCTGGCCAGCAGGTGGCCTCTGGGTACATCCTGACTTAGAAAACAGATGACAGTGGTTGAATGATCCAGTTCCTGCTGTTGACTGCCACATAATTCCTGTCTTAGGTAGTTTTTCTTTGCTATAACATTATCTGACGAGCTTAAGGATGGGTATATTTTAACTCACAGTTCGAGGTTGTGGTATGTCATGGCAGGAAAATGGAGGTGGCAGGAACTGAGGCAGTGGGTAAGAAGCAGAGAGAGGGTGACTCTGGTACTCAAACTTGCTCTCTGCTTTCTGTTCATTATAGGACCCCGTCCAGTGACTAGTGCTGTCCTTATTTAGAGTGGGTCCTCCCTCCTCAGTTAACCGAAGCAACTAATCCTTCATAAGCTTGCCCAGAGGCTAACTTATCTAGATAATCTCTCGTGGGTGTACCTGGCCTCTTGTCTCTTGGGTGAATTCTGGTCCTGCCAAACCCCATGCAGTGTTAGCCATCACCATCCCCCTTCTTCACTGGCCTGAAATCGGGTGTGTTATTTGTGATCCCAAGCAACCCATAATCCTATCTCGTGAGGGCATCCCTGGTGTCAGATGTGGATCTAAGTCAGGAGCAGCCTCTTGCTACAGAAGCTGGTGTTTCTGTCATTCGCTGTTGCAGAGGGGGTGGGATTTTGTCACCCTTACAGTACTTAGTGAACAAGCAGCAAGCACATGGAGGTGTTGAGCAGAAAGGAAGCAGAAAGAGTTGGCCCCACCCTCTGTTGTACCACACAGATGGGCACATGCTCTTCAGATGGCAGAAGAGAGACATGATCCATGCAGGAAGGAAGACATCCATTCCTCCTTTTCCTCCTCAGCTCCTCATTCTGTTTTTTTCTCTTTTAACTAGAAGAGAATAAGGCAACACACACACACACACACACACACACACACACACGGGTTAGTGGTTCTCAGTACAGCATGCAAGGTTGCCAGACTGCAGTAAGAATGTGACAAATCTCCATGTAACACCTCGAAGGCCTAGCCCCCTCTCTTGTTTTGCTTCGATCCACAGACATTCCCTAATTAGCTTTTCTGGACAGCTGATGTGCCTGTTAGCTTGACAGCATTTGTTAGGTAGGCCTGCCTGCTGGCACTGGAGAAGACAGGCCGCACAAAGAGAGTCGGGCCGTTGCCATATTGTCCTTGGCAGAGGACTGCTTTGTAAAGGGGCTGTTGTCTCAGACCCACATGAGACAAGGGGGGATGCGGGTTCTGACTCCCTCGTGCCTGAACTTGGAAGAGCTGCTTATGGAAGCATTTGGTTAACACAGAGCTCTCGGTTTCTCATGAAAGAGAAGAAGTCTCCATAGTGCAGAACTGCCGGAAGCTTGGGGCAGAGGAGAGGTAGGCTCTCTGATGTGTCTTCCTTCTGACCACGCCATTCTTTCTTATTCCAGAAACCAGGAAAGTGGTGCGCCATGCATGTGCATATCGCCTGGCAGATTTACCACCACCAACAAAAAGTCAAGGTGGGTGTGTGACTCTTCCTGTGCTGAGCCGGGTGGGGCCAGACTGGGGACTCGGTTTATAGCTGAGGATGACCTTGAACTCCTGAAGTGTCAAAGGCTAGGCCATCTTCTTTGTTCTTTTTCTTTTTTCTTTTTTTAAATTTATTAGTATTTATTTCTGTGTGTGTCTGCATAGGACAAAAGAAGAGTGTCAGTTTGCCTGATGCTAGAGTTACAGACACTGGTGAGCTGACCAGTAGGGCGGTAGGAATCACACTCAGGTCCTCTGCAAGAAGGAAAGCCAAAAATATGAAAACAAGTATCACTTCCTAGTGGTGTTTTCCCTTTTGTTGAGTTGTGAATGGAAAGGGCGTAAAAATGGATTTACTCATAAAATAAAGCTTTTTGAAATCTATATAGAACTCCTACAGCACAGTCTACATAAAACTTAAACCCGAGAAGAGCCAACAGGGAATGTTTTAGGGTTTGGGATTTTTTGGGTTTTGCTTTTACATTTTATTTCTTTATTCATTATTCATTGCTTGTGTGTGTGTGTGTATGTGTACTATCATATATATATGTATATGTACATACATATATGATATAGATCATATACACATATATACACATATATATGATATATATACACACACACACAAATATATGATATATATATCAGAGGACAACTTTTAGGAGACAGTTCCCTCCACCATGTGAGTCTCAGGGATTGAACTTAGGTACTCAGGCTTGAAGGTGAATGCCTTTACTAGCAGAGCTATCTTATCAGTCCAGCCAGTTTTTGTTTTTATGCTTGTTTGTTTGTTTTTAACATGAAATTTGAGGGGCTAGAGAGATGGTTCAGCAGTTAAGAATACTGACTGCTGCTGTGGAGGACCCAGGTTCAGTTCCCAGTACCCCTATCAGGCAGCTTACATCCATTTGTCGCTTCAGCTCCAGAGAGTCCGGTGCACTCCTGTTGCTTCCAAGGGCACCCCTGCATGGACATACCCATATACACACACTCAGATGCAAATACGCATACATTTGAAAGATTTTAAAAAATATTTTAAAAGATAACTTTTCATATCATGGATTTGGAGAAGTGATCATTTCTGCCCCACAAGAAGTTGAAGGTACTGAGTGCCTATTAGCTGTGCATATAATAATTAACAACATTGAATGATCACGCATCCGCCTGTAACATCAGTTCTTCAGGAGGCTAGAATAGACTAAGTCCTCACCAGGACCACTTTTCTTACCAGTTACTGTGCCTGTCTGTAGATGAGACCTTGTTCCAAAAAAGAGGGAGGGATCTGGCAAGATGGCTCAGTGGGTAAAGGTACTTGCCACCAGGCCTGGTGACCTGAGCCTGATCTCCAGGATTCACCTGATGGAAGGAGAGAACCAACTTCTACAGGATGTCCTCTAGTCTCCACATGAATTGATAGATGGACGGGTGGATGTAATTCTTTAAAGGGTGGGGGGATGGGAGATGGAGGAAGGAAAGAGAAAGGAAGGGAGGGAAGGAAGAAAGAGAGGAAGGTTTATTCAACCCTGTGGAAGAGAAATGCTGTGTGAAAGGTTCTGTTCTATGATTTAAACCAAGAGGTAAACGTAAACAGTGACCCCAGCAGCTGATATCCCAGCGCAGGTGGGGGGGGGTTGGAATCTCAAAGCACATTCCCCCCACCCCATGCAGAGCTATAAGCAACCAGTGTTTGCTGAGAGAGGGAGCCCCGATGGGTTATCCAATACCAAGTAAGTAATCCTGAAAGCATACACACAAGCAACACTGAAAGGCCTCAGTAGGCTGCACTTGTATATTTATATGTAGGTAGACATATAACAGTAAGAACTTACAATAAACAAGAGGGTGAGATGACTCGGCAGGTAAGGGCACTCGCTGCCAACCCCCAGTACGTGAGTTCAGTTCCCAGATCTGCATGATGGAAGGCGAGAACTGCCTCCTTAAAAGTATCCAGGGCCTCTAAGAGCTGCTCAGTGACATAAAAGAGCACAAGCATAGATGGATGTATGGACGGACGGACGGACGGACGGACGGACGGACGGACGGATAGATAAGAGCTAATAGATAAAAGAAAGTGTTTACTTCCTTAAGGAATTAAGGCATCCCTTCATTTCCCTGGCACCTGCTCTCCCTCACACTCCACCATTGAGTCTTGCTCACTTTTCCCTTATTACCATCCGAGGCATAATTAGCGCCCTCCTAGTTCAGCTCAGCTAGAAAATGGGTGCCGTTTGAGGAGCTAACTAGGTTTCCACGATGACTTCAATTCACTGTGGGTCCTGGGTGACGGATTGTGGAGCAGCAGGTAAGCCTCATCTTCTTCCTTTTAACATCCTGAGCTTAAAGGGATGAAGGATGACAGGGAGGCCGCTCTCTTAGCAACTTCTGTTCCATGAAGATGCCCCTGGTGACTTGGCTTTCATTATCCCAATTCAATTAGCTAGGCCTCTGGAACACAGGGTGACTTGGTTATCTTCCTCTCCGGGCGAACGTTTCCTACTCCCTAAGCCCCATTCTGCCTGTTGGACCTTATTTGGTCTTAATGAGTCCACACCATCTACCATGCGATATTAGCACTAAATAATTTGGCAACTCAATTAAAGGAGGTGCTTCAGAGATTTTTATAGATTTACAGAGAATTAAAAGCTTGGTTTGGGGGATTGGCTGTTCTTTGATAGTGAAGCTTTCATTATGGTATTCCCCATAGATTGGAGCAGAAATTACATCTCTCTGTTCCTCACTCCTGAATGTACATTTACTCATTCTCTTAGCCACTCAGGAATTACTTGTGGCCTACAGGCTGTTACCTGGTTGTATCCTTCGGGCTTGTAGCCAGCCAGCCTCACCTGGTCAGCTCTGGGTTACTGATAGACAATGGATAGCTAATCAGCCACACTGAAAAGATGTCCTCTGCCCTCCAATGTCACGTGCATACTCGTGAGCACATGCACATGCACATGCGATGGTGAAGGTTCCATGCGTTTCCGTGAGGCGCGTGGCTAAGTTTCGCCTTCAGAGAGGGCTGCTGGGTGAATGAGAGTTGTCTTATCTTTTTACACCCTAGTCAATGTAGGTGTCTCTCCTTAGTAAAGGCGTTCCCTGGAACAGGAGAGCCTCTGAGGCAGGGCAAGAGTAGGGTCAAGATGGCTGAGATCATCAGAGGAGCCCAAGGAGATTGCAAGAGCCAAGTAGAAGCAGGCCCAGGACAGTGAACGAGCCAGAGGAGAGCAGGGAGTACAGCTAGGAGCTAGGGACAGTATCACTGTGGGGAGGCAGGAAGCTGACTGAGAGGGAAGGCTGTCAGAACTTAGGGAGATGGGCAGATTTGATGCCCTGCAGTTCAGAAGGATACCAACCTCCAGAATGATGCTGGGTAGGGGCTGAGGCAAAGATGGTAGGCTAATCGCTCTCGCCATTGAAGGGGTGGAGCTAAGTTAGCTAGAGAAGTTAAGAGTGAATCCTTGGATAGTAAAGATTTCATGTACAGTGAACTCCAACTAATGGAGGATGCAAGTTGGAAAGGAAAAGATACCTGTTAATTAAAAAGATACTTGTGTGTGTGTGTGTGTGGTAATGGATGTTCATATGCACCTATACACTTACAAGTGTGCATACCTGTATGTGGAGGCCAAATATCAACCTTGTTGGGATTCCTCAGCGACCATCCATTGCTCTTTGAGACAGTTTCTTGTTGGCCTGCAGCTCACAAGCTAAGCTAGGCTGGCTGATCAGAGACCCAGGGCTGGGATTAGAAGCATGTACAGCTACACTTTGATTTTTGTAAGGTATGTTCTAGGGATCAAACTCGGATTTTATGCTTGCCTGGCAAGTACTTTCCTCACTGAATATCTCCCCTAGTTTCTGTGGTGTGTGTTCGTTTGTTTGTTTAAATATACAACAGTGATTCCATTAATGTGTGTTATATTAGAATATGACAAAGAGCCATTAGGCAGTTAGAGTGTCCTTGCAGAATTCCTAATGTAATGAGCTTTAAAATACTATCATTTTAATACTCGCAGGCAGAGGGGCTGGATAGATGGCTCAGTCATTAAGAGTGCTTGCTCTTTGTCTTAGTTTGTGATGAACACATGCCCAAAAGCAACTTGAGGGGGAACAAGCTTACACTTCCATGTCACAGTCCATGATTGAGGGAAGTCGGGGCAGGAACCTGGAGACAGGAACTCAAACAGAATCTATGAAGGAGCAACCCCCTGCCCAGGGCTGGCACCACACACCATGCCTGGGCTCTCATATCCATCATTCATCAAGAAAATGCCAGACAGACTTGTTCACAGGCCAATCTGATGGAAGTATTTCCTCAATTGAAGTTCCCTCTATCTAGATGACCCTACTTTCTGTCAAGTTGACAAAAAACCAAATATAAACAAATAAACAAACTAAATCCCCTAATCAGCACACTGCTCTTCCAGAAGAACTGAGTTTGCTTCCAAGAACCCATCTGGGCGGCTCACAATCACTTGCAACTCTAGATCGTGTAATTCTGCTTCAGGGAATCTATTACCCTTTTCTGAACTCTGTGGGCACACACAGATAGATCTCTCTTTCTCATGCATATACAACCCCCCCACACACACATATACACACAATACATAGAAATAAAGTAGATATTTGGTCAGAGGTGGGGAACCTGCATTCAGGCATAGTGGTACATACCTGTAATCGTAGCACTAGGGACCTGGAGGCAAAGGATTAGGAGTTTAGGGATAACCTCAAGTATGTAGCAAGTATGAGGGTAGCCTGGGCTATATGATACTCTGCTTCAAAAGGAACAAACAAAACGAACCGAGTCTAGGATGTGACTCAATTGGGCAGAGTGCTTGTCTTCCATGTGGAAAACCCCGAGTTTCATGAGTTTCATTTATCGTATCATATAAGGCATGATGGTATACTCCTGTAGAAGTGGATGGAGGCAGGAGGATAAGGACTTCAGGGCCATCCTCAGTCACACAGTGGGCTAGAGGCCTGGCCAGCTGAGCTATGTGAGGTAGAGGGATACGGGGAAGAACCTGCAGCTGGGCCTTTACAACAAAATGATGACCCCCATGGAGAGTGGTACTAATTTTTAAATAAATAGGACCTGGCTATACCCTTCAGGTTGGAGCACTTCAAAGGCCAAGGCCTTTGAAGTTCATGATGTTTCTGATGTAGGAAGCAGAGGCCACCTTAGAGCAGCCCCTGCCAGTCCCCACCAGGCCAGGCTGCTTTCCTGGCATTCGAAGGCTTTGTTCTCAGTGTTGACCCACCCCCTCCAGTCTTGAGTTATTCACTAATACCCCTTTGTCTGCTGACCTCCCAGTCTCAGCCTCTCTCCTTCCTCTTGCTTTAGAAACAGATGCAGTCAGACCCACACAAGCTGGACTTCGGGCTGAAGCCTGAATTCCTGAGCCGTCCTCCAGGCCCTAGCCTCTTCGGAGCCATCCATCACCCCCATGATCTGGCACGACCTTCCACTTTATTCTCTGCCGCTGGTAAGTTCAGAGACTGGGGTGGTACAGAGAGCCGACGGATCACAGTGGTGCCTGGGGTCAGTGACCCTAATCACTTAATAACTAAAGAATAGAATGCACACCAGCTTGTGAGGTAGTACCCCACGTGACTAGGGAAGCAGGGGCCCTGCTTCTTTGACACACCCGTCTTTCATTCAACAAGGACCAAGAGATAATAAGCTGAGTGAGATAGCTCCCCCTTGTAATCACAACAGTGGGGAAGCAAAGACAGGCTAGACCCTGGGATTCACTGGCCAGCTAGCCTAGCTTCTCTGTGAGTTCTAAGCCAATTAGAGACCCTATTTCAAAGGACAAGGTGGGATGGTGTCTGGTGGCACAGGCCTTTAATCCCAGCACTTGAGATGCAGAGGGAGGCAGATCTTTCTGAGTTTGATATAGCCTGGTCTACATAAGCAAGTTTCAGGGCAGCCAGGGCTATATAGTAAGACCGTGTCTCAAAACAAAGAAGAACACCTGAGGGATAACGTCTAAGGTTGACCTCACATACACATGTGTGTGTGCACCTGCACACACAGGAATGCATATACACACTTACAGAGACGGTCTTTGCCTTGTAGTACTTAATGTGGCTTTGGTTTGTCATTCGTTCCTATGTTAAACAGATACAACTCAAAGGTATGTGAAAAGCTATTAAAAAAGATCAGAGAGCGTGCCAGGGCAGATCGGAAGAGCAATAAATCCAGGCATTCTGTAAGGATGAATGCAACCTCACATTTCAGTTGCCTATTGAACAATTAGTGAATGTTTCCTCACTATGACAATCACACTCCCTTTTGAGGGGCCAAAGATGGAGGCATACCGTCAAGACAGGTTAGCGTCATGTGTTTGGTGGCCTCAGTCTGTGGTGTCAGTACTTGGAAGCAGAAACAGGAGAAACACAGTAATTCAGAGCAAGCCTGGGCTACATGGTGGGCTTTAGCACAGCCTGGGCCACGGTTTCTTAAGATAAACAAACAGGGTTGAGATCTAGCTCAGTTGAGAGAGAACTTGCTTAGCCGTGTTCCATCTGCAGCACGCCATAAGTTGGGCATAGTGTTGCATACCTATAACCCCAGCACTTAGGAGACTAAGGCAGGCCAATCGGGAGTTCAAGGTCATTCTCAGTATGTAGTGAATTCAAAGCTAGTCTGGGTTACACAAGCCTCTGTCTCAAACAATAAAAATCATTTTTAGAAACTAAAGTAAGCAAACAATAAAAAAAAAAAAATAAATAAAAATAAAAAAAAAAAAGGCAATGTCCTTAGTAAGGACTGAGATAAACAAATGGCCCAGTTGGTTCTGGCTGTTCTGTTGCAGAACATATTGTCATTGAAACTCATTCAGCTCTGAGAATACGTATTCCCAGTGCCTCCTCAGTGTAGAAGGTCCAGCTGGGGAGGAGGGCAGAAGGTATCAAAGGACTGTCGCTTTCCGCTTACAGTGCACATTGCCCAAAAGTAGTAGTCATGTGGAATATTTGGGTAATATCATAGTTTCATATCTGTTGCTATATCAAAAACCTTGACCAAAAAAAAGCAACTCAGGGAAGAAAAAGGTTTATTTGTCTTATACTTTCAGGTTACAGTTCTACAGTTCATCACTGAAGAGAAAGTCAAGGCAAAAACTCAAAGTACAGTTGAGTTCATCATTGAAGAGAAGCCAAGGCAGAAACCTCAAAGCAATTAGTCATACTACATCCACAGTCAAGAGCAAAGGGAGAATAAACACATCCTAGCTGCTTGCTCTCAAAGCTCAGGGCTCTGCCTAGGGAATGGTGTTGCCCATAGTGGGCCAGGTCAATTAATAATCAAGGCAGCCCCTCATAGACATACTCACAGGCCAACATGAAATAGATAATTCCTCAGCTGAAATTGCCTTAGCAGGTTATTCTGGGTCGTGGCAAGTTGACAGTTAAAACTAACCATAATAGGATTGGGAATGTGGTGCAGTGAGCAAAACCAATTACTGGCAATCTTTATGTCCCTACTTTGATTCCCTGAGACTCATGGTGGAAGGAGAGAACTTATTCTTGAAAGTTGTGCTTTGACCTCCACACATGAGCTATGGCATAGATACTACGCACATACACAAATGAATAACCAACCAGCACAGGTCCTATTGGTACCAAGTGTCCTTAACATTCAGTGTTCTCTTTTCTTTTTCAGACCTGGTGGGTCTGGGACACACTATGTAGAGGAAGTTGACCTTCAACTTAGTCTCTGCTTCAGCCTCCTGAGTCCTAAGATGACAGTTCTACCACACCTAGTCGTTTTGGATTTTTGAAACAGGGTTTCTCTGTGCAGTCCTAGTTGTCCTGGAACTCACTCTGTAGACCAGGCTGTCCTCAGAATCGGAAATCTGCCTGCCTCTGCCCTCCTGAGTAGTGGGAATATGTGCCACCACACCTGGCTTTCTCTCTTTATCTCCTCCCACCTCCCCCACTATGCCCCTTTGAGGCAGGGTCTGATGAGCCTGAGGTGGCTTTGGGCTCTGCATGTAGCTCCGGCTGATCTTAGACTTCCAATCCTCCTGTCTCTATCTACTGAGTGCTGAGATCACAGGCCATATGTAACCACACCTGGTTTATATAGTGCTGGGGACTGAAGTCAGGTCTTCATGCATGCTGGGAAAGCACTTTACCAAATGAGCTACATCTCCAGCCCACTCAGAATATTTCAAAGCAGCTCTTAGGACTCAGTTCTTGCGACAGAGCTCAGTAAACGGTTAAGTGGTGGTGCTCTGCTTGTTGGAGTAGCAACCTCTGTGGCTTCATGTGCTCACTGTACGAATCCGAATCTACCCTTAGGAACAAAAACAGTGAAGGAGGCCACCATTTATGACCCTTAAGGGAACACGTTCCACATCCATCCTTCCCACTGCCTTCTCAGGCTCCCATCCAAGATTTGCGTTGGCAGATCCATTGACCCTTGCACTCCTCGAGAGAGAAGCAGCAACATCAGTACAGTAGGCCCGTGGTCAAAGCAAACACACCCATCACCCTTGGGGATGGATGGAATAGCCAGAGTCTCAGGTTTTCCTCCTGTGGGTTCTGCTTGGGGAATGTATTTGAGGCTCTGTTACCATGGCACCTAGCTCGGAGACAAGGATACATGGAGAGCAATTTTGAGAGAGAAATAGAGAGATTTCTCCCTGGACTTCATTGCAGCCAAATGGATGAATTGGCTTCTTTTGCTTCAATAATCCTGGAACCGTGGGCATCCCCAGGGGCCTGGGTTTTTGTCAGAGCATTAACTAGCATGTACTGCACAGTATGTATTCCACATTTTAATTTGGTTGGCAACATTGGTGGTGACTACTGAAGGCTGTGGAATATGTTCACTTCGTGCAGACAAGAAGTTGGTTTTCACATGTGGAGAGATAACCCCTTAGGTGCCTTCAAAGTATGAGAGTCCAGCATGTGTCCTTATGTGCTGAGCCTTACTGTGCAAATGCAGGTCTGCAGGATGGCTCAGTCAGTCAAGTGTTTACCGCAGAGCATGAGGACCTGAAGCCATAGAACTAGGCATGAGTGTAGAGCTATGTGTATCTCGGAGCCCAGAGCTGGGGAGGTGGGGCTCAGAATCAGTGAGAATTCCCAGGTTTGGTATAGACCCTGTCTTAAAACTTTTAAGGTGGAGAGTGGCCGATCCCACATGCAGATATTTGCATATGTGCACACATGTGTGCACACGTGCATGCAGCAAATGCCTTTTCTCACAGTGGCCATCCATTCTTGTTTGCTTTCAATGGATAAAATACCACTCCCAAAAGCGACTTTGGGGAAAAATGTTTACTTCAGCTTATAGTCCATTATGAAGAGAAGTCAGGGCTCGAACCTGGTGCCAGGAACTAGCAGAGGTCATGGAGGATTATTAATCACTTGCTCTACAGGTTTACATTCACCTACCGTTCATTAAACTACCCAGGAACACCTGCCTAGGGTGGCGCCACCCACAATGGGCTGTCCTACATCAATCATGAATGGAGAAAATGCCCCATAGCCTTGCCTATAGACTCGTCTGATGGGGACATCTTCTCAACTGAGTTCCCTCTCCCCAGATGACTGCAGCTTGGTATTAGGTTGACAGAAGCTAAGCAGGCTACCAGTGCAGCCGGGAAAGGTGCGGGGAGGAAGGCCTTCTTTTGTCCTAACAGGAACATTGTCTTTTACCCAGTTGCGCCAGCAGGAGCTGTGGATACAGTGGAATTTGACTTCAGCACATTTTCTTCTAGGGGGTCCCCCTAGCAAGATTTTTTTTTCCTCTCTCTCAATTTTAACTTTGCTCTGTTGGTTTTTGCAGGTGCTGCGCATCCTACGGGGACCCCATTTGGGCCACCTCCTCATCACAGTAACTTTCTCAACCCTGCCGCTCACCTAGGTAAGTCAGAAAGATGGAGGGATCCTCCCTGCAACCTTTCATGGATAGCAGCATCCTTGGGATTTTCTTCACCCCCAGTTGGGGTGGGGCCCAGTGGCAGGAGCCTGAGGCAGCTGGTCATCCTGCATTCAGGAAGCAGAGAGAGATGGAGGCTGGTGCTCAGATCACCGTCTTCTGACTCAGTTTAATACCCCACCCTGTTGGCTGGTGCCCCTCCCCCACACTGAGGGTGGGTTATTCCATCTCAGCCTAATCTAAGGCATTCCCTCACAGTCATGCCCAGGGGGTGTCTCCCTGGTGATTCTAGATTCAGTTAAGCTGGTACTTACTATTAACCATCACAAGAGACTTGGGGCAGAAAGTAGTCCTTGGCATCTCAGGACATATGTGTTCTGGGTGGGCTCATCCTGCCTATACATAAGGGTTCCTCTAAGAGCTATAAAGAAAAGATGCAATGAATGTTATACAAGTTGCACTCTTTGCTTTTGGCTTCTTCATACTTTATTATTAGTGTGTCTCCTCTTAGGAGGTGTATACCCCCTGTGGCTTTTCAGTTATATTGTCAGTCAGCCAGATGCAGTGGCTCCTGTTGTGGAATAATATTAAGATTATACTTTTTTTGGAGACAGGGTTTCTCTGTGTAGCCCAGGGTCTCTCTATATAGCCCTGGCAATCCTGGAACTTACTCTGTAGAACAGGCTGGTCTCAAACTCAACAGAGATCTGCCTGCCTCTGCTTTTCAAGTGCTGGGATTAAAGTCATATACCACCATGCCCAGCTTTCGTTACGTATTTTTATTTTACATGTATAGGTGTTTTGCCTACATGAATGTCTGTACATGTGCCTGCGTTGCCCTCAGAGGCCAGAAGTGAATGTCTGATTCCCTGGAACTGTTACAGACAGTTTTGAGGCCTCATGTGGATGCTGGGAATCAAACCCCAGTGTTCTCAGTAGCCCAGTAGTCTCTCATTTTTGTCCATGAATGTCATCTCAGCCTCTGGGAGGTAGAGATGAGGCAGGAAGATCAGTTCGAGGCTAGCCTTGACTTACATCAAGTTTGAAGGCAGCCTGAGTTAAATAAGACATGTCTAAAAAAAGGAGAGACGGAGACAGGAAATGTTTTGCAGACAGGAAGGCAGTTTAGAACACTGGGTCCTGAGCTTCCTCAGCCATCCCGGGTATAGAGCTGAATCATACAAAGGATGGCACTGGAAAATAAACCCCTTGGGACTCCTGCTAACCCAGTGCCTAAGTCCAAGCACAGAAAAGCCCTTACACAGTCCACCAGGAGAGTCAAGGTGCATCAGAGACGGTGTGTTGCTTTCCCAGTTGCCAAGACCCCTGTGCTGCTCAATCCCAAGTCCCTGACCACTCCTCTTCTTTCCCAATCTCATTCACAGAGCCTTTTAACCGGCCATCTACGTTCACGGGCCTCGCGGCAGTCGGTGGCAATGCCTTCGGGGACTTGGAAACCCTTCAGTTAGTGAGTACCTCTCAAATTTTTTTTTTTTTTTAAAATATCTCCCTTTCACAATTTCTCTGACCCATATATGGCTTTAGACCTTTTGAGATGAAGGGAAACTTTACTTTGGGAAAACTAATTTAAGCTGAGTATATGGGTCAGTGACAGAGCACTTGCCTAAAATCCCCCAGTGAGGGCTTAGGGGCATGGCTCAATGAGAGAGAGTTTGTCTAGCATGGGCAAGGCCCGGAGTTCCCTCCCCATCACCACCAAAGATCGTTTAAAAGCAGAGGGTGTGGTAGAAGACATGTGTGGTAGCACAAGCCTTCAATTCCAGCCCTCAGGAGGCAGAGACAGGCAGGTCTCTGAGTTGTGGTCTGTAGAGAGAGTTCCAGGCCAGCCAGAGCCAGAGTAGTGAGACTCTGTTGAAAATAAAATGCAAATGAAGCTACCATGAAAGAGTAATATCCCTTGCAGGGATGGAGAGGTGTGGCTCAGTGGGTAAGAGCACTTGCTGCTCTTCCAGAGGACCCAAGCCTGGTTCTTAGCACCTACATGATAATTTATAACCATCCTTAACTCCAGTTCCAAGGTATCTAAAGCCTTTTTCTGGCCTCTGTAGGCTGGGCATTGGCTACACATATGGTGCACATATAATCATGCAGACAAAAACCCATACACATAAAGTAAAAATAAATGAACACGTATGTGGTATTATTATTATTATTAAACAAATTTAGGTTAGAACATTCCAAAGAGGTGTAACAGTGAAGTAGGTTGTAAATACATAAGTCTCATAATCCCACTGTTGACATAGGCTCTGTACATCGGGAATAGTGACTTACTCAGTCACTACAAGTAGTTTGCATTGGTTACAACTCAAAATAAAAACAAAGTTATTTCCTTTTACTTTTGATGTAACAAGACTAAAAACAGGACAATGAAGAATAGCAAGCCTAGGAGTGCGACTCGGTGGGCAGAGTGCTTGCCTAGCATGCAGGAGGGCATCCTCCATCCCCAGCGGTACACACACAGTGTTAGATGTATAATCTTCCTATACATCCCCCACCAGGAATCACAGGCCGGTAATCCCAGCAATTGGGAAGGCAGAGGCAGTAGGATCATCCTTAGCTACTCCGGGAGTTTGAGGCCAGCCAGGAACCTATAGGATCCGGTCTTGAAAAGAAAGGAAGAAAAGTCAGTCAGACAGACAGATAGACCAAAAAAACACAGCATGCAAATCCATGCATTCTTAAGGACACGATCCCGCATGGTCTTTCCGGATGTTTGTTTTGACTAATTCCAGAAGGAGTAGCATCCGGCAGGGCGTGGTAGGCCGAGGACCAGTGAACTCTGCCGAACCAACCTACCTGTTCATCTGTTGTATGGTCATAGTGCACCTCTCTGCATGCCTGGAACTTCTGCATGCCCACATGTGTCCGATGGGGTATCTGCATACCCGCTCGGTCCCCTCTCACTTTTTCCTCTCCATTGATTTTTTTTTTTTTAAGGCTGTGAGCTGCCTCTGCAGTGTAGGACGAGCGTTCCTCTAATGAGTGTGTTAATCTCCTTCCTTTTCCAGCTGCCAATAACATGTATTCATTTTAACTCTGAATGCTGTTAAAGTTTTTGGTAAGTACCTTCACTCCGACAGGTTTCTATTGAGATCTCTCTGAAACCGTTTTTTTGTTCTTCACTTCACCATTTCAGCACCCAACTCAGTGTTCGGCCACAAGGATAGCCCCAGTGTGCAGAACTTTAGCAATCCTCACGAACCCTGGAACCGGCTGCACCGAACGCCTCCGTCGTTCCCGACCCCTCCGCCCTGGCTGAAGCCAGGGGAGTTGGAGCGCAGTGCGTCCGCTGCAGCCCATGACAGAGATAGAGATGTAGATAAACGTGACTCCTCCGTTAGTAAAGATGACAAGGAAAGGTACGAAAAGAAATGAACCGCTCTCGAGTCCCGCTGGGGGAGCCCGCCCTGTGCCACACGCCAGTCAGAACCAGCCACCTCCTCTCTCCCTCACCCCGGCCACTATCCCAGCCTTGTGCTTAAGATCTCTGTAGCTCCCCAGTTCCTTACCCAGTGCTTACTCTGCAAGTCAATACCAAGCGGCCCTCCCTGCACTCTGTGGTACAGAGCAGATGGTGACCATAGCCTATCAGTAAGACACAGTGCAGCAAGACATACAAGCCACCCAGAGTCCCCAAAACATTAGCATGTCCAAGTAGACATCTTCCTGTAGACAGCCAGACACACACAGCATGAATCTGCCATGTTTGCTTTTGAGTCTTGAAGTCCATCCAATCACCCATAGGTGCTTTGTTTTGTTTTGTTTCTCTTTTTCCCCCTCTTCATTTGCTCCTAGTAAGTCATGTTTACGTCATCTCATCCTATTTTTCTCAAACATCATCCAAACTCAAAACCCTGGGGCTCGTAGATAATGAGTACAGTTTTGTTTTTTTATTTTGTTTTGTTCTGTTTTAACTAATCTGAATCTAGACCTCGGCAACAGGAAGCTTGGCTTTGCAGTTGCTTTTCCAGGGAATTGTTAATTTTACTAACCATTGTTGTCTGCATACTAACCCTTTTCTAAAAATCTATCTTAAAAGGAGAAATACCTTGGTATTTTTAATGCAGAATGCCATAGGTGTTTCCTTTGTTTTCTTTAGGCTGTTTTCATTTTGAATGAACGGATAAGTCACGTCAATATACACTTGGAAAAAAAAAAAAAAGAAAAACAACAAAAAACAAATAAAAGAAAAGAACAGAAAAGAAAAGAAAAACAAACCCCAAACCTTGATAGTCACTTCTTTTTGTCCTGAGGATTGAAATTTGGGGCTACGGAGATGGCTCAGTGGGTGGCGCCCTTACCCTGCAAGTGTGCAGCCTGAGTTCAGATTCCAGCATCTGTGCAAAGCTGGGCACAGCAGTGGGTATGGGTGTGTAATCCCAGAGACCTTGTCCCACCTTGCCTTTGTGATTGACACCCAAGGCTGTCCTCTAACCTGCACAGTTGCTTAATAGTATGTGCCTGCAGGTATATACACACACAGAGAAAAATTCAAATTTGAATTCAGATCTTTAACTTGCCTTTGTTTTATTGTGCATGAATGTACCCTAATAATTTAAAATAAATGAACTTTTCCAATTTTAAACACGATAAGAGGCATATGCCTTTAATCTCAGCACTTCAGAGGTAGAGGCAGGTGAACTGTGAGTTCAAGGCCAGCCTGGTCTACATAGGCCAGCCAGGGCTACACAGAGAAACTCTTGTCTAAAACACTGAATGATACGGTACCTTTCATAAGCTGTCACACTGCATTAGTTGGTTTCATATGGGAGAAAAAGACAGATTACCATATAGGAAAGTTGTAGTTTAGAAAAACAAATCTCTCAGCCTATAGGAGTTCTAAAGTACTGAAGGGGCCACACCCATAGAACATGGGTTTTCTGAATAATTTATTCTTGAGTAGAATATAGGCTTGCTTTGATTTTTCTTGATGGAGCCAGAATGGCCTCCAGTACTGCAGTTGAGGGAAACTTGAATGGCGTTTATTTTCTTTTTTTTCCCCATTGAGGTTATTCTTGTCAGCCTCTGTATGTAAGCAGGAAGCAGAATTTGTAGGACAGCTTCTCTACCACACCCCCACTCTGGTCCCTGGACTCTGACCTCTGCCACCTCCTTGTCCACACAACCTCTGGCTCCTCCCCTCATCTCTCCCACATCTGTTCTGAGATGCGGCCTATCAGCTTTCTCCCTCTTAACTCTCAGAGTTTGAACTGTTTATAACTCTATTATTCTGCCTTTTATCCCCAGTTCATAGACAATATCCTGACCAAGCCAGTACCGTCATAGGTCCTCTTACAGGGACCTCAGTCAGTGAGGCTGTGTGCTCTGACCCTGAATCTACTACAGCCTCATCTATACACATTAGATTGAGGCGCTCTGGCACTCCAGTAATCTGGAGGATGCCTTTCTAACTCCCCTTATTCTGTATCTGCATCCGTGGTTCCCAACCTTCTGAATTCTGTGATCCCCCCCCCCCCCCAGCCATAAAATTATTTCCACTGCTTCTTCATAACTGTAAGTTTGCTTGTTGTTACAATCATAATGTCAATAACCGTGTTTTCTGATAGTCTTAGGCAAACTCTGGTGCCTAAGGGGTCAGGTGACGGGGGGGGGGGTTGGGGGGGTCACAATTCACAGGTTAAGAACCACTGATCTAAATCCATCAACCTGAGGTAATGCCTCTGTTCTGAGGGTCAGCTGCTGGAAAGCTCCCTCATGTCTATATTAAACCCTTCCTCACCTCAACTTTATATCCAAAGTGTGAAGCAAAGTCTTAATTTGTGTTTAGACTGTTTGAACTGTATTCTTGACCTAAAGCTATCCCGAGAAGCTATACAGATGGGCTTCCGTGTTCCTCACCCTGGACCTTTCCTTTGTGACCGAGGCAGATCGGGAACCCCCTACTCACCCTCATCTGTAGGCCTTCACCCAGGAAGCTACCTCAGGAATCTAGATTAGAGCAGGTGGCTGTTTTCGCCTTGAAGCAGGGCACGCTCTAGCCCACCCTCACACTACCATCTCATTGGACACTCCTTGCCTGGTTGGCAAGCCCATTTCATTTTCTTCCCCCTCTCCCTCTCACAGGGAAAGCGTTGAGAAAAGACACCCCAGCCATCCTTCCCCAGCACCTCCCGTCCCGGTGAGCGCCCTGGGCCATAACCGCAGCTCCACCGATCCGACGACCAGGGGTCATTTGAATACTGAGGCTCGTGAGAAAGATAAACCAAAAGAGAGGGAGAGAGACCACTCGGGATCCCGAAAGGACCTGACCACGGAAGAGCACAAAGCCAAGGAAGGCCATCTGCCCGAGAGAGACGGGCACAGCCACGAGGGACGTGCAGCAGGCGAGGAACCCAAGCAGCTGTCCCGGGTGCCATCGCCCTACGTGAGGACACCAGGCGTGGATAGCACCAGGCCTAACAGCACCTCTAGTCGGGAAGCCGAGCCACGCAAGGGTGAGCCGGCCTACGAGAACCCCAAGAAGAACGCCGAGGTCAAGGTCAAAGAGGAACGCAAGGAAGACCACGACCTACCTACAGAGGCTCCACAGGCCCACAGGACCTCAGAGGCACCTCCGCCCAGCTCCTCAGCCAGCGCCAGCGTGCACCCAGGGCCTCTGGCATCCATGCCCATGACCGTGGGAGTGACTGGCATCCATGCCATGAACAATATTGGTAGTCTGGACAGGACACGCATGATGACCCCATTTATGGGCCTCAGTCCGATCCCAGGGGGAGAGCGCTTCCCGTACCCCTCTTTCCACTGGGACCCTATGCGGGACCCCTTGAGGGATCCTTACCGTGACTTGGACATGCACCGAAGAGACCCTCTGGGCAGGGACTTTCTGCTCAGGAATGACCCCCTGCACCGGCTCTCCACACCCCGGTTGTATGAAGCTGACCGCTCGTTCCGGGACCGGGAGCCCCATGACTACAGCCACCACCACCATCACCACCATCACCCACTGGCCGTGGACCCTCGAAGGGAGCACGAACGAGGTGGACACCTGGATGAACGCGAGCGGCTGCACGTGCTTCGGGAGGACTACGAGCACCCACGGTTGCACCCTGTGCACCCCGCTTCTCTAGATGGACACCTCCCACACCCGAGCCTGCTCACACCAGGCCTGCCTAGTATGCACTACCCTCGCATCAGCCCTACTGCGGGCCACCAGAACGGACTGCTGAACAAGACCCCGCCCACCGCGGCGCTCAGCGCCCCACCTCCGCTCATCTCCACATTGGGGGGCCGCCCGGGATCCCCCCGGAGGACTACGCCTCTGTCGGCTGAAATCCGAGAGAGGCCACCGTCCCACACACTGAAGGACATTGAAGCTCGGTAAGCCAGGAGGACAAAGCAGACCTCGGAATGGGGGAGAAACCCCAGGGACACCCACCCCCAGACTCAAGAGACAACTCCTGTACCCCCAAAACTGAGAGGTGCAGAGCTCCAACTCTTCCCCTGGAAAAAAAAAATGGACAGAAACTCCATTTGGATGTTGAAATGTTTTTGTATATTAATGTTGGAATTTTTCAGACCTTTTAGCCAGGTCCTGTTTGTTCTTACATTTCCTTTTTTTTTTTTTTTTTTTTTTTGTTGTTGTTGTTGTTGTTTCTTGCATAAAACTTTGATTTGAACCAAAACGGTGAAGATACTGACACTCAAGGATCTGATGATCATGGGGGGCGGGGCCATCTATCCATCACCCAGAGCTGTCTCAGAGGAGGAGGCTTGTACATAGAGTGTAAAAAGAGATTGCTTCGTGAGCTGACGGTTCATATATGCAAAAGATAAAGACGAAAGCTTTACTTTGTACAGATGTAAATAGGTAAAAGATTAAGTAACATAATACATTAATACTTCTTCAAATGTGCTATTTACAAGTCTAATATCAGTGAACTCGGCCCTCGGAGGAGGCCGAGTTCCCATCTGCTAAACCCTTCAACTATGCAATGAATACGAGGGCTTTTCCCCGAAGCCCATTTAACTCAAAGGAGCCTTTTCAAATCCATTTACAACATACTTAAGGTCATATTTTCCCTGAACAAGCGCTTACCTGAGATGTTATACAACTGTTTTTCCTTTTGGTTTTCTATTGGTTTGGTTTTTGTTTTTCAAATGAAGAAACACTTTTTTTTTTTTTTTTTAAAACCAGGAACCCAGGCTGTAACTTTGCATCTTAAGTTGTTGCTTGTGGTCTTCCGGGGAGAATGGGGAAAGGTCCACCCCCTAGAAAGCGTAGCTAAGAACCGGAAGCAGCTTTGCCCAGGGAAGATGGGATTGTTCTGCCAATAATCAGGGGCAGGTGGGCTGTGTTTGCCAGCACAAACAGGTCACCAGAATTTCTTGTCACCTCTGATGGTGTAATGTTGCAGGCAGCTTCAAGTGGGCACCATGCCTTTCCCGCAACCCCGTGTCCTAGTTCATGACATGTACACACTTCCTTGTTCCATAATATGATTTAAGGACAGTCACACAGGTCCTGAAAGAAAGCTGTCTGGGTTTTCTCAGACGATGGATATGTTTTCACGGTAACTGACAAAGGTACCCTGAGCCCAGTGTGAGTCATTTATATTCCAATAGGAAATGGAAGCCTGGGCAGGGTTGAACAGGTAGATCTTGTAAGAGCCATCAGAAATTACCGAGGGAGAAAGGAGGCAGAGAGAGAGAGAGAAAGAGAGAGAGTGAGAGAGAGAGAGCATGCAAGAGAGAATGTGTGTTCACATGCATGCACATACTCTTGTGTGCACTTATGTGTGTTGAATTTTCATCAGTCTTAATGTCTTCATGACACTTTTATAAGGACATTAACCCTCTTGTCTACATATTTGGAGAGAATATGACTTTACTAGCCAAGAAAATACAATATTATCTTGTCTACTGGCCTGTAAAAATACATGTAAGAAATAAAAATTAGTCCCATTTGGTCCTCTAGTATATTAAAGTGCTATCCGACATTGTTATCCTGTTTTTTTGTTTGTTTGTTTTGTTCTCAAAAAAAAAAATGTAAACTACAGACCATTGTTTCTAAAAGCAGAGAGATCTATTTTAGTAGTCAACAGAAGGTTTAGTTGTGAATTCCGATTTTTGTGGACACCAGATGTGTGCAGTGTTTTCTTTCTTCCGTTTCTTTTTTTTTTTTTTTTTTTTAAAGACAACAACTTAAAAAAAAAAAAAAAAACCCAAGGATTCTGTGCACTGGAACGGTAGTAGTAGGGTCTCAGCATTGTAAAGAGATTGTTCTTGTACAGGCCTTTTTGCTGTTTCTCTTGTATGTAAAAAAGAAAAAAAAAGAAAAAAAAAAAGAAAGAAAAAAAAAAGTCCTTTCCAGATCCTACTCGAACAGGGAGGGAAGCAACGGAATCTTCAGCATGTCTCATTGGAGGAGCCTTCTTGTGTAATGTAAATGTGCCACGTTATTAAAAAATGTGAACCAAGTTTCCAGATGTTTCTTTGTGTGAGGTGCCACTCATCTTTAGGAAAGCAGCCCCCACTGTTCTAGAAAAGACACGCCACCTCCACCACCAGCCTTGGAACCCCCAGGTCCAGAGCACCCTAGCTGGTCCATCGTCCTTTGGTAATGATGTATTATTTGTTTATGTTTTTTATTTTGTATGCTCTGAACAAAATCAACAACCAGAGGGGACTGGTTATAGCTCAGTTGGTAGAGTCTTTGCCTAGCATGCACAAAGCCCCAAGTTCCACCCCAGCACCACAGAAATTATATGTGGTACATGCCTGTAATCCCCCAAGACTTGGGAGATGGAGGTAGAAGGATCAGAAGTCCAAGGTCATGACCAGTGGGGTGGTTCAGCAAGAGAAAGCATCTGCTGCCAAGCCTGACAGATTCTGAGTTTCATCACTGGGACCACAAGATGGAAGGAGAGAACAGACTCCTAGAGGCTGTTTCTCTGACCTGCCTGTGCACATGTGCCCTTGCGGGAGCACGTACATGCACACATACCTATTTGTTTTTAAAGTTCACAGTCATCCTTAAGGCCAAGTTTCCTCTGACCTCCACATGGGTGCCTCACACATACATGCATACCCAAGCACATTACAAAAATAAACGTAGCTGACGCTCCTTTTAAAACTGCAGCATTCCCTGGATTAAAGGTTAGCACCTCAGTGGAGTGGGAAAATAGCAGTCGGGGTCAGAGGGTCAGTTAGAGCGAGGAGGCTGCTGGGTAAGGCAGACACAGAAGACTAGAAATCAGGGATGCTGTGTGAACTTCGGAGGCTCCACAGAGCTCTTAGAAAAGTCAAGGGACATGTGACAAGATTCCTGGTTGGAAGGAAAGGACACAAGGAGAGCTTGCAGGCTTAAAAAAAGCTGAGATGGGAGACTGGAGAGATGGCCCAGGGGTTAAGATTGTGGTTATCAACCTTCCTAATGCTGCAACCCCTCAATACAATTTATGGTTGTGACCCCAACTATAAAATTATTTGTGTTGCTACATTATAACTGTAATTTTACTACTGTTAGGAATTGTAAATATCCATGTTTTCTGGTGGCCATAGGTGACCCCTGTGGAAGGGTCATTTGGCACTCCCCCTAACCCTCAGCAAAGGGATCGAGATCCACATGTTGAGAACAGCTGTTGAGTTTGGTTCCTAGACCCTAGGTCAATTGGCTCACAACCACTTGTAACCATTCCAACTCCCAACCTTGGAGAGCAAATGTTCTGGGAGGAGGGGCTGACAACCCCTAAACCTAAGAGTCAAAGCAATAGTTGAGTAAAAACCCCACTTGGCTTAACACCATCTTATATCTAGAGAAACTGTCAGACTAGAAAAAGCAAGAAGATGGGAAAAGAGAGGACCAGTGGATTGGAAAACACACCAAATCCTGGGCTCTGCTGAATCCAGTGTCACAAATGTCACAGATGCTCTTTGACACGCTATTTCTGGCAGACCTCACTGCCTCTTAACCATACACTTATTTCGGTGTCACCATCTGTAGTGTCAGATCCTGGAAGAGTCACTCTCCAATCAGTCATGGTGGCTAATCCCCAGGGCTTCAATCCATCTCAACCTTTTTGCATATTCCCCTCTAATTACATTGGGCGCCTCAGCATTGATGGGTACCGGCACCAATTTGATTTCCCGCTAACCTATAGATGCTCTAATTATCTCCACAATCTCTGACTGACAATGATCTTGTTACCTTCTAATGGTACATGACAAGTGAAATAGCGGATATAATGATGCTATAATTACCGCTCTGGATGGGTACGTGTGACGGCACTAGCTGTGCCTCCCTTCTCGGCCTCAGTCAAGGTGGAAGGAGAAAATAAGATGCGATTGTTGACGATATGTATGGTGCATAAGAAGAGGGGATGGATATTAGCCAGTCTTCTCTCCTGTTTGACTCTATCTTGAAAAGCAAGTTAGGCCTCTGTGGCAATAATGAAGTTGAAAGAAAAGGGATCATGTAAGCAGCACACGTGTGTGTGTGTGTGTGTGTGTGTGTGTGTGTGTGTGTGTGTGTGTTTTGTGTGTGTGCTCAAACTCTCGGCATTTTCTTTTTGGTGCATTTATGGAAAATCTATTAAATGTGGGACATTTGCCAGAGTATAATTGGTTCTTGATCAGACAGAAATCTGGAGGTTGGAGATACGACTCTGTTACTAGCATGCTTGTCTAGCATGTATGAAGTCGTAGGTTCCATCCCCAGCACATAAATAAGGACTAGTGGTCCACACCCATTATCTCAGGACCTAGGAGGCTGAGGCAGGAGGATCAGAAGTTCAAGACTGTCCTCGACTACATATCAAGTTGGAAGCCTAACTGGGCTGTATGAGACCCTGTCTCAACACACAAACACACACAAAAGAAAAAAAAAAAAAGAGAGAAAGGATAAATTCTTACTGTTTATTCTACAGTATGAAGCTGCTGCTTCTTGGCTCTATCATCATGGATACAAAGCCAACGTTATAGTATCTCAGGTAGAAAGCGCTAGAAGCTTCAGTTAAAAGGAAGAAACTCAAGACAGCATTTACAGTCTAGCTTTACCTGTCTTTGTCCTTAGCAACCCCAATAAAAACCAGGACCTCTCTAGATCTCAGTTTTTCTACCACCTGCGCACCTCCTGTACTGGCAATGGATCTAGAGTCGGGTGTGCTAGGCAAATCCCACAACAACTGAGCCACGCCCCCAGCCCCTCACTGGGGGATTCTGGGCAGGTGCTCTACCACTGGGCCACACCCCAGATTCCTCAGTAGGGGAGTGTAGGTAGGTGCTCTACCACTGAGCCACGCCCCCAGCCCCTCACTGGAGGATTCTAGGCAGGTGCTCCACCACTGAGCCACGCCCCCAGCCCCTCACTGGGGGATTCTGGGCAGGTGCTCTACCACTGGGCCACACCCCAGATTCCTCAGTAGGGGAGTGTAGGTAGGTGCTCCACCACTGAGCCACACCCCCAGCCCCTCCCTGGGGGATTCTGGTGTACCATTCTACCATTGTGTGATGCTCCTGAGCCCTAGGAACTCAGTTTAGCTTTTCATGGAAGTGAGGAGTCTGTCCCTTTGAGACACAGTTCTGTGAAACCCAATCTGGTCTTGGATTCCTAATCTTCCTGCCTCTACCTCTCAAGTGTTGGGATTAGAGGCATGTACCTTCATACCCAATGAACTCAATTGATTAATGGAGAATTGTTGGCAGCCTTCAGCAGTTGGCCAGAGACAGCTTCATGATGTAGCTGAGAAGCACGTTCCTGAGATACTTATTCAAACAGAACCAGGACCCTTGACTTGTCCTCAGAAAAGAACGTGAGAAGGAGCTGGCATCAGGCAGAGTTAGAGTATATTAGGAAGAGCATTTGACACACATTTTAGCATGAGTGTTAACAGAAAGGCTCCTAAAGGCAAAGGCACAACTAGGCATGGAGGGACAAGCCTTTAATCCCAGCAGTCAGGAGGCAGAGGCAGGCGGATCTCTGTGAGTTTGAGGCCAACCTGGTCTATGGAGTGAGCTCCAGGATAACTAATGTTGGAGTTCAGGAATCGTCACACAAACCACACAAACACTGATCTCAGTCGGATAGGGATAGTTTATTGAGCTCACAGCCCAAGACTGATTGATCAGGGTCACAGCATAGACTCAGGAGCTGAGGCTAGAGACCTTGTACCTTTCTCAGGGTCAGCTTATAAAGGGAAAAACCACAATGAACTCATACACAGGTGCAGGAAGCATGGCAGGGTGGTTGGCTCTGACTCAAGCTATTTTGGCTAGGTAAACAGAACAATGAACTGCCCTTTATCGTGATTGGTCCTACGTGGAGCTTATGGTTGTCTAATCTCTTAACAAACCTCAGAACATAACAGGGTATGTGGTCAGCATGACCCTGCTCTGAGACAAGCTATTTTCTATGTCAACAATATGAACAATATGAAATAGCTGGTAGGTATGGAACAAGGTGGCTACCGCTGTGCTGGAGGCAGGGCACACCTCAACAGCAAGAGAAACCATGTCTCGAAAAAACAACAAATCAAACAGAAAGAAAGAAATGAATGAATGAATGAATGAATGAATGAATAAAGACCTGGATCACAAGCAATAAGACAAATACTTAAGTTTACTCTACATGAAAAGTCCTGTGAGATTCCTAACACTTCGGAGGCTTGCGGCTGAGAAAAGAGAAACTCTCCAAGGTTATACTTATTCAGGCCTGTTCTGTATGGTCCAAAGAGTGATCTATGCAAGCATGCTTTTGGTTTTTAATGAGTGCATTTTTTAAAAGTATATAGCAAGCAAAAGGAAAAGACTAAATATGAATAGACAGAAGAAGCAGACAGACACAAAAGCCCATCAAATGAGGCACTGACAGCCTCCATCAGAGATGCCTGGAGTAGTTCAGTCCGGAGAGGGAGAGGAAACAACAGGTGATATCGCAGAGGGGGTGGGGGTGGGGAGGGGGGCTTACGAAAACATCTGGCAGAAATCAACTGGGGAGGGTGTGTTGAGGCAGCCATCTGGATTCCTGATCAAGGTCCCCAGGGCAGAGCAGCATGATCCCTCAAGTGAGCCTTTCAAGACAAAAAAAGATGAGTAGATAGAATGCTGTACAGAGCAGAGCCAACACATATACAAATACCTCATTGTGGGCAGTGAGCCTTATCTATCTATCTGTGATGGTTTGTATGTGCTCGGCCCAGGGAGTGGCACTATTAGAAGGTTTGACCTTATTGGAATAGGTGTGGCCCTGTTGGAGTATGTGTGTCATTGTGGGCATGGGCTTTAAGACTCTTATCCTAGCTGCCTGGAAGCCACTATTCTGCTTGTAGATTTCAGATGAAGATGTAGAACTCTCAGTTCCTCCTGCACCATGCCTCCTGGATGCTACTAAGCTCCCATCATGATGATAATGGACTGAACCTCTGAACCTGTAAGCCAGCCCCAATTAAATGTTGTCCTTATAAGAGTTGCATTGGTCATGGTGTCTGTTCACAGCAGTAAAACCCTAACTAAGGCATCATCCATCCATCTCAATTATCTATCTATCTATCTATCTATCTATCTATCTATTATCTATCTATCAATGTTTCCACTATCTACTATCTATGTATCTGTCTACTATCTATTTTTCTATCTGCCTACTATCTATCTACCACCCATCTATCCATTCATAAATCTATTGTCTATCTATCTATCTATCTATCTATCTATCTATCTTTTCCACACCTATCTACTATCTATTCTGTCACTATCTATTTTTATTCCTACTATCTATCTACCACTTTACCATCAAAACTATTCTATCACCATTATCTATCACATCATCTTTTATCTTCAATGTTTCCTCCTATCTACTTCTTTCTCTACTATCTATTTTTCTATCATACTATTGCACCTAACATCCTTCTAAACTATGTCTACATATCTACACAACATTACATCTAACTACCTTTTAGATAAGCAGCCTCTCACTATTGCTGAGATGGGATCACAAATCTCCAGACTGGAATTTTAAAATTCCATCTACTCTCCTCTCTTTAACCCATCAAGCACTCCACCTCTAACATCCAACCCTTAGAAGGTAGTTGCTTCATCTGCTACCCCTTTCTTTCTCTGAAGCTATGTGGGGATTGGATGAAACACTCTCTGAAAGAGGACCACAACTCCCACTCCAAAAACCTTAGCTGAAAGGGAACCCCTTCCCTCAAAATGATACACTCCTCCACTTGCTACACCTGCTCACCATTTTCCTGAGTTCTAACTCAAGAAGTGTAACTTTTCTTCCTCTCCTCCCCCACAAAATACTAGCCCAAATCTTAAACATGTTAACGTTTGGGCTTTCTTGTTTCTCTGAAGACTCCCTTACCCTGTACAGCTGACTGCAGACTCCCGTTGCTGGCCGTTGCGGTCCTCTGTCCTCTTCGCCAACTTTATCCTTTCAGCTCCTGCTGGAATCCTATTGCTTTTTTTTTTTTTTTTTCTCAAACGCTAATAACATCGTCAAACTTCCTTCTGAGAAAATTTTTAATTTCTCTTATCAAGAGACTAAGAACTTGCAAAATCGAGCCCCAACTCCTCAAATAGCAAAGCCCCAAATAGCAAAGCCCCAAATAGCAAAGCCCCAAATAGCAAAGGGGTTTGGGTGATACCGTGGTTTGTCTCCAACCAGACAGGAAGCACCCTGGCCTCCTGCTATTGCGTGCTGTGGGCAGCAGAGGGAGCCATGAGAACATAGTTTAGCTGAACTTGCAGGTGGTGCCCCTGCGAAGGTGATTGGACAAATTTGGAAATCCTGGACGCGGAAGGATATCACTCTGAAGGTGAGGATGCCCCCGACCCACCTCTCCAAAGGTCAAGCGGACTGGTGGGAATACCCCATTAACCGAATTCCTGCTGTGTCCCCGCTTTGTCCCTCCGTCCCTCCTCTCTCTTCGCAGTGGCCCCCTCCCTTCTACCTGTCTAATTTGAAGACTCTAGGTTGTTTGCTTTCTCTAAACTGGAGGGGTTGACATGACAGTTTCCTTAAAGGACCCTTTAAAAGGCCAGGAAGGAAGTATGCCTTCACATACTGCCAGGCTATCTCCTCTGTCAGCCACAGAAAGGTCAAAATGCTGCACCATTTGCACTGAGACGTGAGGGACTGGAAATGAGGCCGCAGCTGCTAGCTAGGGTAGAATATCAACCAGGGGGAGCCATACAGGCGCTGTCACTGAAGTATCTTGAGCTCAGAGGGCTCGCTTGCAACCTTGCAGACAACTACCCGTCATAGTATTCTTGTAGGGGATCGTTGGTGATCTTCTGTACTCTCCAGTTCTGGGCCAAGAGAAACTATCACTTTGTGTGATCCCTAGAGGGTACTGAGCGCCTGCCTGGTTACAATCTATTTAACCCCACCCCACCCTCATTCCCCACCCCTATCCCCGCCCCATCCCACACCCCCACAGCACCTCTACCCCATTAGCCACAGCACAGCTCCCAGAACCATCAGCCTCCAGTTTCTGAATTCTGTCCTTTTCCCTTCACAGAGAATGTCTCAACCACAAAGAGGATCCCAGCCTCCTCTACATGGCCCTGGAACAGTGAGGGAGATACAGGAGTTATTCTGTCTAATGCATTTTAAGAAGCATACACCAGGGATTTGAGAGAGGCAGCATGCCAGGTCTGTGTATGCGTGGAACTACCACAGTGAATTTTACTAAATTGTACAGTTCATGGACATTAAATGCAATGTTACGAGTCAGAGTATTTAGCTGGTTTTGCAGTGCAGTGTTGGTGATGGAACCTAGAGCCTTGGAGATGCTCGGAAAGCCCTGATCACTTGAACCACAACCCCCTAGGCAGGAGCTCTGCCACTGAGCCACGCCCCCAGCCCCTCACTGGGAGAAACTAGGTAGGAGCTCTACTGCTGTATCTCACTTCTTATCCCCACAAAAGTCTTGCCGAGGGTGAGATAACTCAGTTGAGACAAGGATAAGGTCAGGTCAGGACACACAAGCAACCAGAGCAGAAGAACCAGGCATAGAAGCCATGGAGGGAGGCAGAAAAAGGTGGGTATATTAGCCAAGGTTCTCTACAAGAACAGAACTGACAGAATGCATATATCCATGGGGGATTTATTAGAATAGCTTACAGGTTGTGGTCAAGCTAAGTAGTGGCTGTCTACCCACAGAAAGTCCAAGAATCCAGTAGTTGTTCAGTGCACACGACTGGATGTCTCAGCTGCTCTTCAGTATATGTCAGAATGCTGGAGAAGTCGGCTCTAATGTCAGTGAGAACAGGCAAAGTCAGAGAGCTTTCTTCTTCTACGTCCTTTATACGGGCTGCCACCAGAAGGTGTGACCCCAGTTAAAGGTGGATCGTCCTCTCTCAAAACTCCCAGAATAAAAGTGGGCCTTCCCACGTCAAATTATGTAATTAAGACAATTCCCTCACAGGTATAGTTAATTCCAGATGGAGTCAAGTTGACAGCCAAGAATAGCTATCACAGTGTGGGCAGGGCTGTCCTGGAAGACAAGGAGGAGACAGTTCAAGAAGGAGGGAAAGAAGAGAAGAGAGAAAAGGATGGGGAGAGAAATGTAATGACAGAAACCAAGAGCAAGGAATCGTTTCAGTAAGGTTTCAGGAGCCCATGGAGCAAAGCAGGTCTTTGGACACCAGGGGGCGCACTAAACCAGCCCATTTGAAAATTTTCCACAGGAAGTAGTAGAGAATGTTCAGTTTATGAGTTACTCTATGTCCTAGGGGTTTTCTCCTCCTCCTCCTCTCCTCCTCTCCTCCTCCTCCTCCTCCTCCTCCTCCTCCTCCTCCTCCTCCTCCTCCTCCTTCCTCTCCTCCTCCTCCTCCTCTCTCCTCCCTCCTTTCCTCTTTCCCTCCTCCTTACTCCTCCTCTCATCTTTCTCCTCCTGCTTTTCTTTTGGTGGGGGGCTGTTTTGGATTTGTTTAGATGAGATCTCCCTGTGTACCCAGGCTGCAATGAAACTCACTACGTGACCCTCTCTGGCCTCAAACTTCCCATTCTCTTACCTCTGAGGGCGTGGCAGGGTGTTCCATACCTGGCTCCGTGCACATCTCCTGTGTTCACAGAGACTTCTGCACACAGAACACAGCTGCGCGGTTGGCTCCGTGCTCCGCTGTAGTCATATACCGCTAAAGAAAAACGGATGTTTTAAGACAGTGTGACATACCGCTGTCTTAGTGTGAGGTGGTTAATAACTGTGAGTTCGTTGTTAATCTGGGAAAGAAAAATTTTGGCGAATCTAAGAAGAAAACCTTGCTAGGATACGTGAGCAGTTGGCCGTATCGCGTCTCTGGATAAACATAACGGTTCAGACACGTATTTTGGTGTCTGGCAAAGACTTGCTTTATGCTTGATAAATGGCACCTTCTTACTGTGTCTTCCCTTGGTGGGAGAGGATACAGAGTCTTCGGAAGTCTAGAGTCTGCATTAAAAGGGCACTAATTTCCTGTCTAAGGGCCCCACCCTCAAAGCCACAGTCACCTCTGAAGATTCCAACTCTCAATACTGTCAAATTGAGGATTAAATGTCCATTGGGAGAGCAAGAAAGAGAGAGAGCGAGAGCGAGAGCATGAGAGAGAGAGAGCGAGAGAGAGCCAGAGAGAGTGAGAGAGAGCGAGAGAGAGCCAGAGAGAGCAGAGAGAGAGCAAGAGAGAGCGAGAGCGAGAGCGAGAGCGAGAGCGAGAGCGAGAGCGAGAGCGAGAGGAGAGAGAGAGAGAGAGAGAGAGAGAGAGAGAGAGAGAGAGAGACTGGACCACAATGTTCTTTCCAGTCTGGCCATGGCCACACTGGATCAATCCGCTTTCTTTGCTTTTTACCATTGCTTGTCTGTTTAATTGGCTTACTGAGGCCTGGTGAATGAGCCTGGCTTGTTAGAATTGCCAGGGCCCTGACTCTGTCCCTAACAATGCCAGAAACAATGGGGTCTCATGTCAGTCCTTCTACCCAAGTGCCACCATTCCCAGCTTCTAGCCTTTTATTGTAACTAAATAAACTTATTTTTGTGCCTCACAGGAATGGAGCCTAGAGTCTTGCGCATTCTGTGAGAGGAATCCCTAGCCCCATTGCCTATTGGATATGACATAAAGGTAAAACAGTTCTGACTTCCCAACTAAATGTCATTTAAACAATCTCTCCAGAACTCAGGCCTTCCAGAATCTCTTCTGTGTAAAGATGCATGTGTTCATTGCAGCCGCCGCTGGCTCCCAGGGCTGTTACACATCGAAGTGGCTTGAAAACCCAGGGTGTCTGAGCTTTGTGGAAGCTGCCGCTCACGTCCCACCACTGCATTCCTTCCTAGAGAGCCATATTTTGATCCTTTCAAAACCCAGAACACAGCCTTGAAACGCTTGTGAAAACTCAGGTAGGAAATGAAAGAATGCAAACTAAACAGGGGATCCTTCTGAGTAAAGCCAGAAGTGTTGGAGGCAACAGTGTTCCTGGGAAATTCAAAGACATTTTAACAACCTGGGGTGGACCTATTCCCAGCTCTTAAAAGGGGGCTTGGGCTGCAGACACAGTCAGTTGCTGGAATGTTTTCTGAACTTGCACAAAGCCCTGGGTTCCTATCCATAGCCCAGCATAAACTAGGCTTGGCTGTCATCCCTGTAACCCAGCACTCAAGGTGGAGGCTGTCAGAACAAGAGTTCAAGAGTCACTCCTCAGCTATGTTGCATGAGTCTCCATTAATGTCTGAGGGAGGAGCCATGCATTTGACCATGGCAGGATGGAGAAGAGTGGGATATATAGGACTCCGGGTCTTTGAATCCAATATAAAATTGTTATATACATCATATATATATATATATATATATATCATATTATATGTACATATATATAACATATATTTACATGTGTTTATATATTTAATATATGTTTGTGTATTTATATAAATATATATAACATTAATATAAATTCAAACACATATACATACATATTTATATGCTATATATACAACATACACAATATTATATAAGTATATTGTATATTCTATATTATATGAATATAAATAATATATAATATGATTCACACACACACACACACACACACACACACACACATGGCTTTTTGAGACAGGGTTTCTCTGTGTAGCGTTGACTGTCCTGGAACTCACTCTGTAGACCAGACTGTCTTTGAACTCACGGTGATCTGCCTGCCTCTGCCTCCCAAGTGCTGAAATTGCAATCTTAAACTGAGCATGAAGTTCTTTTAGCCACTCAAGTAAATTATAGACTCAGGCCACCGTGAGGGGATGTAGCAGATACTCAAGCAGTGTTCTCACAGGGTAAAAGCTTGTCATGTCTACACATTGAAGAATCAAGGCTTAGGACTTGGGCTACCATAAGCTATGTCACCTGGGGTCACGATTCTGTTGCTCTGTGGGGAGTGTTTAGCTCCTGTGGCTGTGTTTTTCAGTCCTCAATTATCCTTCCCTCTCTGGACTCTGAACAGTCTTGAAGCTGTTCTGAAAAGGGGAAGAGAGTCTATTCTCCCAAAATTTTGTCCACTTTGGGGTGTGTGTATCTGTGTGTTCATGCGTGTACACAAGTGTGTGTGCTATGAAGGCCAGAGATTGATATTGTTTTACTCAGTTGTTCTCCCTTTTATTTAATTTTTTTAAAAAAAGATTTTCAAAATTAATTAACCAATTAATTTGTTTTGTGTGTGTTTGTGCTTGTGAGTGCAGTACCTGTGGAGGCCAGGAGAGGGCGTCATCCTCTAGAGCTGGAGTTACAGGTGCAGGTGAGCCTGAGGGGGGGCTGTGATCTGAACTCACATTCTCTACAAGAGCAGTATATACTCCTAACTTCTGTGCCAACTGTCAGAACCATATACATACACATATACACTATTATATATATAATAATATGATACATATATATATATATATATTTATACATGTTTATTCTTTGAGAATGAATTAAAAATACATAGTATACACGTATGCTGTGTGTTTTGATCATAGCTACCCCTCTCCTTTCCTTCAGTTCCTCTCAGATTCCCTTCTTTCGCACCCCTTCCAACTCCATGACTTCTATTATTATTATTATCATCATTATTATTAATGGGCCTGGGGCTCTTCACTGCAGAAGCACATCAACAACCAGGGACCAGATCCCTGAAGAAAACGACCCTCCTGGTACCAGCAGCCGTCACCTTCCAGTGACCCCTCAGCTATTCTCCATGCTGCAGTTTTGTCTGGCTTGGTCTTGTTCATAAGTGCAATGGGTCTCTTGTGTGCAGAAGACGAGGCTCCCTCACAGTCTTCTCTAACATCCGTCTGGCTCTGACAGGCTTTCTTCCCTCTCTTCTGAGATGTCTCCTGCGTCTTGGGAACTGGGTGTGATATAGAATGTTCCACTTGAGGCTGAGCAAGGCGCAGACGTTTGTTCTCTGCACTTTGACAAGTTGTGAGTCTCTGTATGAGCCACCACGTACTGCAGAAAGAGATGTGATGGCTAAGAGCTGGTCTGATCTTGTACCTGGCAAGGAGGGGTAGGCCATGTGTCGTTCTTTTGAGCACAGTCTCTCACTGAACCTTGAGCTCACTCATTCAGCTACGCGGGCCTGCTTGTCCCACCCCCTAATCTTACCCCCACCTCCATCCCCACCCTCATCCCCACCCCCACCTCTGCTGCTGCACCCAGCTCTTTATGTGGGTAGATGAAGATCTACATTCAAATCATCATACTCACACAAAAATCCCACTAGAGACTGAGCCGTCTTCCCGGCCTCAGAATGCCGCCGCCCCATTTTTTGTTCTTACTGCGTTGGGCTTTAGATTCCTCCGAATTTAGATCAATTATGCAGTAGATCTAGTATTAAGATGTATGAAGTTGTGTTTTCCTAAGAAAGTGGGATTTACAGTATCCATGGGAACGGCATCAAGTACTTAATGGTTTTATAAAAAGAAAATGTAACCAAACGCATAGATAAAAGGTGGTACCTTTTTAAAATTAGCCCAAGAGAAGAATGCTGCCTTCGGCATGTCCGGAGAGGTTTTCAATCAAGCAGGGTTGGCAACCTTGCTGTCCTTACAAATCAGAATCTTATCTGAGTCCTTAACCTTCTTGGAGAAGGGAGAAACATTGGAAGGAAGTTCAAATAAAAATGTATTTCATAAAGTAATCGTTACTTGCTTTAAGGTGAAGTTCAGTCTCTCTTTTTTTTTTGTCTGCAAATGAAGAAGGTTCTGGAAGCTGTGTGGGGAGGTGTATGTCTGCAGTCTAAGCCCCAAGGCTGCGGCAACAGAAGTTTGAGCCCGTGAAGAACTAGCCTGCCTCCATCTTAGGCTCAAAAGCCATCTTAGAGTAAAGACAAACAAGGTTTGAATTTTTATGATTAAACCTGTGTCTCTCAAGAATTGGGCTATGTCCCGCCTATAACCTTAACTATAAATGATTCCGTACAGCCTGTTCCAGGAATAGCAATCATAGTGTTTGTTTGTTTGTTTGCTTTTGTTTTGTTGTTTAAAGTTCTTTATAATCATCTTGCAACCCTACCTATGTTTCAAAAGGTTCTATGACCGTCTATGACTACTTTCTTTTGCTCAACTTTCAAGAAGGTCTAAGTTGTTTTGCTATTGTTCCTATTTTGCCCACCAAATCCCCCTTGGGGAACCCCCTACCCCTGTGCTGTAAGAACCTTGTCTTCCTCACATCCAACACTGACATCTTGAACCCCCCTCAGCAGGAGGCAGCCTATGTACACAAATTGGGAGAGGAAAAAAAAAAAATAAAAGCTTGCTTTAATGAATTGCTTGCTTTAGTGAATTTGGCCATGAGATTTGAGTCTTTCTCCCCTCATCTTTGGGATTAGCATCGCAGCCTAAGCTATATAAGAAGGCCTTGTACCAAAAATAAAACAGGGGGTTAGAAAGATGTCTCTGTGGGTAAAGTACATCCCGGGTAAGCAGGAGGACCTGACTACAGCTCCCATCACACACACAAAAGCCAGGCATGGCAGTGTACCTGTAAACCTTAGCATTGAAGAGTCAGAAATAGGAGGCTCCTTGAGCTCGCTGGCCAGCCAGCCTAGTCTACTTGGTAACCTCTTGGTTCAGCCAGAGACACCACCTCAAAACAAACAAACAAATAAACAAGCATACAAACAACGAAATAGATAAAAATAAATTGCAGAGCAACTGAAGAAGACACCAGGCATCAACATTTGGCCTCCACACACACCTGGCTTACCTGCAGGTACACCTGCCAGGGCTTCTACTGGCTCCGCCTCCTATCTCTCCACTGGGCTTATGGGTATTGGAGCCACAGCATCCAGTGGGTTCTGGAGACTTGAACTCGGGCTTTCACGGTTCTATGGCAAATGCTTTACCTGTTGAATCACCACGCCGGTCCTGCCTCTGCTTCTTGAGTGCTGGGGTAACAGGCGTGTTCCACTATGCCCGACCTCTTTTCTGAATTTAACTCAAATCCTTTTCTTAGTTGTTCTGTTGATACAGAGTTTTTCTGTGTAGCCCAGGCTGGCCTCAAACCCGCAGCAATCCTTCTCTGTCTCGGGCTCCCAAGTACTGGGATTACAAGCACGAGCCACCATGCTTAGTTTAAATATCTGTGCAAATGAATCAGAACCGTGGACACAGAGGCTTTCCCAAGTTCCAGGAACATCATTAAATCTGAGGGTAGGCTTGGGAATTCTTTGCAATGAGTTACAAAGACTGGGGGTTTCCCACTTCTCATGTTCTATCTGAGGGAAAGGGAAACGAATCGCATCCAGCTGGGGGGTTTCCTCACCCCATGTTTTGTTTGGGAATATAAATTACCTGATCAATTAGCCCATTTATCCATTCTCCCTCCGTTAATCCCTAATCAATTCCTCAGAACTCAGAAAAAGCACATATTCAATTTCCTTTTCCCTCCAGCTCCCGACAGCCATCATAATTTGGAGGTGATTTTGTCCCGTTATAAAAGGCACACACAAAAGAATTCAATCATTTTTCTGCCTGATAAATCTCTGCTCTCCTCGAGGACATAAATGCTGCTCGCCATCCAAGCCACATTCCTCCAGGGTCTGGCTCGTCCCTCAGTAGAATGTGGAGGGCTCAGGCATTCCAGTTCTAGTCTGGGCGGCTGGGAGGATGGCGAGGAGACTGAAAGAGGAAAGGAAAGAGAAAAGATCTATGGCAGAGAAGGGATGTGTGCAGTTGGCAAAGTTGCTTCGGATGCAGAAGGCTGCAGCTCTGTTGCTGCTGTTGAAGTGTTTGTTGGGGCTTACTGGTATTTAACCAGAGTTTCGGGACAGAAGCCTTGGTCCTGCAAGTCCTAATGTCTAGGCTCAGTGAATATATCCAAGTAAGCTAGGAAGATAGATAAGTAGTGGGTGACAGAGAGATACAACAGAACACACACACACACACGACGCACATGCACACGCACAGGTCCTAACATCTAGGCTCAGTAAATATATCTGAATAAGCAAGGAAGAAAGATGAGTAATGGGTGACAGAGATGACAGAGATACACACCACACATACACACACACACACACACACACACAAGCACACACAACACACGCACACATGCACGAGCATGCACACACACAAACAGGAGTTAATTTTGACTGTTTAAAAAGATTTATTTTCTATTGTGTGTGTGTGCACAAGCATGTACATGCTCATGTGCATGTGCACACATGTGTACAAATGCACACACATGCACATATTAATGCAGAGCCTGTGGAGACCAGAGAGGGTGTCAGTTTCCTTGGAGGATGGTGTCCTGAGGTTATGAGCTACCCCGTATAGACACTGAGAACCAAACCTTGTTTCTTTGCAAGAACAATATGAGCTCTTAGCCACTGAGCTGTTTCTTCAGCCAAGAGAATGGGAGGGAGGGAGGAAGAGAGTTGGAGGAAAAGAGAGGACGAGAGTGAGCGAGAGAGCATTCATTGGTGTGCATTGGGAAGAGGAAGTTCTAAAGGGTCCAGGGACTCCAAGCCCATCTTTGGGTTCTGGCATGAGCCTTAGCCTTATGTAGGGGAAGAATTGGGGTAGGAGCAAGAAGTATGCCTGCTCAAGCAGTCTGTGTGGGGTGTTTTGTAAATGTGTGCATGTGGGAATGGGGGTGAGAGGCCAACCTTGGCTATCATTCCTAAGATGCCATATACCTTTTATTAAAGACAGGGTATCTTGTTGAACCAGAGTTCCTCTGTGTGTGTGGTGTGTGTGTGTTGGTGTGTGTGTGTGTGTGTGATGTGTGTGTGTGTGTACATGTGTGGTAGAGAGGTGAGAAGCCAACCTTGCCTATCATTAAGGTGCTGTTCATTTTTTTTTTGACAGGGTATCTTTTTGGTCCAGAACTCACAGAGTAGGCTAAGCTGGCTAACCAGCAAGACCTAGAGTCCCTTTGGTTTCTGCTTCTCCAAGGTAGGGATGACTACGCCCAGATTTTATGTGGGTTCTGGGGACTGAACTCAGGCCCTCATGCTTGTATTACAAGCAATTTATCATAGCTTGAGCCCCTAAGACTCATCTTTATAAACCAAGGCATCCCCATCAGCCTTCTTTGTCTGATTTGGTCCATTGGTCCAGAGTGATGGAGCTTATGTCTGGGAACTTTTAGGCTAGCTGCCGAGAAGAACACTTAATCTCTGGCTCTGCTCTCAGAGCCACCTTTAGGGGTGAGGCCATTGCACATGCCTTGCCAGGATGCAATGCTTGCTCACAGCCACCTCGATGACTTCTGGTTTTTCCTCAAGCCTCCAATGAGGCTGGGGCCAGTTGGGGATTTCTGATTTCAGTCTCTGCCTTGGGAATATAGAGGGAACATTTCCAGCCAGGGTTTAAAGGTATCAATTCCCAAATGGAGCTTGGCTCTCCTGCTATTTAAAAATCCTATTTGGTAAGCACTTCACAGAGCAATAGCTCTGAAAGAGAGGGAGATTACTTTCCCATTAGCCTGGCTTAGAAGAATGCATTGTTATTCAAAAGGAATTTAGGTGCAGTGTGGCTTTCACAGTTAGAGAGCCAGTCTTCTGGAAGCTGGGCTCCCCGACGGATAGAGACCTCCAAATCTGGTGAATATTGGTTTATATTTCATAACGATTCCCAAACCTCTTAGGCAGCTGTGCACACAGGGATAAGTGCACAGCATTTGGATCTCTCCAGGGGATGCTCTACTCTAGCCTGACTCTTAACCTGGTTCCTGTCCATCTCTCCCTTCTAGGACCACAAAGAGTTGTCTGGACCACTCAACTCTGTTTACAACTTCTAGAGAAGTGGCCCAGACAGACTACATCATCCCTGCCGCTGGACCAAATAGTTCCTGTTCTTCTTGCATGTGAGAGAGAATCTCTTTTGCTTTGTATTTGATGTTGCCAGAGGATGGGCCATGCAGGGGTAGGTGGTGAAGGACAAGACAACCTGGCTGGAAATTAATTCAACTACGGAGGTGTATTGAGCTCAGATATCCCATGACCACCCAAACAGTAAAGATACTCCATCACCCCAAGCCAACTGGGACCAACATGTCCTGAAAATGGTATCTATGTGTCATCGGCCTTGCAAATCAGTTGCTCCTATCATGCATATGATGCTGTGATCCACCCAGAAAAACAATTCAGGATAGCAAAGGAGACTAAACTCTATTTCTGGAACATCATAAGACATTATTAGAGTTCTTCACCTTTCACCCAAATGACTTTTTAATGTTTTTCCTCTCTATTGAAGTTTGCCCCAAAAGAGCTATCCAAAATTCTTCCATGATGCAACTCTCTTGAGAAGGCCCTACTAGCCCTTGAATTTACACTTTTGCAGGTCCTTCACATTAGTACCACAACATAAAGTTTAGCCCAACTTTAAAAAATCTCATGGTCTTTAAACAATTCAAACACTCTAAGAGTTCAAAGTCTCTTTCCAAGGTCTCTTAACCATGGGTCCTGTAAAATTGTAAGCCAAACACTTTCTTACTCCAAAAGGGAGGAGCCAGGCCATAAATAAAAAAATAATCACATTTAAGCAAAATCAAAGTCCAATATGTAAATAACTTGGCATTTGACATCTTAGGTCCACTCCTGATCTTCTGAGCTTCAAAGGCTTGGCTAGCCCACGTGGCTTACCTCATAGGCTCAGGCCAGCTCCACTCCATGTTTGCTGTCGCTGATGCTCTTGCTAGCTTCAATACACAGAATCTGTGCAACTATACCTTCACCAGTGGCCTCTCAGGCCTTTCTTTAGGGACCCAACCCTGCCATATAGTCCCACCTCAGCTCCTCTCCATGACCCCTTCACTCTAGGAGTCCCCACTGCAAATGAGGCTGCGTCACCTCCAAGAGCATATCAAGCCCTTCTGTGGTACCAAGCCTTAGCTTCTCTCCATCACCACTTCAATCCTGAAGCTGTCACACTACCCAAACCAGTACTGCCACGAGAGACTCTTACTCATTACCAGGTTTGCCTGCTACTTTGGGATGCAGCCTAGGTCCACTCAGGACCACAACTTCTGTGTGTTCATCCCGAGGAGATACTCCCAGGAGATTTTGCGATTTTACTTCCACAGATTCTTAAAAGCACTCATAGAGTCTTTATTTCCCCTGAAACTATTAGCGGGCCTCCATGTTCTACTTAGATGGCAGCCGCTCAGTTTACATAACAATTTGGTACTCACTGGATACTCTGTGGCTTTTCCAGCCCAAGTTCTAAAACTATCTAATTCCTCCCACAAAACAGTCCAAGGCATGAAAGTCACATGATCATGAAACCTGGGTAGAGGTCTAATCTTTCCTCTTTGCTTTTGAGAACTGCCCAAACTTTCATTCTGTGAAATAGCAGGAAAGAAAATTTGAACACCTTAGCAATACATTTTAGCATTTCTTCTTTTGAACTAGTAAGATGTTTTATTGGATTATGACACATTTTGTAATTTATGTGGTGGCATATCATATGCTTTTGGCAAGTCTGGCATGTTTACCATGGTTACAGACGGGCTTTGTTTGCTTTCTATTGCTGTCATAAACATCATGACCAAGAACATCCTGAGGAGGAAAGCGTTTATCTCACATTTCCAGTTAACAGTTCATCACTGCAGGTGCTCAAGGCAGGAACTCACAAGACAGGAACCTCAAGACAGGAGCCTGGTGGCAGGAACTGAAGCAGATGCCATGGAGGAGCAGCAGTATTTAAGGATTGTTCTTCATGGCTTGTTCAGCCTGCTTTTTTTTTTTTTTTTAATTTTTTTCTTTAATACCTTACCCCATTTCCCCTCCTCCCTCCCAGGAACTCACCATCCCTTCCCCCCTCCTCCTGCCTCCTCGTTGGTGTACTCCCACCCACACTCCCTCGTACCTCACCTCCCCACCCTCGAATATCACCCCCCCCCACGATGTCCAGCCTTCATGGGACCAAGGATCTCTTCTCCCACTTATATATAGCTGCTCCCTTGCATATATAGCTGGAGCCATGGGTCCCTCCCTAAGTGCTCCCAGGCTGGTGGTTTAGACCCTGGGGGCTCTGGTTGGTTGGGATTGTTGCTTTCCTCATGGTGTCACGAATCCTCTCAACTCCTTCAGCCTTCACTCTATCTTCTCCATTGGGAACCCCATGATCAGTTTAATGGTTAGCTGTGAGCGTCTGCCTCTGAGTATGTCAGACTCTTGCAGACTTCTAAGGAGACAGCTATATCAGTCAGTCTGCTTTCTTATACAGCCCAGGACCACCTGTGCAAGATGCGGTGCCTCTCACAGTGCGCGGGACCTTTACCATCAATCATTAACCAAGAAGATGCTCCTCTTGCCTATAAGCCAGACTGTTGGAAGCTTTTCTCTGTTGAAGTTTCCTCTTCCCAGATGACCCTGACTTGTGTCAAGTTGACAAGAAGCAGAACAAACAAACAAGCAAACACCCTAACCAGCACACTGGTTTTTCTGTCTGGGAAGAAACCTCCTCTCAAGTTGGTTGACCACAACTCTACTGTGTGACTAGGTATGTTCAAGGTGGCTCCAAGTTGTCATCTTCACCTGCCCCTTGGCCTGTGAATTTCCTCCTTGTCTTGTTGGGTCTTTCTGCCTCAGACAATTCAATCCAGAAACTGCCTCACAGACAAGCCCAGAGCCTGGTTCCCCAAGCGCTGAGTTGACAATCAAGATTAGAACACCTCACTCCACCTGCTCCATCTGTAGCACCTTGACCAATAATCTTTCTGGGGGAAAGTGATTTTAATGGGAGGCGTGTCCTTCCCCTTCTTATATAACCTTCACTGACTGAACTGTGGTGTCTGGGCAAGGACTAGCATGACTGTGGAGATAGAATTTCTGTCCTTACTGATGTGACATGTTCTGTTGTATAGGAACATGGTGGAAAATGAGTCAAGCCCAGCCTGGGGAAGGGTCAAGGAAAGCTGTCTGAGGGCATGGTTTTATCTTGAGTCACAGGAGTTTGGGGGGGGCCACATAAGAACTAGGAATGGCCAGGGAGAAGAGAGAGGAAGGGCAGGTGCATTCTTCTGTTGTCGCTATGACAGACACGACTGAGGCTAGGCACTTTACAAAGAAGAGAAGTTTATTTGAGGGACAGTTCTGGCAATCTAGGAGCACAGTGCCCTTTTTTTTTTTTTTTTTTTTTTTGATAAGGAGGCACCTGGATGTCTCACATGGTGAGTGACATCATAGTGGGAGTTTAACAGGGAGAGATCCACCCAGTGGGAGACAAAACACGAGAGACTCAGGAGCCAGGCTTGCCCCTTTGTTAATAAATCACTGTGGGGAGAACTAAACAGACTCTCATGAGAACTTCACTCATCCCTTCCAAGAGCAGTGTTCCAGTGACCTCTCACCTAAAGGTCCTGCCACCCCCATCACATAACCACACTGAGGGTCAAGTGTCCAGCAGATGAGCCTTTAAGGCAGTGGTTTTCAACCTGTGGGTCATGACCCCTTGGGGGAACCTATCAGCTATCCCATATATCAGATATTTATGATTCATGACAGTAGCAAAATTGCATTTATAAAGTAGCAATGAAAATAATTTGCTTGGGGGGATCACCAACAACATGAGGAACTGTATGTATTAAAGGGTCACAGCATCAGGAAGGGTGAGAGCCACTGCTTCAAGGGTTATTTGAACTCTTTTCAAACCACATCAGTGAGTAAGGTCACCATTGGCCATTCCCCAATGCCACCTGGAGTCTGGATCCCCTTTTCATAGTTGGCGAGCTCCCTGTCGTCTTTGATTGCAAGCTCTGCCAACCTTGCTTTGATAAGGCACTTCCTTATCAAAAAATGGGCACTGTGCTACTGGATTGCCAGAACCGTCCATCAAATAAACTTCTCTTTTTTGTAAAGTGCCTGGCCTCAGCCGTATTTGTCACAGTGACAATGGAAGAATGCACCTGCACTTCCTCTCTCTTCTTCCAGGCCATTCCTAGCTCTTATATGTACCTCCCACTCTCACGTGGTCATGTGACTCAGGAGTCACGTGGGTCCTTACTGTGTATTTGATTTGGGAGGATGGTGTGTGTGTGTGCAAGTGATGTCAGGAATCATCCTCCATCACTCTTCCACCTTATTCATTATGGCAGGATCTCTCACTCAAACCCAGAGCTGACCTACACCAGTGTGATCTGGGGAATCCTATGCTGACACTCTCCAAGGTTGGAATTGCAGATGGAGAGGAGGGAACCTCAAATAAGAAAATGTCTTCATAAGATTGGGTTGTAGGCAAGCCTATAAGGAATTTTTTTAATTAGTGGCTGATGAGAGAGGGCCCAGCCCATTGTGGGTGGTACCATCCCTGGGCTGGTGGTCCTGAGTTCTATAAGAAAACAGGCTGAGCAAGCTATGGGAAGCAAGCTAGCAAGCAGCATCCCTCCATGGCCTCCGTATCAGTTCCTGCCTCCAGACTTCTGCCCTGTGTGAGTTCCTGTCCTGACTTCCTCCAATGATGGACAGTGATATGGAAGTGTAAGACAAATAAACCCTTTTCTCCCCAACTTGCTTTTTTGGTCATGGTGTTTCATCATAGCAGTAAGAGATCCTGACTGTGACAAGTCAGTACTAGGATGAGGGGGAATTGCTATGATCGACTTGACCATGGTGTATGGGGAAGGATTGTGGAAGGACTTGGGAACTTCATGTAAGAAAAGCCATTGAATACTCAATCATGAACTGTTACGTGGGATCTTAGAAAATAAGAATGTTGAGAGTAATGCAAAAGATGAAGACCTGGCTTCTGAAATTCCATAGGGAAGTTTAAAGATTCAGTCTGGCCATGTGTCATTTTAAACTAAGAGTCTCTGGTTCCGGTTAGCTGGGGCTGAAGAATCAGCTGTGATGAACCAGATACCAGAACTACTAAAAGTGAAACCTTTGTTTTTCTGAGATACTCGATGCTGGTCAGCTGGAGCTGAGAAGTAGCCGTGATTAAGAAGAGACCAGTATTGTGGAGGTGAAGCCTGGAAAGTGTTTCCCAGGAGTCAGCACACAGAAGCTGTGTTCCAGAGGCAGACAAGGTTGTACGTCATACTGGCAGCTGGACTTGGAAATATGAGTCACCCAGGTGCTACTGGGTTTGAAGGCATGATGGGGTCATGGAGAACAGCTGAGGCTTGGCACTGTGGGAGGCAGGGGAGGCCATTGGTGAAGGTGCAGCCTCAGTGGCAGTTGAGGGCCCAGGACTGAAGGCTCATGCTGAGAAGTTGAGGCTTGGCATCATGAAGAGAGCCCAGGAGAGGCTACTGGTACAAAGTGCAGCCCAGCTGCAGCAGAAGACCCTGCATTGTGGAGATGCCAGTACCATGGGATGACCACCAAGAACAGCAGCGGTAGGGAACGGAGCCTGCAGAAGCCTAACAGACAAGCTGTGTGTGCTGCAGAGGGCAGAGCTGGGGAGATGTGACCCAAGCCCCTTGGAGGAACCAGAAGATGGTGAGTGAATCCCAGATGTTGGACATTAAGTTATTTGCACTCTCCAAGTTTGGTTTTTGCTTTGTTCAGATTGTGACTGTGCTTTGGTTCTTCCCTCTTGAAGTTAAAAGAAAAAAAAAAAAACCCAAAGTCTTATTTATTTTTTATTTTTGAGGAGCCCACGATTGAGAGACTTTAAACCTTAAATAAAGAGATTTGTGGGTTTTACTGAAAATTTGGATTTTAAGAGACTGGGTGTTTTTAAAGAGACCATTTATGTGTTTGAATTTCTAAAGTCTGGGATTTTAAAAGTCATTTGTATTTTTTAATGTGAGAAGTGAGGGGGAAAGGTTGTGGCTGACAGGAATGTGTTTGTGTGTCAAGCTGAGACTGGATTGTGCTGGATAGTTTTAAGCCAACTTGACACAGGCTGGGGTCATCTGAGCGGAGGGAACCTCAAATAAGGAAATGCTTCTATAAAATGCAGCTGTAAGAAAGACTAGAGCATATTCTTAATTAGTGATTGATGGGGGAGGGCCCAGCCCATTGTGGGTGGTGCCATCTTGGGCTGGTGGTCCTGGGTTCTATAAGAAAGCAGGCTGAGCAAGCCAGGGGAGCAAACCAGTAAGCAGCATCCCTCCATGGCATCTGCATCAGCTCCTGCCTCCAGGTTCCTGCCCTACTTGAGATTTTGGCCTGACTTCCACTGGGGATGAACAGTGATAGGGAAGTGTAAGCCAAATAAACCCCTTTCCTCCCCAACATGCTTTTTTGGTCATGGTGTTTAGTCACCACAATAAAACCCTGACTAGGACACCTGGCATTTATGTTGGTTTCTAGGGGTCTGAGCTTCAGCTCTCAAACTAGCAAAGCAAATGCTTTAGTCACTGAGCCCTGTCCCCAGACCATGCTGGGGGCTTTGGGTTCACTAGTGTACCATTCTGTTGGCCCTCATTTCTTCTATTTTATTTACTTAATTAAATAATTTATTTTAAAAATTGAATCTGTGTGTGTATGTATATACATGTGTGTATGTGTGTGTACATGCTACCAGAGTATATGTATGGAAGTCAGAGGACAGTTCTGAGGAATACATTTTCTTCTTTCACCATGGTAGGTTCTGGAGCTGAAATTCAGGTTTTGGTGGTGTAGCAAGTGTCTTTGCCCACTGGACCATCCTACCAGCCCATTTGCCTTGATTTTAGGGGCTCAACTAGCCTTTGAACCTCCAAATCTGATTCTCAGTACTAGACAGCCAGCACATGAGATTGCCATTATCTTTAAAAACCAACCAAAACAACAACTACAAAAATAAAAAATACAATCATTGTAGCCCAGGCTGGCCTTGAATTTGCTCAGGATAACCTTGGACTTTTGATCCTCTGCTTCTCCTGCTCCACACAAAGTTCTGGGACTACAGGTGTTCTCCATCTGCCTAGATCTAAAACACACACACACACACACCTACACACACAAACTTACTTCTGACATGTAAAATGTCTTAGTATGGAGTGGCTACTCTCATCAACGTCATGGGCCAATGTGACATCATAGGCCCAGCATGTCCCTAAAAGTGAAGGGTCATGTGTAATCTATTGCACTAAAAAGACTCACCCAACCACAAAACTAAAACAAAACATTACTTCTAGGCTGGTGAGATAGCTCAGTGGCTTGTGCAGTTAGTTAATTGATTTTTTTTTTAGACAGGATCTCACAAGTTCACAGTGAGCCTGAGCTGCATCACTGTATTCTGTCTCTAAAATAAAAAATAAAATAAAAGCCAGTGATGTATTTAACCACCAGGAAAGTCCCAGAAAGTAATGAGTGAATGTTCCAGATAGCCACCGTGTATCTGCCTCATGCCATGGCCGCCTTGCTCACCCATAGGAGAACATCTAAGGGTCATGTCCAGGTTTTGGCGTGATGCTAAAGCCGCTGTGAACATTTGTGTGTGAGTTTTTGTGTGCACTCAGCTCTCCATACATCTGGGACACATGCTTCAGGGCTGGTGTCATACTTGGCTGGGTCCAGCTTTGGGTTCTGTCCACCATTATCCCAGAGCTTTAGCGTTCATTCCCACACACAGTGCCTGGCTTTCCAACTGTATGGTTGGACAATCATTTGTTGTTTGATTTCTATTTCTCTCTGCCTCTGTGTCTCTGTCTCTCTCTGTCTGTCTCTGTCTCTGTCTCTCGTCTCTCTCTCTCTCTCTCTTCTCTCTCTCTCTCTCTCTTGTGTGTGTGTGTGTGTGTGGTGTGTGTGTGTACAGGGGGAGGCATGATGTACATTTGGATGTCAGAGGACAATTTTGTGGACTTGCTTCTTCCTTTCATCTTTACATAAGCTTCAGGAATCAATACAGCTGCTCCAGTCTCCCAGCGCAGAGGCCAGTGCTGACTTCCTAGTCTGGCACCATTTCACTAATGATTAGATCTACAGAGGCAGGTTGGTTTTATTTGACTCTTGTCACAGAGGAGTCTCCTCACAGAGTGCCTCGGTCATGGTATTCCACACAACAGGCTATATAACACAACACACATGGATGGGTGTGGAACTCGACCAGAGACTTGGTCTTCACCAGTTGAGATGATCATGCAACCTTCCCCCACATTCTCTATATAGTCTATCACCATTATTGATTATTGTAGATTGAATCATCTTGGCATCACAAGAAGATAGACCACATGGTCATAGTGTATTGGCCTTTTAATGCATTGTACATCCAGTTTGCTGTGTGTGTGTGTGTTGTGTGTGTGTGTGTGTGTGTGTGATTTCTTCATCAGTATTCATTGGGGATGTTGGTCTTCAATTTCCTTACAGTGTTTTTGGCTTTTGTGTCAGAAAAATGCTGAAATCATCAAATAAGTTTGGAAGAGTTCCCAGTGTTCCCTGCTCTTTGATTTTTTTTTTTTTTTCTTTTTTGGAAGAGTTTGAGAAGGATTGGCCTTAATTCTTTAGATGTTGAGTAGAATTCTCCAGTGAAGCCATCTGGTCTTTGGGGTTTCTTGGTGGAGATGTTTTAGAAGTCTGATTTAATCCTTTACTAGGGATGTGTCTATTAATATTTTCCATTTCTCGATGATTAAGATTTAGTGCTTTGCCTATTTCTAGGAATTCATCTGCTTATTCTATGTTATCCAGTATATGTTGTATATTTTCTTCACAGACATAATCCCTTATTTTCCATTAATAATTCTAGTTACCCGAGTCTTGTTTTTCTCTTTTTTATTAGGCTGTATTTTGTGTGTGTGTGTGTGTGTGTGTGTGTGTGTGTGTGTGTGTATGTGAAATTCCTTCAATATTCTCTATCATTTAGGAGCTGAAACTTTCCACAGTCTGCTGTCTGTTGATCTTGAGCCAGGCAGGCTTCTGGCATAGTAATATCGAAACATGGACTCTTGTGGGAATAAGAGGCAATAGATTCACATGTCCTTAATTCACAAACCTTGTTCACCTAGAGTTTCTCTCTTCTATTGTTGACAGTGCAAGCAAGCAATGTGTCCATCCCTCAGTACTGTATCCCAAAAGAAAGAACCTACCAGATGCAGAATAATAATAGAATGCACCCAAGAACAACTAACTGGTCACTGAAATGTATTTTTAAAATACATTTTAATAAATGAAATGTTTATTTTAAATTACATATATGTGTGTTCCCTTATGTACATGATGGCAGGTGCCCACAGAGGCCAGAAGAGGACCTCAAATCCCCTCAAACTGCAGTTACAAATGGTACCCACCTGAGGTGGGAACTGGGACCCAAGCTCAGGTCTCTGGAAGGGCAGCAAGCATTTGTAACAGCTGAGCCTTCACTCCAGCTCCAATGATCAGCATCTTACACAGCAAATCACTCTTATACCACAAGGCAAAGATTTCTTTACAAACAACAACAAATCAACATGGTATGGTAATCCAACAGGTGCTGTAGTGGCATACATACCTTGGTGGTAACCAACAGCTCTCTAATTGAACTTTAGATCAATTCAACAAGAAGGGTACTATGCCTAGAACTCAAAACCTAGCCAACTATTTAGTGCTAGTGAAATCCTGGTTATGGGAGGAGACTCTATAGCCACCAATTTACTAAACCAGCATAATTCCTAGTGGTAATCTATAAACACTTGTCCTTATGCCCATAGGTAAGTGTAACCTTCGTCCCTCATTGAGGAAACTTCTCTTTGCAACAGATGAGACCACCACAGAAAACTACAACCAATCAAAATGCAGAGTTGCAGAGCCCAGTCCCAGTGGACGCATCTATAAAATTTTACTAATCTCAAGCCTCATGGGACATTGGGTAAGATGGTGTGAAAAAAATTTGCAAGAACCAGAAGGTCAGGGAGTTTGCTGTGATATTGTGTCTCCTAGTAACATAAGCTATACCCATAAAGTCTCACCATGACCACCCAAGCATGAGCAGAACAAGAAAGACATAAGCAACATGCCAAACAGCATGGGGGAAAGCCCATGAGGCCTCAGTCCTATACAAGGAACTACAGGCATCTGCATAAAGCTGGGAGAGGAGAGGAGGTCCTCCCAGGGAAGAGCACATCAGTTGGTTGTCCAGTGCCGATGATCAGCCCTGAAAATATACATTCAAGTAATGTTATGTGGGCTTAGCATGTTATATTTAGGAAAGTATGTGTATATACATACACACACACCACACACACACCACATACATATATATAATTATATAATATATATATATACATATATATGTATATATATATATATATATACATACACATACATACAACATAATACATAAGCATGTGATAACAATGAAAAAGAGTCCATTACTTTGAAAGATAGTGGGAGGGGTATTGAGAGGCTTGGAGAGAGGAAAGAGATGGGGAAAATATTATGATTAATTCTTTATAATTAAATTTTCTTTATCTGCTGGTTGGTGGTGCACACCTTTAATCCCAGCATTCAGGAGGCAGAGGCAGATAAGCACCAGAATAGCTGGGGCTACACAGAGAAACTCTGTCTCCAAGAGTTGTTTATCCTAAAAATAAAAACAAACAAGCAATAACAAAACACCATGGTGGTGTGCGTACCTGTCATCCCAGCACTCGGGGAAGCTGAGGCAGGAGGACTGTGAATTTAGATTATAGAGTGAGTTCCAGGTTAGCTGAAACAGAAAAGCAACGAACCGTCTAAGGTGGATCCTTTGTAAGTAGCATACATGAGTTACTCTTTTGAAGAGTTAGGTGGTACCCAACAGGCACATGCACCCTGCCAATAATTAAGTGTGGCTATATACAGGTAAAATCGACACGCTACTTTCTGTCTTCTCTTCTATGCACCAGAACAAATGATGGCTACGACATTAAGGTACAAATACTGTGGTGACATGGCAGAAGCAGCTTCGGGGTTTTGTAGCGATGGCTCAGTGGTTAAGAGCATTAGCTCTTGTAGAGGACCCAGGTTCAGTTCCCAGCACCCACAGGGGGCAGCACCGAATCACATGTAACTCCAGCTCCAGAGCATCCAACGCACTCTTTGGGCTGGCACATAGCCGCACAAACAGCATGGACTCACACAGACGCAGATGAAGTGGAAACTTAAGGGTTCTCTGGAAAGTCAGTTGTCTTGGATGGTGTTTTGCGGGGCAGGGACAAACACGTGAAGGAGTGTTTTCCTGAAGTGGACACAGGTGAAAGGCTAAGGCAGACACAAAGCGAATGGATGTTTTGCTAAAGCAAGCACATGGAAGGACATATGATGAAAGAGTTTTTGCTAATGACACACATGTATTGGTCCGCCTTATATTGCATAGTTGAGCTGCATTTGTCGGGACTCCATAAAGAGAAACGCACCAAAAAACATCTGGTGGTGTGCCGTAGCACTTTTTTATTTTTTATTTTTTTCTGCTGCCACAGACTTGGGCTGATTGGCAGAGTGATGTCAGCTGAGACAGACAAATGGGCCAAGGGAAAAACTGTGGAGAACAGGTGATGTTTGGAGGAATATAAAAAGGACTCGAAGGACAGTGACTGAGGCTGGGCTAGGCTTGCTTATAAAGTTAGCTGTGCAACCCTTCTTGATCCCCCATCTTAGTTAATCTTCCCTTTCCTGAGAGAGGCACAGCTGACAACTTTTCCTGGTGTTTTCTGTTGGCCCTGGTCCCTCCTGTTCATTGGAGCTAAGGCTGAGGTCTGGCTGTCTCTGCTAGATCATGCTGATTTGTGTTTGTCATTCCGACTCTACCAAACTGGACTGCTGGTGTATCCAAGAGTGGATCGAGCTGCCACTGCTAACCTGTGAACTGAATTGCTGATTTCTAGGCAGCACAGACGAGCGTCGCTCCAACGAACCTTTCTAAACAGGCCCATTCCCCGTATCCTTTCTTTCCCACTACCTCTGGTGGGTGGTGGGCTACAAGAGAGGTTAAAGCCTTTAAGAACCATCATCAAAAATGAGGTTTGAAAAAAATTAAAGTTACACACAGACATACATAAAAATGCATAAGTAAACAGACAACTTAAAGGTGGGCAGGTGTATCCCAGCTCCCTGTTTGAAGATGTAGTCTGTCTTAGCAGGAAAGGCAGGCCCAGCCTCATGGTGTCCACAACAACTGCACGCCGAGATTCAGCTGTCTTGTTTTTTTCCTTTTGATTCAGTTTTGAACCCCAGTCCATGGGATGGTGTTGCTCACATCTGGGGGCGGGGAGGGGCTTCCTTCCTCAGTTAAACCCCTGGAATCACCCTTTACAGACATCCCAACTGTGTGTCTCCAAGGTGATTCCAAGTCCAGTCACACTGACCAACAAGATAAGCCATCACATAGTACATAGGTATTTTGTTTTGATGGTTTTTTCCCTGGCTATATCTCCCAGGCTAACCTTGAACTCATGGTCTGATCCTGCTGCTTCAGCTCCTCAAGTGTTGGGATGAGCAGCAGCTTTAGTCTGTATCTGAGGGAATGAGGTCTGGGGCTTCCTCTTCTACTAGCTTTCTGATGTCATGGTTTCTCATTACCTTTTCATTATTTTTATTGTGTAGGAGTGTGTGTGTGTGTGTGTGTGTGTGTGTGTGTTGCCTGCAGACACACATGGAGGCCAGAGGAGGATGTCCCATATCCTGTTCTATCACATGCCACTTTATCCTTTGAGGCAGGATCTCTTATTGAACCCAAGGCCAGAATGACAAATCCAAGCAATCCTCCTGTCTCAGTTTCCAACAGCACTAGGGTTTGAGGCACTTGTAGCCATGCCTGGCTTTTATGTAGGTGTTGAGGTCGGAACCCATATTTTCTCACTTGTCCACTAAGCCCCCTTATCCACATAGCCATCTTCCCTGTCCAGAATTTACATTTTAATAAGACTACAGTTTTTTTTTTTTTTTTTTTTTTTAATCACACCAAAACCTAGTAAGCAAAAATAGAAGTGGTCCTGACTCTAACCTCTGGGACCCCCCCAAGTTGGCCAAGCAGACATCAGAAAGAGGTCTTCCCTGAGGTTCATGCTGGGGACCCACTCACCACTTTAAATGCTTTTACAAAGTGCTCATTTTGCATTTTCCTCTGACCCAAATCCTCAATTAGTTAGCTAAGTCTCCCGAGCTCCCAGACTAAATAGTTCTCTTCTTGAGAAAGGTTCAATATTTGCTCGTTCAAATTAACCCAGCTTTTGCTTTTTCATCGAAGTAGCTTGCCCGTGATTGTGCCATCATGGCTTTTCTTAATGTAGCTTAAACATGGCCCATAAGAATACTGTCTTTCCCTGGACAGCCGTAGAAAGGAATTGATCGTTCCTTACCTTCAGAGGTTTTAATTACCTCCAATTGGAATTCGAAGGCCATCTCGGTAACACAATTAATTTTAATCAGGAGCCCGAGTTTGTCATTCAGCCCAATTACTCTCGATTAAGTGATTCTGTGTTTCTTTTCATTATCAATTGATTGCAATTACTTATTATCAAGTAAACTCAATATGTTTATGACGATTCCATTAATCAGACAATCCCTGCTGCTTAAAAGCATGGTGATTTGATTCAGGAGCCTGTATTTGGCTACCTGGAAATGCTATAAAATCAATGCAAACCAGACGTATTTATTAAAAATCTGCATGCCTGACTTGGGTTGGTAATGTTAGGAAAAACGAAAATGTGAGAGATAAATGCTATTCTCAGGACCCTGGTTTTGGGTGGGAATGCGGTTCATTTAGGGGTATGTTTGACTATCACGTGTGAGAGCCTAGGCTCCATCCGTGGTATGCACCTGTGATCCCAGCAAGGTGGAGGTAGGAGGACCAGAAGTTCAAGATCATCTCGGCTACAAGGAGAGTTAGAGACCAGGCTGAGTGGAGGAAAGAGGACTCTAGTCCTAGAGAGGCTACGAAGCACAGGGCACCTTGAGTGAGATTCACAACTGCCGCCACTGGGCACATTGAAGATGCTAGTGAAATGTGAAACTCAGGGGCCTCAGCTACTTCTGGGACATATACCCTGAAAACAGCTTTCTAATGAGATGACTCATGTTGAAGACATCTATGGTGCACAGGATATACGACCCCTTAACAAGTCCAGAGTAACCCTCTCACATCCCCCTAACACATGTTGTGTCCTATTGCACTGGCCAGAACGGCGTGTGTGATGGGACTATGAGATGTCCTCACCTGTGACACCTGTAACATCCTTCCAGTCTCCGCTCAATATAGCCTTGTGTTTTTAAAAGTATCAGTTTCTTGAAAAGTCTGTTTTCTCATCTTTAAAATGGGAATAAAATGGGCCAGTGAGATGACTCCATGATTAAAAGCTCTCACTGCTAAGCCTGATTGCTTGAGATCAATCACAAGGACCCACACTGTGAAAGGAAAGAAGTGATTCCTGTTAGTTGTTCTTTGACCTCCAGACAGTGACATACATAGACACATGTCTGCACATACACGCGCGCGCGCACACACACACACACACATAATGTTTATATTTTAAAGGTTCATTTTTAAGGGTGTAGCAGGAAATATTCAAAAAGGACGGCTGTTGGCACCCAGCTCTGCCGCCATGTTCCTGCACTAGAGTCTGGCACTAGCTGGCCTCCTCAGTGGTGCCGGCCCAGGGCCCATGAGATGTTGGCATGGCTGCTGCCTCCACTAGTCAGCTCCAACGACTCCATGGCTCTAGGCATGGCCCCTGGGCCAACTCCACCCCCCGCCCCCAAAACACACACAGTGCTTGGCTTAACCCCAGACAGTAACCACCATCCTCATGGTAGACATCACAATAAGTACCTGGTAGAAATAAGACTCTTAATGCTTAAAGTTAACCAATGGATTTATATGTCAGCAAATGCTCAAATCACAAGATGCCCACACAATTTAGAAGGTTATCCCAACATTCCTAACCTTTAGATTTCATATCTGTCCATTTACTTGATGCCACGTGGGTCCACATCTGCAGCCATATTGTTTCCCCTTCTCCCTTGTCTCCCTGCCTTCCCCTCTCTCCTTCCTTAGCTCTGCCTCCCTTAGCCCTGTCCAATCATACGTCTCCCACTGCAAATAGATTGGGCAGAGAAATTTCTGCCACAAAGTGTATATGTGTGCATGTGCACATGTGTGTGTGATGTGTGCATGTGTGTGTGTATGTGTGTGTGTGTACATAAACGCAGGGGTCGTTTCAGATCCCCTGGAGCTGGAGTTCTAGCAGTTAAGAGTCTTACATGGGTGCTGAGAACCAAAGTCAGATCTTCATGAGGAGGAGTACATGTTCTTAACCACCGAGCCATCTCTTAAAACCCCCTCACAAAAACGTTTTCCATGGAAATACAATGAACCAAATCAGATAGTTTGCAAGAGTGCAGTGTGTGGATCTAGCATGACTTCTAAAGTAGCAACTCAAAGAATGGGCCAAAGGGAAGAACATTAGGCATGTTATTTATTTAAACGAAGCAGCTGGGGCATTTCAGAGATCACAGAGTTGATTGACAGCATGCTGGAACTAGAGTGACCCACCATCCCAGTTTCCCCAGACTTTTTAGGGCAAAGCAGGACAGTTAGTGACGCTCTCGGGAGAACAACATAGAGTTTACACTACAAAGGAAGAGGATGCAGGTGGAGGAGAGTGGCACCAGCTAGCGTGGGGCTGAAGCACCGACCTCTGTCCTTGTCTTGTGGGAGAGGTTTCTTCACCTTCATCTGCGATCTTATGTTGACTGGATTCATGAGAAGACCCTGCTGCTGCTTAGACTGGTCATTTCTCCACCTTGTCTCAGGGAGATCTGAGCTTATCTGCGTGATATAAGCAGAAACTTAGTGGATGCCTGTGGTTTCATTTTCCATTGCAACTTAAGGGGGCTAGGACAGGGAAGTAAGCTCAGATATTTTGGTCATCCTGATAAGCCCTTAGAAACAGTGATCATTGGACTTTGTTTATTGCCTTGCTTGTTCTTTGACTACTTGTGTTTATTGTCTTGCTTGTTCCTTGACTATTTGCATCTATTGTATTGCTAGTTCCTTAACCTAGAACTGACCTTAATACTTCCATGTAATTAAAACAGTATAAAAGCAAAAAGGAAGAGGGGGGATGGGATGGGAGTTACTAGGGGGGAATGGGGAAAGTGGATAACATTTACATGAAATGTAAATAAATAAAATATCCAATTTAAAAAAAAAATAGTCAAGAAAAACAAAATTAAAAAGAAAAAAGCAACTTAAAGGAAAAATGGTTTATTTGGCTCACAGTTCCAGGGCACAGTCCCTTACTTAGGGGAATGCAGGGTGACAAGAACTAGATGCAGCCAGTCATACTCACAGTTGATAAGGAATGAATGCATGTATGACAATGCTCATCAGATCACTTTCTGTATTCTTAACACAGTTCACAATCCCCTGTGTAGGGAATGGTGCCACCCACAGTGGGTAGCTCTTCCCATTTCAATGAACATAAATGAGAAGATTCCTCCAGCACATATGCCCAAAGGTCAATCTGATAGACAATCCCTCATTGAGATTTTCCTAGGTATGATAATGTTGAATGAGAAAGGTGCCCTGCTGGTTCACATATTTGAACACTTGGGCTTCAGCTGGTGGTGCTGTTTGAGGAGCTAATAGAACCTTTAGGTGGTGTGGCTTTGCTGGAGAGGTAAACTTTGAGTTACATTTGTCTTGCCTCCATTTTACTCTCTCTGCCATGTATGTGTGGTTAAAGATGTGTCCTCTCAGCCACCTGCCTTCCCCACCATTATGAATTCTCTCTCTCTGGAACAAACCACAGAAGTAAACTCTTTCTCCAATAAGTCTCTTTGGTCATGGTTTTACACCACAGAAAGAAAAAAGTAACTGATGCACGCCAATTCTAGACTGCGTCAAATTGGCAAAACTAGCATCTATCACAGGGGTGAAATAGAAATCAAATGGAGAGAAAGAACCTCAAGAGAGACTCATTTTGGTCCCAGGATCTGGTTTTGTTGGGTGTTGGCGCTGTTTAAATATAGGAGTCAATAAATCCTCCCTTTTGGCTTACACTTGACAAAGGTGTGTTTTGGTCAGTTATAAAGGAATAAATTCTGATGAATGCCTCGTTTCTCCTATTTGTCTTCTTACCCAAACTGGGAGTTTTTGGAGGACTCAGACACTCAGTAAATATCTGTGGAATGAATGGGTGAATGAATAAAATTGTGAACTATAGCTGAGTTTGTCTTGGACTTGTGATATTTGGATGAACAGATCAATCCTCTTTTGGGGAAAGGGACAGACCCATTGTGTCTGTTCAATTCTTCCTCAGCTCATTCTGTTTTTTTTTCTCATTTGCTTTTGTTTCTGTTGTTGTGTTCTTTGTTTGTCTGTTTGTAAAGGGTCTATGTAGCCAAGACTGGCCTCAAAACTCACTATGTAATCAAAGATGGTCCTCCTGCCTCCACCTCCCTGAGAGCTAGGATTACAGCTATGCACCATCTTGCTGTGTTTACATAGTACAGGGCTTCACGCATGCTAGGCAAGCAGTGTACTGAGCTACTGTCTAGCTCCAGTCCCTACTGGGGATCCTGGAACCAAAACAAATCTCTCTTTAGATTGTTTCTTTCCCCTTTGGTCTCTTGTTTAGACTTACTTGGTTTATAAGTTACTTTCTATTGCTATAGTTATAAAACTTATGGAAGAGCTTGTTTTTGTGGAGAGAGAGAGGAGAGAGAGAGAGAGAGAGAGGAGAGAGAAGAGAGAGAGAGAGAGAGAGAGAGAGAGAGAGTAGAAGGAGAACCAGGTCCTATTTTTTAGCTGAGTGCATCCACTTATAGGAACTTCAGTCTATATGAAGGATAACACAAAGATCAAGAATGTGATGGAGGAGGAAGAGGAGGAAGAGGAGGGAGAGGAGGGAGAGGAGGAGAGGAGGGAGAGGAGGGAGAGGAGGAGGCTGCACCAGCAACAGAGGAAGTTAGGAATGCATGGATGAGTCCTGGGTAAATCCTTAAGGGTGAGCACCAGGCAGGGATCTTCGGGGTTTCAAGGATCTTGGTATACAGCTCTCCACAAGCCATATTTGTTAATATTCTTTTCCCTCAGTGACTTCTGCTATCTAACAAGTCCTGACAGGCTTTTTAATGGCAGCTAACAACAATGAATTGGGTAACAAGAATTTGACAGCAATCAGATAGCTCTGCCTAAGACTTCAATTCCAGTGAAAGACTGAGAATTGCTGCAAGACCCTTTGGGGGATGGGCTAACCCATGTAACCGTGGGCTACCTCCGAAGAGTCTGCCTTCCTTTCCTGGAAGTCCTGGCCACTCTTACCCTTCACAATATCATTGTCTTACTCCCTCTTCTCTAGGCTTGTGGGACTTTGTCACACTGCCAGACAAGTCTTACCATCTAGAGAAGCCTCCAACAGATCTCTATCACTGTTCAAACATGTTCAAGGCCTGCCTGAATTATAGAGTTCAAAGCTAGCATGGGCAACTTATAAAGAGTAAAAGGAGCCGGGCGGTGGTGGCGCACGCCTTTAATCCAGCACTTGGGAGGCAGAGGCAGGCGGATTTCTGAGTTCGAGGCTAGCCTGGTCTACAGAGTGAGTTCCAGAACAGCCCGAGCTACACAGAGAAACCCTGTCTCAAAAAACCAAAAAAAAAAAAAAAAAAAAAAAAAAAAAAAAAAAAAAAAAGAGTAAAAGGAGGTCTCAGGGTGTATCTTAGTGGTAAAGCACCTGCCTAAAATCCGCCAGTAAGGTGCTGGAAGTGTGGCTCAGTGGTAGAGCACTTGCCTAGCATATATGAAGCCCTAGATTCAATCTCTAGTACTGCAGAAAGGGAGACAGGGGAGAGAAATGGGATATACATACGTATATACCATACGAGTTCCTAGGATGCCTTCTTTAATACCTATCCATACCTCTATTTCCCAGAGAAACCCTTCAGTTTTCTTTAGTTTTATTCAGTCTTAAACAATAAGTAGTTTATCCCCCCACCCGTGTGTGTGTGTGTGTGTGTGTGTGTAAACAGATTCTGATGTAGCCCAGGCTGGCCTTTAGCTCTTAGCTCATCATGTATCCAGGAGGACATTGATCTTCTGATCCTCTTGCCTCCATCTCCAGTACTGGGATGACATGTGTACATCGTGACACCAGGCTCTTTGGGCATTTCTGAACGTGATTTCTGGTGCTGGCTTCCTGTACTTGATGCTGTGTGCTTTGAAACTGGCTTACATAGACCAGTGGGAAATGGGCATTTCTTTTATTTCATCGTAGAGTTCTGCAGTAGTCACATAGGGCCAGTTATTCCATCCAGCACCTGCTCTATCCATCCAGTGCTGACAGACATTTGGAGTATGTCCAGCCTGGCATTTTGTAAATAATGCTGCTAAGAGCTTTCTTATGCTTACCTCCCGAGCCTGTGTGGGAAAGCCTCCCCGCAAGGTGTACACAAGGAGTAGCATTTCTGGATCACACATAGATGGCATACATTGTAATAGTTTTCAAAAAGTCTAAAACATTTTAAATTTTATTTATTTATGTGTGGGGGTGTTTTGCCTGCATGTATGTCTGTATACCATGTGCCTGCAGTGCCTGTGGAGGCCAGAGAAGGCATCATATCCCCTGGAGTTGGAGTTACAGCCAGCTATGAGCTAATATATGGACCTGGGAATTGAACCCAGATCCTCTGGAAGAGCAGCCACTGCTCTTAAACACCAAGACATCTCTCTAGCTTCATGCTGTGATGGTTTTAATTGTCAACTTGATACAACTTAGAATCACCTATAAGGGTCTCAGTAAAGGATGGATTGCCTAGATCAGGTTAGCCTGTTATCTTGGAGAGATTGTCTTGATTGCCTTAATTGAGGTGGGACGACCAGTCCACTGTGGGTAGCAACATTCCCTAGGTTTGGGTATAAAACTGTGTGAGCATGGACAAAGAGTTGAGCACTAATGAGCACGTATGCATTCACTTCTCTCTGCTTGTGCCTGGATGCGATGTCATTAGCTGCCGCACGTGCCTGCCTTTTAGAATTGCTCGACTGTGCTTTTCCTGGCATGGCAGATGGAGACACCCTGAAACCACAAACCAAAATAACAACAGATTCCTTTAAGCTGTTTGTGTTGGGCAGCTGGATATGGTGGGCATACCTGCAGTCTCAGCACTAGGAGGCTGAGACAGCAAGATTGCTATGATGGGTTCAAGGATAGCCTGTGCTCAAGAGTATCTCTAAATATTGTCTATGCCAGGTTTCTGCCACCAAGATAAGAAAAATAAAATCATTCCATCTTTCTTCCCTCCCTCCTTCCCTCCCTCCCTCCTTCCCTCCCTCTCTCCCTTCCTTAATGGAATTAAGGACAGAACCTAAGGTTTTACACATACCAGGCAAGCACTCAACCATTGAGCCATGTACCCCTTTTTACCTCCTTCTCTGCATCTTCTTCCTTTACCCCGCCCCCCTTTGCTCTGAACACCCTCTTTTCCTCTGGTAGGGTGACTTTGAACTTCTGCCTCCGCTTCCCAAGTGCTTTTACTGTTCACCACTATATCAGTTTTTATGGTGCTTTGGATCAAACCCAGCACACTGGACAAAAACCAACTGAATTGCATACTCCACTCTCAGCCTTCGCCTTTCTGGATGCGCTCAGGAAAGGTACTTAGCATCCGCGAGCCTCTAGAATGCCAGCTATTGGGAAGACTTGGATCTTTGCCTCTGAAGGATGCAGAAGCCCGTGGGATGCAGTGCTCAGCACTTGGACAGAGGGCAACACAGCTATCCCTGTCTGCAAGCCCCTCACAATAAGGCTTCAAAAGTCCTGCGGAGCAGCCTGGCCATCTGACCCTACGAGATAGGTTCATTCTGCTGACCCATAGTTGTGAGTCATTTGCAGAGACTGCCAGGCTGGACTGTGTTCCTCTGCCCCATGGGGACGCACTGTGACGGCTGCTTGTCACTGTTACTTCTTCTGAAGGGCATAGGTTCCCCGCATCTTTCCCTTGGTAGAGTTCAGCCACCGAGTGTCAGCAACGGCAAGGATATATGTGGGTCTCTCTTCTCTGAGACAACTTTCCATCTTAAATTTAAAATTAAGCTACCAGAGTAGGGCTGAGGGTCAGCCAAGAACAAATCTATTTCGTGGCCCCAATTTCCCATTTCCATCCTGCCGCAGACAGGCTGCTGATATCAGCCATCTTTCTTGAGCCAAAGGCCATCTGGACTCTTTCTCCCTTTCTGCCCTGCAGCCCAGTGCCTGGTGCGCATGCTCAGGGCAGAAGACAACCCCGCTGAACTGCAGTGTCTGCGTCTTTCTTCGGTTTTCCTGAAGGGTAGAAGAGAAAGAGGCAAACCATATCAGGCCCTGGGTGGAAAGTTTGATTGCAAAACTAGCTCAATATTCCAGCCTTAAATTCCTCTTTCCATTCTCTGTTGCCAAAAATAATACAGCCAAACCCCAAAGCTAATGGGATGGGAGAGTTCACACCCATGGGTTCTGGTGTGAGACTTTTTGGCCAGTGGTCCTTCAAGGTGTGATTTCCCTCCCTGCTGAGATGCTGGGGAAATGGGGAGATGGGGAGGGACCATCATGAAGAGCAAGTTCTTCTCATGATTTTCTAAAGGGCATAGGAGGGGTTCCTCCTCCACACGGGGCTCACAAGAGTGTGGCTTCATGGAGGAATATAGGGAGTGAAATACCAAGACCCTTGAAATCGTAGCAGAATTTGCTTCATGGTCCGTCCTCCTGGCTCACCGCCCTATCCCATCCCATTCTTCTTCCCCCACCCTATTCTGATTCCTACACTTCCTCTTTTTCCTAAATTCCCAGATAAGGCTTATGTCATGCAAGAGTGACTCTAAAGGTTGGGGCTCAGATGGAAGGATCTCTCAAATTTCATTCTCTGTGGATGACAACCTTGCTGGAGGTCATATACCGGCAGTACGCTGAAGTCCCCAAGGATGGAATCTGGGCTGCACCTTGAGATATGGGCTTCCTTTTTTTCCCTCATGTGCATGCATGTGCAGTGTATGTGTGTGTTAGGGGAGGGGCTATATACAGTCATGTGCACATGAGGAGGCCAGGTGATGTCATGCATCCTGCTCTATCATTCTCAGCCTTGAGCCAATCTGGGGACAGGCAGCAAGCCCAGTGATCCTCATGTCTTTGTCCTTACTTCAGAGTTCTCTTCTCCCCTTCTGGTCCCTTCCTCTCTTCCCCCACCCTTTTCCCTTCTCCTCCCCTCCTTCCCTTTCTCCTTCCCACCTCCTTCCCTCTTTCTCTTCTCCCCTCCTCACTTTTTTCTTTCTTCCCCTTTCTCATCTTCTTCCTCTTAGTTTTCTTTTTTTGCAGGGTCTGAGGCTCAGGCTGACCTTGAATCCCCACCCACCATCTTTCTTCCGTCACCCTCCAAGCGCTTGGGTTACGGATGTGCACTTAAAGATCTGGTGTATGCATTGTTAGAGAGGGCCCTGCATGTCGGAGGCTAACACACCACCAACTGAGCCCTACCCCCAGCCTGAAAGCTTTCTCTCTTTGACAGAGAGCCTAAACCTTCCCTAGACCCTGTCTCTTTTGATATCTAAATAAGCAGTGAACATGGCCACCTTGGCTCCCACAGAGCCCAACATAAATGTGTGACATGAAGTCACATCAGAATCCATCTCCATGTGGTTGACTAAGCAATCATGCTCAGCAAGGAAAAGCTGGGACTGGCTTCGCCGTGTCTGCCACAGTGGCCACAGGAGACTTATTACCAACTGCTAAGGAGTTAGTAGATAATAGTGTCTTCCAATTGAAAATGAGTGACTGTGGGTCTTCCTATGGATGCCTTGGTAGATGAGGGACCAACTGTTTCTAAGGCAGAGAGGTACTTTTGTCTGTATCTTTTCCACAACTGTTTCAGTGTGCGTTGAACTTACACAGGCTATTTGACTTCAGTATTGACAGAGTGGAGAGACAGACCAGCTAAACTGGGCTATGGCTTCAGCTTATTACCCAACCACATTGGGTAAGGATTTTGAACAGAGAAATAACTATGAACATGGCTCATCAGTAGTTTGTTTCCCTAGAATCCCCACTGAGGGCTCAGTGGTAGAGCACCTGCCTAGAATCCCCAGTGAGGGGCTGGGGGCGTGGCTCATGGTAGAGCCCTGCTAGAATCCCCCAGTGAGGGGCTAGGGGCGTGGCTCAGTGGTAGAGCACCTGCCTAGAATCCCCAGTGAGGGCTGGGGCGTGCTCAGTGGTGGCACTGCTAGATCCCCAGTGAGGGGTGGGGGCATGACTCAATGGTAGAACCCCTACCTAGAATCCCCAGTGAGGGGCTAGGGGCGTGGCTCAGTGGTAGAGCACCTGCTAGAATCCCCCAGTGAGGGGCTGGTGGGTGGCTCAGTGGTAGAGCCCCTGCCTAGAATCCCCAGTGAGGGGCTGGGGGCGTGGCTCAGTGGTAGAGCCCCTGCCTAGAATCCCCCAGTGAGGGGCTGGGGGCGTGGCTCAGTGGTAGAACACCTGATTAGAATTCCCCCAGTGGGGGACTGGGGCTTTTGTTTAGCAGTAGAATGCTTGTCTAACATATATAAAACCCCAGATTTGATTCCCAGTGCTAGAACAAACAAACAAGAACAAAATCTGAACATAAAATGAAACATGTACTGACTAGCGAAAGCCCTGAGGACCAGATTGGATCAAACATTAAATTGCTCTTTAGAGATTCTCCCACAGTCCAACTGTCCTGGAAATGCATATGAGAAATGTCTGTCTTCACCATGGAAGTGGATATAATAACAGGAAGTCAGAGGAAATTAATTATAAGTCACATGAGAGAGAGAAAGTTGAAACTGAATTCCACTCACTTTCTAAGACTTGGAAATGAGAGAAGAATTTTGAAAGTATTATCTAATAGACACGTTTTATTTTTAAAAAGTGTGTGTGTATGTGTGTGTGTGTGTGTGTGTAGTACAGTCTACCTGTGGTCATCAGGGAACAACTTGTGGTGGTCCTCTCCTTCTTCTATGGGGCTCTGCACATTATGCTCAGGACACCAGACTTTGTGGCGATTGAATTTACCCTGTGAGGCATCTTGCAGGCCCAGTGGTACATTTATAATTGTTAAAATGGGTAATGAGGGCTGGAGCGACGACTCAGTGGCTAGGCTTGCATGCTGTTTGTTTTTACAGAGAACTCACAGGAATTCGGTGTCAGCACCTGTGCCTGGCATCGTGAAGCTGCCCGGGTTCCTCAGACAACTGCACTCATGTGCACAGACCCACACACAGACCCCTCACACATAAATATTTAAAGGAAATTGGTAATGAATAGGAAGCATTAAAAATTTAATAATGTGGGGCTGGAGAGATGGCTCAGCAGTAAAGAGCTCTGACTGCTCTTCCAGAGGTCCTGAGTTCAATTCCCAACAACCACATGGCGGCTCACAACCATCTGTAATGGGATCCGATGCCCTTTTCTGGTGTGTCTGAAGCCAGCGACAGTGTATTCACATAAAATAAATAAATCTTTTTTTAGAAAAAAGGATTAAAAATTTAATACTTCATATACACACACACAAATGGAACACACACACACACACACACACACACACACACACACACACGGTGTCTTTGTTAGGATTTCTATTGTTGTAATAAAGCACCATGCCCAAAAAACAACTTGGGGAGGAAAAGGTTTATTTCAAGTTACACTTTCACATCACCATGGGGAGTAGGGCAGGAATTAAAAGGCAAGAGGCCAGAGGTAGAAGCTGAGGCCGTGGAGTGGTTCTTACTGGCTTGTTCCCTAGGCTTGCTTAGCCTGTATATATGTTTTTGTTTGTTTGTTTGTTTGTTTAATTCTACATTTCCTATGACTACTAGTCTGGGGGTGGAACTTCCTTCCATGAGTTAGACCCTCCCACATCAACGACCAATCAAGAAAATACAGGAGGGCCTTGCCTACAGGCCAATCACATTGGTATATTTTCTCAATCAAGTTCCCTCTTCCCAAATGACTCTAGCTTATGTCAAGTTGGCATAAAACTGACGTTCGCGAGACACACACACACACACACACACACACACACACACACGTCGGTTCCATAAAGCTTCCTGGAGAAAGACTCCATTCTTAACCCTTCTCATCTGAAATACTGTTCCAACCCATTAGTCACTTTGCCATTGATGTGACAAAATATCCGACAGAGACAACCTAAGTGTGTACGTGGGGGATGACAGGAAGTTTATTTGGGCTTGCTGTTTCTGATGGTCTCAGTCCATCATGGCAGGGAAGGAATGGTTGTGGCCATGTTTGGTGGGGCTCCCTTAGAACATGGCTGACAAAAATAGAGCGCTCTTCCTGAGCTAAAAGACTTCCTCTAGTTATCGCCACCTCTAAAGTCTCTGTAGGCGTTTTGAGAGCACCATCTACTGGCGAACTACCTTTAGTGCATGTTTATGTGGGGCACTCATTGGTAAAGTCTAATGGGGAACCTATGGGGTTGTGTGGGTAAGAACATTGAGTGGTGCCTTGGAATGAGAAATGACCCTACATGTATTTGAACACTTGGTTCCAGTTGATGCAGCTCTTTGGGAAGATTACGGACCCTTTAGGAGGCGGAACCTTGCGGGAGGAAGTCAATCACAGCGGGGTAAGCTTTGAGGATTTATAGTCTGGCTCTACTTCCTGTTCTCCTCTTTGTACTTCCTGTGTTGGATGCAATGTGACCAGCCTGCTTCTACCTTCCGCCACCATACTTTCCAGTCTGATACCGTGTCTTCCCTACTGTGATAGATTCTATCCATCTGGATCTATAAGTCAAAATAACCCCCCATTTCCTTGAATAGCTTTGTGGTCATACTATTTTATCACAACAACGTGAAAGTAACGAAAAGACTTGCCACACACCTCCTCAGGAAAGCAGCGTTTTCTGTGATCTGGAGAAAGCCTTGGATTCCTGAGCAGATCACAAATGCCTAAAGCAGCCTTTATCTTGCTCATTCGTCCTGACCCAAAAAGTGTTGAGCTGTTTTTCCAGTAAAGGTCTAAGGCAGCCAACTTGAAAATGATCACCCCACCCACCTCCGTCTGCCCAGAATGCACTCGGTGTGCATGTCTATCAATATTTCAGACCTGCAACAACCGTTCAGTTATTGATAGAGTGAAATGAAACAGAATTCCTTCGCTTCTCCCTTTCTCTGAGGCCTGAAACTTATCCAAGCCAGGACCTGAGAGGCTTGTGTGGTGGCAGTGTGGTGACTGGAAAATGCCAAGAAGGAGCCAGGAGTGGGTTGGGTCTTCCTGGAGCTTTCTGTGACAAGACACTAGCCTCCTGTATTAAGAACCCCAAGATGCTGGAGGAATGGCTCATCTGATACCTAGCGTACAAATGTGCCTAGTGTACAAACATGAGGACCTATGTTCAATCCCCAGAATCCATGCTGAAACAAAAAAGAAGTCAAGGCCTAGTGGTATGTGTTTGTAATACCAGGACTGGGGAGGCAGAGACAGGAGGATGCCTGGGACACCTTGGCCAGTCATCTCAGCTTAATCAGTGAGCTCCAGGTTCCAGAGAAAGAGGCTGTTCCATAAACTACCTGAGATCTATATCTGGAACTCACATGCACATGCGCACACACACACACACACACACACACACACACATACACACACACACACAGAGAGAGAGAGAGAGAGAGAGAGAGAGAGAGAGAGAGAGAGAGAGAGAAAGAGAAAGGGAGAGATAGGGAGAGGGAGGGAGGGAATTCTTCTTTCCTGTCTCCCAGGGTAAGATTTGAATGATGCCCTCAACTGTCTGTCCCCACTTATGACATGGAGCAGGCACGGGACACATATCTATGAACTGACCACTTTCTTTGAAGCTGTCTCAGTAACCTTTCCGCGAATCTCCCATTTAGAGTGACCTTACAGATGCTCTGATCACATCTCCTGATTCTCTGGGAGTCGATTGTCATACAGCTGTCTTATTTTTTCCCTCTTGTCCCCACGTCCTTTCTCAGCACTTTGGAAACATGCTTCAGTTGGTTCTCCATCATTAACCCATCTCCCCAACCCCCAGTACCAGAGTCACAGCAGCTAGGAGGAACCAGACTTTTCCAAGAGAAGAAGCTGAGACAATGGTTTCCTCTCACAGTTCCTTTCCATTTGGAACATAATACACCTCAGAAAGCTAAGGCCCCACGCTGAAGGAAGCAATTACACCACACAGCATTTTTAGTGCTCTGAGTCCCAGAGCGAGGGAAATAGGTGAGACACTGTCATCACGGTAGCTAGTTGCAAATGGTCTCTTAAAATAGTACCTGTGCTCCAAAAGAGGAGGCTTGAGCTTCAAGACAGTCAGCAAAGAGGAATGTTCACCAGCCTGGTGCTTGTTTTCCTGTGGGATTGTTGCTCTGCTCAGCTCTGGGAGAGAGGTAATCCCTAAATGAATGGGACTAAAGCCCGGCTCCCAGCCATGGCTCCAGGGACCCAGTCACAGATACCAGCTCTTATCTTTTCAATTCACTAATAGAGCCTTGCTGAAGCATGGGACACTTGCACTCACACCCACATGTATGTATAATTCGTGCACACATACACACACACAGTAGATTAAATGTGATGCTTTTTAAGTGGTGAGAACAAGTCTGGTATTGGGGTACAGTCTATCTTAGCACTTACGTAGCTGAAGCAAAGGCATCATGTATTTGAAGTCAGTGTGGACTACGTAATGAGACTGTTAAACTTTCATTTCTGTTGCTCTGCTAAAATATCCTAACAAGAAGCAACGTATTCGGAAAGGGTTTATTGTAGCTCACAATTCCAGCTTATCATTCATTATAGCAAAGAAGTCAAGGCAGCTGGACTTGAAACACACCACCCTCGCTGCCAAGAGCAGAAAGAAATGAATGGATGCATCTCAGTGCTCATCGTACTCCCTACATTCCAACAGACCATGGTCATCTGCCTAGGGAATGATGCCACCCGCAATGGGGTCTTCCCATCTCAATTAGTGTAATCATTACAACCCTCTCCTGGCCAACCTGATATAGACAATCCCTCATTGAAATTTTCTTCCCAGATGATTCTACATTGAGTCAAATTGACAAAATGGTCACAGTGATCATATCTCAAAAGGAAATCAATAATGAATGCACCAAGCTTTTGCTTCTAATAATAACTCAGGTGAAGGAGGATGATGGCTTGGTTAGAGTGATGGCCGAGAAGCAAGGGGAAGATCATGATCTGAGACTTATTTGGACAAAGGTCTAACATTCTGGGTAGAGCCTGACTTCTAGGATTCTGGTCTGCATGAAAGTGTGGGAGCTGGTATCATCTTCTGAAAGGAGGATATGATGACGATCATTCTCCATTGTCAACTTGACGGAATTTGGAATCACCTAGGAGACACCTCTGGGCATTATCTATTAAGGAATTTCTAGATTGAATTAATTGAGTAGAGAAGATCCACCCTGAATGTAGGTGGTACTTCTCCACGGACTGGGCTCCTGGACGAAATAAAAAGGTAGACGTAAGCTGAGTACCAGATTTACCTGTCTCTGCTTCATGACTGTAGATGGATGCAATTTAATCAGCTGCCCCACGCCACTGTAGACTTCAAAACTATGAGTCAGAATAAATTATTCTTTAAGTTGCTTTCACTGAGAAAAATAAAAGCAGGGGACACTCAGGTGACAGAGCAGGACTTAGTATTGCCCAGATGGTGGAGATAGCAAGACAGGATTTGCATATTTGAGTCTGAGGTCTGTATATGTGTACTAGAGAGGCAAGAACTATGGTTGTACATTTAGATGGGGGGGGGGAGATGCAAGGGGTTCTGGGGAAAGCTGGCTCCTGTGTGGTATCAGAGGACAGCCTTTGAGTAGCAAGTAAGCCCAAGATGAGAAAGAAACTGCTGGAAAAAAACATTTTTTTAAAAAAATTGCCATCAAAGATGTACTGCACCCTCAAACAAGTTCTGCACGGATTCAGGCAAGGTTGTTTATGCACCATGAATTGATGCAGTTCTAAGGTAGAATCTCCTTTGCAGTGTCAAGTTCAGACCCTGGCAGCAGGTGGCTGGGTCAGAAGCCTCAACCCACAGAACCCCACCTGGGTCCCTGCTTGGGGCCTGAGACTCAGGCAGTCCTGTGTAGCCTCCAGCTCTGTCCGTTCCAGCTTCCTCTGGCAGTGCGGCTCCTTCCCAGGACTCGAGCTGATGACATTTTGACAAATGATATGGCCCTGTGAAGAAAATCATTATTCCAAGCCGACAGCCGCAGGCTTCCCCAGGGCTGAACACATTTCCACAAGTTTGCCCATGAGCAAGTATGAAACCAGTTAGATTCTTACCAGGGGAAACGATATTTTATTTTCTTATAATGGAATTTAATTTTTTCTTTCTTTCTTTTCCCTTCCTTCCTTCCTTCCTTCTTTCCTTCCTTTCCTCCTTCCCTTTTTCCTTTATTTAACAGGGTCTCACTAGGTAGCCCAGGTTGACTTTGAACTTCACATCCTACTTCTTCCTGGGAGGACAGGCATGCACCCCCATGCTTGTCTTGGTGTTTAATCTCTCTCCAAAGCATGCATTTCACAAAGTGGTAGACTCCTTCATCTATGTGTAGCTGGAGTCTCTTGTTTCCTTGGGCTTACCTTCAAGGTTCAGGGCTAGACAGGTGGGAGGTAGCAAGAGGTCAGGCATCTTGGACCCCACCTCATCTATGTCTTTCAAATTGTTAGGCCTCAGTCCATGTGTGTGGCCCTTCATTCTTCTCTGGCTACAGGGCTTCCTATGGTACACTGGCCTCTATTTCTGGGCTATCCCCGAGCATGTGGGAGAGCTGCTGCACCCCACTTTCTGGGCCCTGGAACTTTTCCTCCTCACCCCTCTTTAGTTCATGGGTACAGTTGTGGACAGAGGCTCTCCGAAGAGGCCATGGTGGATTTTGAAGCTTCCAGGGCAGGAGAGATGGTCCAACCAGTGCAATGATGGCTGTACAAGCATAGATACCTGACTTCACTCTCCTAAACCCAGTCAAAAAGGCACATATGCATATACACATATATATACACATACATATATATATACATATATACACATACATATACATCATATATATACACATACACCATATCCATATACTACCCATACATACACATACATATACATATCATCAATTAATGAGGAGGTCATAGATTTGAGGGAGAGTGGGGAGGGGTATATGAGGAGGTTGGGTGGGAGGAAAGGGAAGGAAGAAATGATGTAATTATATTATAATCTCAAAAAAAAAAGACATTTAAAAAAGGTAGGAGTGATGGTTTATGGATGTATTCCTGGCACAGGGGAGGTGGAGACAGAGGAGGATCCTTGGAAGCCCCTGGTCAACCAACCTAGCTTGCTCAGAGAACTCCAGGCAAATGAGAGATGCTATGCTGGCTACTTTGACATTGACCTGGCATGCTGGGATTATCAGAAAGGAAGGAGCTTCATTAGAGAAAATACCTCCTAACATTGGGCTGTAGGCAAACCTGTAGAGCGCTTTCTTAATTAGTGACTGATGTGGGGAGGGCCTAACCCAATGTGCGTGGAGCCACCTCCAGGCTGGTGGTCCTGGGTTCTATACGAAAGTAGGTTGAGCAAGCCATGAGGAGCAAGCCAGTAAGCAGCAGGCATCTCCCAAGGCCTTCTGTATCAACTCTTGCCTCCAGGTTCTTGCTCCATTTGAGTTCCTGTCCTGGCTTCCTTCAGTGATGAACAGAGATGTGGAAGTATATGTCAAATAAACCTTTCCTCCCTAAGATGCTTTGGTCATGATGTTTTATAATAGCAATAGTAATCTTGACTAAGACATACTTTGTCTCAAAAAGCAAAGCGGATGACTCCTGTAAAACAAAAAGGGGATGTTGTCCACTGGCCTCTACATGTATACACATTTACACACATGCACACGCGTGAAAACGTACACACCCATGCGCACGCGCACTTCCAGACTGCTTGTCTTACAGGTGAGAAACAGTCGGAATAAAACAACTAAGGAAGTGATGGTATATGTTGGCTTATATCTTAAGGGATACAGTTCATCATGGCAGGGAAGTCGTGACAGCAGGAGCATGACCCAGCTGGCCATAATGTCTGCTACTGGGAAGAAGAGAGGATAGAAAGTGGGGTGGGGCTATAAGACCTCGAGGGCTATCTTTGGTGACGCACTTCCTCCAATGAAGCTCCGCCTCTTAAAGGTTCCACAACCTTTTAAAATAGTGCCACCTGCTGGGTACAGAGTGTTAAAACACATGAGCCTGTGGAGGCCACTTTGACATTCAAACCATATTGCCTGTTAGGTCCCAAACTCCAAAAAACAGTGACTATAGGATTGTTGACAGCATTTCTCACAAACATACAAGTCAGAAAGGGCCACTTCCCTAAGCATATACCCATGGTTATATCACCTCCAGCTTCCTCCAGTCCCTATTAACATGCAGCTGTTACGAATATCAGGTACCCCATGCTAGCCTTGTGGCCCTTCTTAACCCGTCCACTATGCTAAGTCCCATGCTGTTCCAGATTCTCCTCATCCCACCCAGCAGCTACCCAAATCTCTTCATAATGGCAAGCCACCCCCTCCCCTATGTGTTCTTCTCTTTCCATTCTCCTCTCTGCTTCTTAGAGACCGCCCTGCCCTGGCTATGGCCAGTCTGCTTCCTTCTCTACCCTGCCCCTCCTGAGAGGTAGCCATGCCTGCTTTGGACTGCCCCAAATGTCTCTGGCTATCCTCTCTTTCATATTTACAGTAAACCTTTTCTTTGAAATGCCACCCATGGAGCAGTTACTTCGGCAGTTTCACTGTGCCCTCGCTTACAACGCCACGCTTCGCTCTGAGGTTGGGTTCGGAGGATGTGTGTCCACAGACTGGGTCTGCTAATACCTCTATACCCAATTTCTAGTTGAAAATGAGTCTAACAAGAGGAAAAAAATTTTTTTCCTTCACGCAACTGTTGTTTTTTTATGTTGACTGTATTTTATACTCACAAAAACAACCAGAGTGGTGACAACATTATTTCAACACAATAATTCATTGTTGTGCAGAAGTCTTATAAGCTGTGTTGTGCTTTAGTGCCTACATCCCCATTTGGGAGTCATAAACACCCCAAGAGCGAGGCAGGATACATATTAGTTATCCCTGTGAACTGGAACTCCTGCCTTCAGTTCAGCAGGCATTCAGTTTCTCGGTGTTTGAGTTCCATGAATAATTTTTTTCTAGTTTTGCATTATGTGGTCTTGTGGGGATAGCCAGCTGGTCTCACCCTGGACAGCTGGAGAAATGGATGCTATCCCTCGAGTCCTGCAGTTCCAGGCAAATCCTTCTTGAACATTCCTTGCCCGGGTCATGGAGATGAGAAAGGTATTCCAACAATCAGTCAAGGTGCTGAACAGTGATGACCCAGACCATGATATATGGTCAATCTCACCATGTATCTGAGTCGGTGAGGAGCTTTTACAGAATGATATATGTCTAGGTTCCAACACAGAGAATTTCTTTTGATTGGTTGATTTTAATTAATTAATTAATTTTCATTTGTAATTATTGTTATTATTACTATTATTGTTGCTAATATTATTGTAATGTATGTGCATGCATGCATGCATGTGTGCATGTGTGTGTGCACATGTGTATATATGTGCATGAGTGTATGTGTGTGTGTCATGTGCATGTTTACACGCATGTGCAAGATGACAGATTAGATGATAACTTTAAAGCATATGCCCTCTCCTTCCTCTTTGTTGAGGTAGGTTCTCTCTTGTTTCTGTGGCCTCCAGGCTATCTGACCCAGTGAACACTGGGTTGATTCTATTGTCTCCACCCTCTAGAAGTGCTGGGATTACAGATGCGTGTCACCACTTCCAGCTTGTCAATATGTGTTCTAATGAGCCAACCCTGGTCATCTGGTTTGTATGGCAAGCACCTTTACCTGCTGAGCCAACATCTCCTTGGCCCGGTTGATGTTATTTGTAAGCTCTGCAGGTGATGCTTACATAGAGATAGTGCGATACTTTATCTTGGTTGTCAGCTTGATGGGATCTGGAATCAGTTAAGAGGCATTCCTCTGGGAGAGTCTGAGGACATTTCCAGGAAGGATGAACTGACATAAGAAAACTTCAGTGGTAGAGCTCCTGCCTAGAATCTCCCAGTGAAGGAATGGGGACACGACTCAGCCGTAGAGCACCTGCCTAGAATCCCCCATGAGGGGGGCTGGGGGTGGCCAGTGGTGGATGAGAGCAACTGTCTAGAATCCCAGTGGGGACTGGGACATGGCTCAGTGGTAGAGCACCTGCCTAGAATTCTCCAGTGAGGGGCTGGGGCTGGCTCAGAGGTAGAGCAACTGTCTAGAATCCCCCAGTGAGGACTGGGAATGGCTCAGTGTAAGCACCTGCTAAGAATTCTCCAGTGAGGGGCTGGGGCTGGTAAGAGGTTAGAGCAACTGTCTAGATTCCCATAGAACTGATGTGGAGTTTAATATCAAGCATCTGTGTGAAAGCTTGCATTCAAGTCTGGTGCAGGTCGGCGGTTTAAAACGAAGGTACTAATCAGTTTCAGCTTGATTCCATCTCTAGTGTCTAGTAGAATATTATATCTATTTCTACTTTGAAAGAAAACTTGAATGAACAACTTTCAGTATGAGTGAATGAAAATTCATTAAAACTCTGCAAAGTATAATATCATGCAGTTTTTCCATATAGAGAGCAATACTCTTTTGGGTTTACCACCCGTAGAATCCTAGTTAATTTTGTTTTGTCCATGGAATGATACATGATCTTTAGGGGGTATAATTCTTATGCTCAAGGAGCCAGCAAGCATCATTGTCATTTTTAAGGGTTAGGACAAGGACAACAGCATCTTTGCTGTGAATTGGAGAGGCACGCTCCTTAGCACCAAGAAACCACAGGAGCTCTTGTAACTATACATAAGCATAACTACTTGACGGAGACAGTCTTGTGTTTTCTCTGTTGTGTTTTTCATCGTCAATGGCCTTAAAGACACATTTGCATTTCGCTGGATGTGTAAAAATGATGCTGATGTTGCCGTCACAGCCAAACAGGAAATATATGTTTTCAAGCTTTGATGCTTTTATAAATGAAATTCACCAGAAAAATGATTGACTCAAGCTTGACTGAGAACTTCTGACTAATTTTGGATTTTTCTGTTCACCAAGGAAAGTAGTAAGAGAGAAAGAGTAACTCTGGGGTCCCCGCCATTGGAGAATCAGTGGACGGATAGACAAGAAAGACAATGAGTTTGGTCAGGGAGTCAGGAATTTCTGGTGCTGTAAGCATTTCCAGGGAGAATTTGAGACTAAGGACTGTGTGGATATAACCAGGCATAGTGGTTTTCACTTGTAATCCTAATGCTTCAAAGGTGAAGTGGGAGGAGAATCTGGAGTTCAAGGTCATCCTACGTAGCAAGTTCAACAAGACCAGCCTGGGCTACATGAGATCCTGTCTCACAGAAAAAAAAGGAGATGGATAGGATTTGTAGCTGTGTCCTCTTAATTGAAACGTGACCTCCTGAAGTATGCTGGGAGACTCACATGCCTAAGGAAATTTACAAAGCTCAGGAAACTCATGAAACTTTCACGATTCACAAAGCTCCTCAGTTGAACAAGCAATAAACCATTGTTGGGGAGGAAAACCTTTCATGTGGTGGCTTCTCATGGTAGAGAGCTCCAGGGATACAAGTGTTGTAGGGTTGTCACTCATTCTGGGGTGAGCCTTTTGGTGATTCAGCTGCCTTTGACTCAGTCATACTCCTGCAAGCCACCCCAACATACTCATTGGCTCACAAAGCTGTGGGATCCATTCTTTGGTCTGTCAGTGCCTTATTTTGGGTAGATGAATGTTTTTCTCGTGTCTTCGGAGGAAGTCCAATGCAGAAGACATAAATTTGGGCATAACCAATAAATATGAAATTGTCAAAGCCAAGGCAATTGAGAAGTGGGTAAGGAATCATTGAGGGGAAGTCAGGGAAACATGTAGATGGAGAAGAGAAGGGAGGCCACCGTGGAGCCCTACAGAATTTTGAGGTAAGTAGCAATGGTATAACAGGAAGAAAAGATTTAGAAGACCATGGCCAAAGAGGTAGGAGGGAAACCCAGGGAAGACATTGAGCCTGCAGGATGATCAGTGCTTTTAAATACTGATAGAGATAGGAGGTAGATGGACCCCTGGGATAAGATAGGTAGGGATGAAAGGCCATAGGTTAGGAATGGAAACCTGTGCTCTCTGTGACATAGGTCAAAGACTAAGAACATTCTCTTCCTTCTCTTCCTCTTCCTCCTCCTCCTCTTCTTCCTCTTCCTCCTCTTCTTCTAACTACAGTTATTTATTTATTTATTTATTTATTTATTTATTTATTTATTTGCTTGTTTATGCTCATACCTACTTAATATTTCCCAGCCAGGGCCAGAGAACATGGTTCAGTGGTAGAACACCTGCCTAGAATACCTCAGTAAGGAATGAGGGTGTGGTTCAGTGGTGAATTACCTCCCACTCTGTGGGTAATGGGGATTGAACTCACAGTGACCTGTGATGTTCTGCCATCTGGGACTACATGTAGAAAATATGAGCTCCCAAGTTTGTGATTTTAAAACAAGGGATATAAAACTACTTCACTGCCTTCATGGCTCTGAGACAATCAAAAGCTTGTATCTCATTTCACCCACCATACATCCACTATAGCATCAGGGATGACGGAAGAGGGATGGAGGCATAGATCTAAATGAGAATTTTTCCTGGTTTGGTAGGCTCTCTTCCTCTTACTCCTTCACCTAATTAACACATACATAAAACAATCAAAACCTGCCTTCTCATTTGAAACACACAGAATTCAATCTCCTTGTTGGCAACCCACTTTCAGGTCCCCTCTCCACTGCCAAGAGATTTCTTTTCTGCTTAATAAAATCCCCCTTGGGGCTGGAAAGATAGCTCAGCAGTTGAGAGCATTGACTGCTCTTCCTGAAGACATGGGTTCAATTCCCAGCACCCACGTTAGGCAGCTTACAACCACCTGTAATTCTGGCTCCAGAGGATCCAGCTCCCCCTTCTGGGCTCTGTGGGCACCTGCACTCACAGGCGCATACCCATACACAAATATGCATAATTAAAAAATAGACCACTTTAATTAAAAATAAATGCCCCTTTCCTTGGCTCACTCTCGAGTGTTGTCTATGTGCTTTGATCTTCTTGGCTGTGAGACAAGGATCCAAAGGAGAAGAAATCCTGTACTAATAGAATGCAGGGGGCCAGAGGTTAAGGATGGGCCATTGTCTCAGAATGTCATGTTTCAACCAAATGATCAGAGATGAAGGGAACAAAAGAATGATCATGCTGTGAGAGACTCTGTGGGTCACTGAGGGTGAAGATGGAGAAGGGATGAGAGAGTTAAGGTAGGGATAGAGGGCAAGCTGTGAGCAGAATAAGACAAGACATAAGAGGAACTGATGAGTGGGGCAGAGCAACACTGACACCCCTCCCCCTTTCCCAGACTGTGTGTGTATATGGGGCTATCTAAAGAAGCCAGGACACTGTTCCTCCTTCTTTAAAAAAAACAAAAACAAAAAACAAAAACTAAAGCATGGTGTTTGGGGAGATAGGTCAGTTGGGAAAACAAGCAGGAGTATCAGAACCAACACCAGTAAGACACAGGATATATAGGGCGAGAGAGATAGCTCAGCAGTTAAGAGCATGCTGTAGTCTGTCAGAGTACTGGTTTCAGCTCTTAGCACTAAGTCAGGTGGCTCACTACAGCCAGTAATTCCAGTTCTGGGAGACACCTGACACTCTCTTCCGGCCTCTAGTGTACCTGCACACATATATGCACATACAAGTAATAAAATACATATATTTTTATAAATTTTATAAATATATATATATTTATATGATAAATTATATGTATGAATATATATATTTTAAAAGCAACAGGCCATGGTGGTGTGCGGTCATAATATCAATATTGAGGAGGCAAAGTCAGGTAGATCTCTGGGGATCACAGATTAGCAAGCCTACCTAGCCTAGTTGGCAAGTTTCAGGCCAGTGAGAATCTCTGCCTAAACAAGAAAAAGGAAAAAGAGGAGGAAGAGTAGGAAGAGGAGGTGGTGGGGGAGGAGGAAGAGGAGGAGGAGGAGAAGAAGAAGGATACTTGAGGTTGTACTCTAACATCAACATCCAAGTACATCCGTGTATCAACCCATCCACATGAAAATTGTAGTGTGGCAAGACGTTTGTTTCCATGGACAGAGAGTTGGTGTTCCATCCCACTGAGATCACTGCCATGGAACTCAGAGATTATTTATTAGTCATAAAGCCAGGCCATAAGCCTGACCCTGACCTCTGAATCCGAGTGCCCAGCCCACACTCAGAATCTGATTGGGATGCTCAGAGCCATGTGACTCCGCTGTCTCTGGCTCTGAGAGGGAAGAGGCTTCCACCACAGCAGCATTGCTCAGAATGCTGAAAGTGCCTCACCCCATCCAGCTGTGGCATCGATTGTTCCTCTCAGCCTCTCACCTGCCAATAGCCCAAGTCATGCTCAGCAGGCTGCTAATATCTGCCGTGCTTCGTGTTGGGTTCCTGAAGCATCTTGAATAGCATCCCAGTAGTCCCGGGGCTGAATCAATGAGGACCCCTCCATAGAATACTGAGTGTGCTGGAAGACAGGCAGACTTAAAGGGGGAGGAGTGAGTGCTTGTGGGTAGGCGAGGTCCCTGGCTGGGCACTGGGGAAGTGTTTTGCTTTTCTTGGGAAGATGCTGTGAAAGGTATAGATAATGGATCCTAGGGAGCTTTATGTTTATTTATTTTCCCATTTTCATGCTATGCATGATTGAGCATGTGTGTGTGCATGTGTGCATGCATGTACTTGCATGTGGATATTTTCATGTATGTATGGTATGCATGTTTGAGCACATGTGTATGTGTACATGTGTGTGTATATGTGCATGTGTGCATGTACATGTGCATGTGGAGGGTGGAGGCTGATGAGGGAGTGAGTGCTTGTGGGTAGGCAAGGTCCCTAACTGGGCACTGGGGAAGTGTTTTGCTTTTCTTGGAAAGATGCTGTGAAAGGTATAGATAATGGATCCCAGGGAGCTTTATGGTTTTTTTATTTTCCCATTTTCATGTGTATATGCTATGCATGATTGAGCATGTGTGTATGCATGTAAGCACATGTGCACATGCATATGCATGTGGATAGTTTCATGTGTGTGTGGTATGCATGTTTGAGCATGTGTATGTGCACATGTATGTATGTATATGTGTGTGTACAAGCACACACATGTGTGCATGTACATGTGCATATGGAGGGTGGAGGTTGATGTTAGGAATTATCCTTAATTGATCATGTTTCCACCTAATTCACTGAGGCAGGGGCTCTTGATCAAACCCACGGATATAACTACCTTTTCTAGCCACCTTGCTTTGGGCTGGAATTACAGGTGAGTTGTCATGTCTGCCTGGCATTTACACAGTTTCTGGGGACCCAGATTATGGCGTTCATGCTTGCAGCAAGTACTTTAACTACTAAACCACTTTCCAGCCCTGGGGAAGCTTCTGTGCTCACAGGGGCACCATGAGTATGTTCTGTCAGAGTGGGTTATGCGGCTAAGGCTGATTAAGGATGGATTCAGGGGCCAGGGCTAAGAACGTAGCACAGTTGGTAGTGTGCTTGCCTTGTGTGCATGAGCCCCAGGGTTTAATCTCCAGCACCAGGGGGAAAAGGAAGCTCGTTGACAGCTTCACGAAAGCACTTAAGAACTGGCCTTGCACTTTCTGATTTTTTTTTTCTCTTGTGTCTCTACTTCAACGATGGCATTTTGGCTTGTTAAAGGGGTTCATGTCCATAATTCCAGCGTTTGGAAGGTAAAGTAGGAAGCTGTTAGGTTCAAGACTAACAGCTAGAGCAAGATTCCATCTCAAATAAAAACAAATGAAAAACAAATGAGTAAATAAATGACATAAGCAACAATATATTTTAAAAAGAGGCTGGTTAATAGGCAAAGTTCCTGGTACGCAAGCATGAGGACCCAAGTTCAGAGCCTCAGAACTCATATAGAAGTGAGGGAGGTGGTGGTGTGTGCCTACAGTTCTAATGCTGGAGACAGGGTGAGACAGAGACAGGAATATCCCCGGGGCTCGCGGGGCCAGGTCTAAGAAGTGTGTTCTAGGTTCTTCGAGAGCCTCTGTCTCAGGACAAGGTGACCAGGGCAGGGAGAAGATACCTAATGTTGATTTCTGGCTTCCACATGTATATTCACACATGTGCCCATGCATATGCATATAAATATGCAAATGAGCCGGGCTTGTGGTACAGACCTGGAAAGCAGAAGCAGGGAGATCATGAATTCAAGTTCTGAACTATAGAGTGACTTCAAGGCCAGCTTGGACAACCTAGTGAGACTTGGCCTCAAGAAATGAAAAGTACATATAAAAGATAAATAAATAAGGTATAACACAGAGACTCTACCTCTCATCAGTGATGTGCACATGAATGCCCTATGCAGGGTGTGGTTGCCATTAGCTCTCTTCTCTAGAGCCTTCACCTTGAAACTGGCTTTGCTTTTTTGGCAAGAGTTTCCAAGAATAAAGTTGTCAAGGGTAACACATCTGGTGGGACCTGAGGTCCTTAGCAGGCGAGAACACTTGCTGATCTTTCAGAGGATCAGACTTTGGTTCTCAGCACCCTTATCAGACTGCTCACAGCAGCCTGTAAGTCCAGATCCAGGGCATCTCATATCCTCTTCTGACCATGGCACCTGTACACACATGTGTACATACACACACATACACATATGCACACACACACATATACACGCACACACAGCATCTAATGTACTCTTTAGGCCTTGGGACCTATACACACATGTGCATTCACAACATATATATACACACACACAACATACACAGCATCTGATGTCCTCTTCTGGCCTTGACACCTGTACACACATGTTCATACACACACACGTATGTACTCACACACGCACCTGTGCCATGCATACACACATAAATATTTTTAAGAAGTGATACTTTGGAGGACTTTTAAGGTCAACAGACCATGTCTAGACCATGACTTTTCTAAACACCAATCACTCCTAAAGGAAAAAAAATCACCAAATTTAGCAAAAACTCCCATCTTTTTTGACATTTCTTTAGTCTCTCAGCTATGCTAGCTTGGCAATGGCAGGGACTAAAAATGCAGCAAGCTGCCACTGAAGTTGTCCTGCAGGGAGGACACACAGCTACGTTGGTGGCAGTAGATGCTGTGCTGTTTGATTTGATTCTAGAAGCTCAGCTGGGCTGTGCTTCTCGTAGAGTCCTAAGTTACTGAGCTCCACTTCGTAGGACTTCTGGTGGCTGCTTCTGCTGTTTACAAAGTCTCAGCGGAGAAATTGCTCAGCCAGGCTGGGCTCACAACCCAAAGGACATAGTCTCAAGGCAAAGCAAAGCACCAACCATACGGAATCACTTATTCTTGCTGCTACAAATTCTCGAGGAAAACAGTTTAAGTGAGGAAGGGTCTATTTGGATCATATTTGAAGGTCCAGTCTGTCATGGTGGGGAAGGCATGGTAGCAGGAACATGAGGCAGCTGGTCATGTGACATCCACAGTCAGAAAGCAGAGCAAGATATATGCTGGTACTCAGCTCATTTTCTCCTTTTTATTCAGTTCAGGACCTCAGCCTATGGGATGGTGCCACCCATAGTTCAGGTATGCTGCCCCATTTCAATTAACTCCATCTACAAAGTTCTTCACAGACATGCCTAGAGGTTTATCTCTAATGTCATCCTTAATCCAGTCACACACAGACAACTAACAAACACTTTCCTAGCCCTTCTAAAGAAAACAAAACTATTTATAAACCTCCCTACAAGTCAGAAACATTAGCTATTCTTTTCTTTTTGTTGTTATTGTTTATTTGTTTTGTTTTTCTTTTGTTGTTTTTTGAGACAGTGTCTTACTGTCTAGCTCTAGTTGGTCTAGAACTCCATGTAGACCAGGCTGCCCTCAAACTCATAGAGATCCTCCTGCCTCTGTCTTTTGAGAGATGGATTTAAAAGTATATGCCATCCCACTCAGCTGACACCAATATTCTCTGAGTCCAAGAAGCAGCAATCCGTGGTTTAAAAAAAAAATAAACAAAACTAAAATCCTCTCAGGGTGAGATGTCTTAATATAAATGGATCTCCCCAACTCCAATCTATATTTATTGTTGAAGCAATACTATAATGACATCAAGGTTATAAAAACTACAAGTAGTCAGCCTGTACTACCTTCATCGGAACACAATTATGACAAATATCACATGCACACCTCTTAGTAATAAATCTTAGTCCATTTTGCTGGCGATTTTCTATGAGTCTATCTTTGAGCACAGACAGCTTGTAAGATACTGCAGCTTCTTGTCACATAGATCTCCAGAAGCAACATTTTGTGAGCTTGGTGTTATTAATTTACAGTTTGAATATGAATGGCCTTAAGTGATGCTCTTTTTTGGTGTGTGTGTGTTTATGTACATGTTTGCTGAGGATATATGAACTTATGCCTGCATGCATGTGGAGGCCAGAGAACAACCTTTTACATTTTATTTAGTTTTGTTTTATGTGTACAAGTGTTTTGCCTACATGTGTGTACATACACCATGTAAATGCAGTGCACTTGGAAGCTAGAAGATAGTGTTGGATCCCTCAGAACTAGAGTCACAGATGGTTATGAATGTCTATGTGGGTGCTAGGAATTGAGCCCAGGTCCTCTGCAAGAGCAGCCAATGCTAATAGCTGCTTAGACATCTCTCCAGGCCTAGAACAACTTTATTGGGGGGAGTGGAACACAATTTAACTCTTAACGACGCTCTTATTTTCTTATGTAATAATTTTAGGTCCATGATTATAGTTTTGTTTGTGAGCTTATTTATTGATTTTTATCACATTTTAAATGTGCATGACTGCACATATGCATGACATGACTTGCATGCAGAGATTAGAAGACAGTGTGCAGAATCAGTTGTCTCCTTTCACCATGTGGGCCCTAGGGATCAAACTTCGATCCTTAGAATTGGTGGCAAGCACCTTTATCCACTGAGCCATCTTGCCAGCCTGAGCTTGATTGTTGAAAAAAAAAATCTTTCTTTTTCCTATTAGTCTAAGAGGGGGAGAGAGAGCAAGAGAGGGAGAGGGAGACGGGAGGGGAAGGAAGGGAAGGGAGAGAATGAAAGATGTTTTCAGCAATGTCTAACTAATATCAGTACAGATAGATCCTGGCTCAACTAGAGTGTTATACATAGCACCATCTTAATGGCTGGCACATTTATTATTCCAAAAAACAGTCTTTCATTTTTGAGAGTTTGGAGAATTCATGGCTTTCCTTATAATGTAATCTTCCTAAAAGTGATTGTACTCTGCATATGTCTAAGGGACACTAGGGCAGTTATTCTAAAACATATGAGGATTGGGGCTAGGAATATAATCCAATGCCATGCAAGTCCAGGGATCTGGGTTTACATCCCCAGAATCCACATAAAATCAGATGTGATAATGCACATCTAGAATCCTAGTGCTCATAAAGTAAGATAGAAAGCTGAGGCAGGAGAATGTCTGCAAGTTAATGGCCAGCTAGCCTAACATATACAGGGTGAACAAGAGACGCTATCTTAGGGGCAATAGAAGGTGAGACCTGACACTCAAAGTTGACATCTGACCTCCCCATGTATGCCTTGGCATGCTCACACTTGCACATGTATGCACACAGCCTACACAAGTACACAGGACACTCACATACACAGTAGTTTAAGAAATAAAATAACTAAGGGGCCCATATACCCTTTCAATATCAGGAATCATAGGCTGGTGCAATAGGTTAGTGGGTAAAAGGTACTTAATTTTAGGTCAAGTTTGATCTCTCGGACTTACATGAGAGAAGAAGAGTACTGGCTGAAGAAAATTGTCTTCTAACATACACACACACACACACACACACACAATTTTAAAGGTTCACACTCAGCTGAAGAATGGAATGTACCTTCCTGTGTCCAGGTGTCTCCTTGGAGACCACTGACTGCCATATTAGAAGGAGGTTCCATTAAGATGCTGTACCACCAAGCTGTCTGGGGAAGTATCCAAGTTCCTGCCAAGACTCATCCTTCACCTCTGTCATCCATTTCCCAGACAGGGCTTCTCTGTCTGGCTCAGGGATGGAATATGAATCAGGTCATCTGTGGTTTCCTGAATTCATCACCTCTCGTTCAAATTGATTGTATTACTTAGAGCCATTGAGTTGGGCCAGAAACTCTGCGATCTGTTTTTCTAAAAAAAAATTCAGCTTGGGAAAAATATTTCCTCTGGTCAAAGAGGAATAAGAAGAGTTAGGGAAGGGCTTGTTAAAGCTGTGATGGGGGATGGGAGGATTGTCCTTTGGAAAACATGCTTGTCATGCAAGCATTAGGACCTGAGTTCAGTCCTCAGCAGTCATGAAAAAGCTGGGTACAGAGGTGGGAGCCTATAATCCCAGCACTGAAGATGCAGAGATGGGAGGATCCTGGAGGGCTCACAGGTCGACCAGTTAACCAAACTGGAGAGCCTTAGTTTAGCAAGAAACCCAGTCTTCAAAAAAAAAAAAAAATGTGAAAGGTGATTGAAGACATCTGACATTAGCCTCTGACTTTCATGTGCATGTATACATATGTGCACCCCCACAACATTTGAACACAGATACCCTCCCCCCAAAAGCTATAAAGGGGATGTCCTATGAAGAGGTGGTAGATAACAACTTAATGCTAAGCAATGAGATGAAATAATGGGGGAGTAGATGGAATCGTGTCCCCAAGGGACATCATGAGTTGTCGAGAAACCCACCATAGGGTTTCAGTCTCTCTAGCAGCACTCTATCATCTGAAAGATACAACAAAAATTAACAGAGCTAAGAGCTTTCCCAGGTGGGTTGTAGTATGGTGTGATGGAGACAAGGTATTTTAGTGTGAAAAGGGACAGAATCAAAGACTGTTAAGTATACTAGAGGGAAAACAGAGAAATCCAGGAAGCAGAAGAACACAGTTTGAATCTGAATCCCCCACTCCCCATTTGAACATTTCTTCTCTAGTGAGTGGTGCTATTTTGGGAGGCTGTGGAACCTTTGGAGATGAGTCTGAGTAGATCTCTGGGGGTTCTTTTGAAGGCTACATCCAGCTCTCAGTCCCTTATGCTCTGTTTTCTATTTACCATGAAGTAACATTCCTCTGCCATATTCTTATAGCAGTGATTTTTGCCAAAGTACACAGGACTAAGTGACTGTGGACCAAGCCTTCTGAAATTATGATTTAAATAAATTTTGACCCCTAAAGTGATTTCTGTTGGGTATTTTGGTCAAAGCTATGCAAAAGGAACTAGTGCAAGCTGCTACCTGATATGGATATATAGTCACACACATTTATTTGCATTAAATTTACATAATGTATATGTGCAATGTATATTTACATATTTTCAATATGCATGTTTGCAAAATATATATTTGCAACATAAATTTGGAAAGTACATGTTTTCAATATATATAAATACATCCTGTTATTTATACATTTACATACTTGCATAATCTATATATTTCTATAAAATGAATATTCATAACGTGAACTTTATATGTATAATATATACTGATAAAGTATGTCTGTGATGTATATGTATATAAATGTATACACTGTTTCAAAATGTATGTTTGCAAAATATACATTCACAACATAAAATTTAAAAGTACATATTTGCAATATATATATAAGTATATCCTGTTATTTATATATTTATATGCTTGTATAATCTATATATTTGCAACATATTTCTATAAAATCTGTATTCGTAACATGCATTTATATATGTGCACTATATACTGACAACGTATGTCTGTGAAGTATATGTATATAAATGTGCACACTTATAAGTTTACAATGGTTATATTTATTCACAAAATATGTATGAGACTTCTTGACTCAATGTTCACGGGCTTGCCTACAATCCTCTAGTGAATCTAGAATATCACAGCAGTAGACTGCTTGTATAATGTACATAAAGCATTGGACCCCATCCAGAATACTGTAAAAAATAAACAGTAACTAACTAAATAAATACATTAATCAATCACATTGAATAAGCCAATATGAAATGGAGTTGGTTTTGCTTAAAATCCATCAAGTTCAGCTCAGTGGGAAAAGTCAAGATTAGTGCAAGCATGCAATTTGGGAGAGGCAAGCTATTCCCCCTGATGTCTTTAGTGTTGTTTTGGTGACCAAAACATCTGTATAAACACAAGCATGTCTACATCCAGACATCTGAATCAATGAAGCCAAATGTCTGCTCTCTGGCAACACTGAGCAAACTCTCTTCCAGGCAGTTTGTGCATTGCAAGGCGCCCCAGAAGAGTCATGTGGCTGAAGGCCCGGGCTTCAAGGTGGGAGTGGGTGGTAGGGAGAGATTCCTGGCAAAGTTGTTTTGGGGCCTGGAATTTCAACAAATGCTGTTTTCAATTACCCAACTATTTGCTAGCAAACAGATGTTTGACATCACATAGCTACGACATGACAATACTGAGTTTTCCACACAGCCGATGGGAACATGAAAAAGACCCAGTACACTTGTGAATATTCTGTAGCCTAGATCCTCTTCCTTCTTTTCCTCACTTCCTAAGCCCTTCAGCATCTTCTGCTGGGAAAGGAATGTTATTTGTGGATCCCTGATAGTTCCTTTCTCCCATGTGGCTTCCCTGGTCACCCCTGTTTTATTGAGGAAAGTACTTTCTGTGGACATTCCTGGTGTATACACTGAGCTCAAAGTTGTCCTCTTCACCAGGAGACAGTTCTGGCTGGTCTTGCCTTACAAAGGAGTCCTGAGCTTGATGGCACAGTCCTGTTAGCTTAGCTACTTGGGAGGCTGGGTGAGAGAATCGCAGTTCAAGACCTATCTAGGCTACAGAGTGAGTTCAAGGTGTAACTGAGTATAGAGTAAGTTCAAAGCCAGACTGAGCTATAGAGTGAGTTCAAGGCTTGCCTTGGCTACAGAGTGAGTACAAGGCCTGCCAGGGCTATAGAATATCTTCAAGGCCTTTTTGAGCTACAGAGTAAGTTTAAGGCCAGCCTCAGCTACAAATTAAGTTCAAAACTATGGAGTTAGTCCAAAGATAGCCTCTTTAACCTTATCAAGATTCTGTCACAAAATAAATTGAGGAAAGAAAAAGAGGGCTGGAGGCATAACACAATGACAGAATGTTCGCTTAGCACGTATGAGGTCTGAGGTTCAATCTCCAGCATCACTTAGTTCCCTGGTGCCTGGTGGTCCCTGGAGTGATGGATATTCTATCCATGTGCCTCTCACCTCTGAGCTAAAATATACACGGCAACTCTGAGAACCAAAGCTTTACATTTTCAAAACCAGGAAGTGCCAGATTTAAACTGTTAAAAGGAAATCAAATATAGAATCTCAAGGGAGAATAAAAACAAATACATGAAGAGATGAAACTCCCAGAAGCCTCTGGGATTGGGCTCTAGAAGTCCTGCTATTGGAATTTTCCTGTGTAGAAAAGAGAGGAAAAAATATGTTACCTACATTTTTAGTACAGGGACCTTATAAAGGAATAAGCAGGTTGAACTTAAAACAAGGATGAGGTGCAAGAGAATAAAGATTAGAGCAGAAATCAGTGAAGGTGAAATGTGGAATCAGGTATCATGGTGGTATATGCCTCTCATCCCATCATTTGGGAAGCTGAGGCAGGAGGGTTATGAGTTTGACCTTGGCTACCTAGCAAGATTCTATCTCAAATGGCTTCTGGAGTGGTTTTTTACAGTCAGGTTTATTTGTTCCTCATTGAGCTCTTGCCATATGAGTAGAGAGAGAAGAGAGAGAGTTGGAAAAGAGGAGAAAGACAGAACTTTTTAAAATAGGGATTTGTTGTGATCATTTGGTGTGCTGGTTAGTTTTAACTGTCAACCTGACACAATCTAGAATCAGTTCGGTAGGGAGTCTCAATGAAGGATTGTTTAGATTAGGTTCACCTATGAGCAAGCCTATGTGGGATTATCTTGATGGTGTTAATTAAGGTGGGAAGACCAAGCCCACTGTGGGTACCACCATTCCCTAGGCAGAGGATCCTAGGCTGTATAAGAGTGAGAAAACAAGCTGAGTACTAGTATGCATACGTTAAGGCTCTTTCCCCTTGACTGTGGATACATGACTAGAGTTTGAAGCTAGCTTAGGTTTCATATACAGCAAGACTGCTTTTAAAAAGGGAAGAAAGATGTGGGGGGAGAGGTAGGTTTGATGGTGAGGGAGAGGGATAAGGAGAGAGAAAAAGGGAGATGAAGAGGGAAACAGTAGAGAGAATCAAAACTGGTTCTTGAAATGTTTCTATAATAAGTTCCCAGAAGTATATCACACCCCCAAGGGCATGTGGAATTTTAAATTTAAATTTGGAGCAAGAGCCCCATCCAGATCTCTGTCTATAAGAGCAGCATTTATTTACACTCCCATTCCAGTGTGTGAGTCCCACTTTCTTTTGTGTGTGTCTGTGTATATGTATTTATATGTGCATGTGTGTACATGTACATGCTTGTTTGTATATATCTGAGCACTCAAGAGGAGTTGAGAGGCTGACTTGCTGGAATTGGTCTTCTCTTTCCACAATCTGACTTCTAGGGAATCAAACTAAGGTTGTCAGACTTGGCAGTAAGCACTTTTACCTGCTGAGCCATCTCTGCTGGTTTTCCTTTCTCTTTTGATAGATACCTTTCTTGTTGATTTGGAAGTGCCATCCAAATGCTTAAAGGAGCCAGCCATTTGCACATGTGAACAATTTTCATACTTTGAATCCTTATTTTAATTCTGTTCATTACATTTATCCATCTTATTTTCTATGCCTTTGAGTTTTTATGTGTGACTCACTAAAGTACTGCCAGCTTCAAGATTAGTAGATACAATATTTCTCTTAATTCTTTCATTGTTTCACTTGGTTGCACATTCCTTCATGCCAGCACTTGGGTGACAGAGGCAGGCAGATCTCTGTAACGTCAAGGGAAGCCTGGTCTATAGAGTGAATTCTCGACACCCAGGGCTACATAGTAAGCCCTCAAATATTTTAGATCTATTATAAATTCATTTTTATATAAACAATAATTGTACTAGTCTGATTAAGATGGCAACTAACTAAAGGTGCCTGCTATCCAGCCAGATGACCTGTGAGTTCAATATCCAGGACCACAGGAAAGACCTGACTCTTCTCGCAAAATGTCTTCTGACATCTACACATGAACCATGGTGGTACTTACCTAAAGAGTACACATAGGATACAATTATAATGAAAAATAAGTTACATATAAAGAAGTTATTAAGTTATTGAATTGGTTGATGAGCTTGTTAATTAATTAATAATTAAAATAATTAATTTTGTGCTGTTGGGGTTGGAACCCAGGGCCTTGCACATACTAGGCAAGTGTTCTACCTCTGAACTACATGCCCATCCTCCTCCTCATCATTGTCCCTAACATCATCATTTTCATCATCACCATCCCTAACCCCATCCTCATGATCATTATCATGCCCATCTCCATCATTTTCTTCATCCCCATCATCCCCATCCTCCTCCTTATCACTACTATCACCATCATCATCACCACCATTGTCATCATCATCATCATCGTCATCGTCATCACCACCATCACTTATTTTGTGATGCTGAGGATGGTACCCATGGCATTACATGTGCTAAGCAAGTACTCCACCACTGAGATACATCCTTAGCCAACATCATTATCACTTTGTGATGGCGGATATGATACCCAGAACCTTGTACATAATGGGCAAGTGCTCTACCACTGAGCCGCATTTCCAGTCCCCAAGTCTGGAATTTTAATGTTATTATTGAACACCTTAAAAGCACGTACTACCCCCTTCCCCTGACATATTGTGTCACTTTTGAATGAGGGCCAAAACAAACCTTTCCTACTTAAGTTGTTTGTCTCAGGTATTTTGTCACAGTAACAGAAAGCCGATTAAACAGATTTCATTCTCTGTAAATGTCAGCAAGGAGCTCTTTTGCTCCACTGTCAAAGTGCCTGAAAGCACAGCTCAGTTCCTGTCCTCTTTCTTCTCATCCCTTTTGTGGTGAGTCCTGCTCTATCTCCATCCTTTGGCACTGATTCATTCTGACCCTTACATGGTGTGCTGTGTCCTGCTGCTTAATGACATAATTATTTGCTTTTAAGATTAGGTCAGGAGAACACCAGCTAGCTGGAAATAATCAAATCCAGGCATTCAGGGAAAAAGATGTGTTCATGGAGGTCTCTTGGGCTCCCAGCCCAGGGCTCAAGGCCATGGATCTGAGGCCAGACAGCAGATTGAAAATGGAGCAGCTGCCAGCCTATTGAATCAATGGAGGGAGGAGGGAGGAGAGAGGGCCAGCCATTCCAGAGCAACAGTCCAGGGCTCAGCTACCAACCAGGGGAGAGAACCAGGGCCAGGATTTTAGTGGAACTTAGCATGTTACTGGGATCTTCTTCCCCATCAAGGGAGCCCTTGCCTAGAAAGTTCTTAGTCTAGTGTTAATGTCTTTACTACAATGAGAAAGAACAGAGAGTTCTTGAGAGTAAATTCATCTGCTAGTTAGTCACACTGGCTGGCTCCTTAGTCAATGATGAGAACCACCCAAGAGCCTGAAAGAATTTCCTTACATTATGGTTGATGCTTCCTCAAACACAGGTCTGTTACTGTAATTCCTTCAGCCTATAGAGAGCAAGGAGAACACTCACTGGCTTCACTTTGGAACAACTGTCAGCCATTCAATTGTTCTAGTGTCAATGGGCTTTTCTAAGATGTGTGTGTGTGTGTGTGTGTGTGTGTGTGTTTACAGTACATGAAAGAGTACATACACATATTTGTATGTGGACAGGTGTGTGTGGGTGTGCAGGTATATGTGGAGACTAGAGGTCAACTTTGGGTGTTGTTACCTTGCTTTTTGAGATAGTAGTCACTCACTTGGAACCTGACATTTACCATTAGGCTGGCCAGGGAGCCCCAAGGATCCTCCTGTTTCCATCTTCCAGCTCTGGGATTATAAGCATGTGCCACCATACCCATATTTCTTTGTAAGATTTGTTTCTTTGGTGTGTGCGTGTGCATGTGCGTATGCTTGTGTGTGTGTGTGTGTGTGCTTGTGTGTGCATGTCCCTGTATGTGTGTGATAATGATGCTTAAATCAGGTCTTCCAAAGGACACTAAAGCTTGTATAAGTTGAAGCATCAGTAACTGATGTCAATTCTGGCTCCCTGAGCTTGGGATGCAGTGTGCACGGCAACCAGTGAAAGTTCATTTTCCATCCTTGCTAAGAACCTATCCAGATCACATGGGTCTGAGCAAACTCACATCCACACCAGTGAGGAAGGCAGGGATCAGTACAAGCTGGTCAGAGATAGCCAAATACCTCAGACACCAAACAGACCCTCTAAAGAAAACTGGTGCTCCATGGAGCTGAACTAGAATTCTCAAATCTGACAGATGCATGCTCTGATGGTCACATGCATGTCTGGAGAGACAAAGGAGGACAGATTTCTAAAGGTAAAATGGGAAAGGTTACACAAGTCGTTTTTAAGTAAAATCCTTGCCTTCAGGATCAATAACAGGAGTTTGGACAGGGCATTACTGGACATATGTCCTCACACAAGTGTGTGTGTGTGTGTGTGTGTGTGTGTGTGTTATTTGTGTGCATGCATGTGGTACAGTTGTAGCTTAAATTTTTATTTTATTGCTGTGTATCTCTTTATGCCTGAGAATATGTATGTGTGCCATAACTATGTATAGGCACTCACGAAAGTCAGAAGAAGGTGTCAGATCCCCTGGGGCTGGAGTTACAGGTGGTTGGGAGCTGCCTAATATGGGTGCTAGGAACTGAACTCGGGTCCTCTGTGAGAGCAGCAAGTTCTCTTAGCCACTGAGCCAGTTCTTTAGTCTTAGGTTATGGCCTTTGAGAGAATATTTGTGATAGCTCTTATTATAATCATGTGTGTGAGCCACCTGACTTCATATATAGTTGCTTGCCTCCATTGGGTTAGGTATAGGTGATTCCATTTTGATCCTGACAATTTTCAAAATGTCTTCCTACTTCTTAGCTGCTTACCTACTTGTGGACACTCATATTCCCTTACAACTCCGAGAAGAGTTGGCTTATTGGGGGGAAAATATAGACCTATCTCAAGAATCTCATCTTATGATGATGGCTTAAGGAGAATAGCTTCAGGATGTCTTAAGCCTATTTTTTTTTAAGTGCAGATGGAGGCATAGCTTAGCAGTAGAGCCCCTGCCTAGAATCCCCCAGTGAGGGGCTGGGGGCGTGGCTCAGTGGTAGAGCCCCTGCCTAGAATCCCCCAGTGAGGGGCTGGGGGCGTGGCTCAGTGGTAGAGCATATACCTAGAATCCCCCAGTGAGGGGCTGTGGGCCTAGTTCAGTGGTGGAACAGCTGCATAGGATGCCCCAGTGAAGGCCTAACATGGCATAACTGAGTGGAAAAAAATGCCTGACCAGCATCTTCTTGGGAGGGGCTAGCAGCATGGCAGTAGCCCTTTCTTAGAATAGATACAGCCTTTGGTTCAATCACCAGTACTGGAAGAAAAACAATGGAGGCAGAAAGAAGATGAGAAAACTGTGGCCAGGGGGAGCTGAGGACAGTCTGTACTGTCCTTGCCACACAGTTTCATTGCCCTCTCTGTGTGTTTAGGAGAGGCTTGCGATGCGGGACCTGGAAATGGAAGATCTATTTATGGAAATCTGAAAGGAGAGTTAATGCAGCCAGAGGGTCTCTTGTTTTTGTAAAAGCACTTCTAATGCCAGCAAATTCTTTACTTCCAAGAGCCTTCCAGGACTTGGATTTCATTAAATATCCAGGAGACAAAACTTTTGGGTTTTGTTTTGTTTGAGACAGAGTCTTGCTATGTAAGCCCAAGTCGGCCTTGAATTCTCAGTCCTCTTCCCTTGGCCTCCTGAGAATCAGGATGGCAGGCGTGCACCGCCACATCTGGTTGGCAAAACAGTGTGTACTCACGTACAAGATTTGACTTCTTAAAGGGCCACATTAGTAGTTCTCAACTGCGGCTTCTAGACCAGTAGCATTAATAAGATCTGGGAGCATGTTCAAAATGATGAAACAGCTGGATTTGCAAGATGGGTTATTTGGCAAGGGTTTCATTGCTGTGAAGAGACACCATGATCAAGGCAACTCTCATAAAGGGCAGCATTTAATTGGGGCTGGCATACAGTTTCAGAGGTTCAGTCCATTGTCATCATGGTGGGAAGCATGGAGACATGCAGGCAGACTTGGTGCTGGAGAAGGAGCTGAGAGTCCTACATCTTGATCTAAAGGTAGCCAGGAGGAGACTCTCTTCCACAGACAGCTAGGAGGAGGGTCTCTTCTGCACTGGGCGGAGCTTGAGCACTAGAAGCTTTCAAAGCCCGCCTACATAGTGACACACTTCTTCCAACAAAGTCACACCTAATAATGCCACTTCCCATGGGCCAGGCATATTGAAACCACCATACCTGACAGTCATGAGGACCCAAGTTCAATCTCCAGAATCGACATAAACTTGGCATGATGGTGCACACTGGTAATCCATGACTTGAGAGGAAGAGATAAGAGGATCCCCAAGGCTCAGTGGCCAGCCAACCTTGCTACAAAATAAGCCCCAGGTTTGGTGAGAGACCCTATCTCAGAAAACAATATAAAATGGCATCCTAAGGATTGGTGCCCAAGGTTGACCCCTGACCTCTTGTAGGCATGTGTACATGTGCGCCTGTTCACACCTGCACACCTGCCAGCATATATGCACAAACACATACATGCTATGATAAAAATATACATGTGACTGAATTCATATCCAGCAGTGAGCTCTGTCTCAGCAGGTGATTCAGTCTCCCAGGGGCCAGGAAAGGTCATTTTTGCTTTTATGAAAGATAGACAGAAATGAAAATTTACTGAGAACCCCACAGAGGCCACATGTGGTGATAAGCACTTCATACATTACTTTCAGAGAAAGGGAAACTTGGAGATCAGTCACTGACCCAAGGAGGCACAGCCAGGAGGCGCTGAGCCTGGCACACAACCCGGATTGAGTGCTCTCTAAAGCTCTTGGGTATCTGTTGGAAGGGTGGGAGGTAGGTGTAGTGGTGCACGCTTGTCATATCACACCCAAGAGGTGGAGGCAGGAGAATGAGAGGTTCAAGGTCAGTCTCTGCTACATAGTGAATTTGAGCTAAGCTTGGTCTACACGAGACTGGTTCAAAACCCGAAACATAAAGCAGGACGATTCTTCCCACTGTTTCTTAACCTGTGTTTTCCTAATGGTTCCTATTTAAGTTGTAACGTGCTTTTTGTTGCCTTAAGATGATATTTTAAAAATTTCTCAGCCTCACTTCTACAGTGCTAATGATCACTAGATGTAACGTACAAAAACAAAACCTTTTTGAAGTCCTCAGTAATTGTTAAGTGTAAAGAAGTCTTAACACCAAAAAACTTGAAAACATCTCATCTTTTCTGGCTCCTTTCCCCTCCTCCCTTCTTCCTCCTTCCCTTTTTCCTCAATCCCTTTGCCCTAGTCACCTTCTTCCTCCCTTCTACCCTCCTCCCTTTCCTCTCTCTTCCTTCCACTCCTCCTCTACTTCTTCCCTTCCCTGCTCACTCCTCCCCTTCCCTGCTCACTCCTCCCCCTTTCTTCCTCCCTTACCCATCTTCCCCTTCTTCCTCCTTCATTCCTTTTTCCCTCCTCCTGATCTCCCCTCCTCATCCTCTCACCCTCCTCCCTTTCCCCTTCCTTGCTTTGCCCTCCTTCCTTCCACCTCCTTCCCTTCTTCCTCCTCCCTTCCTTCTCATCCCCTTTTCTCTCCTTTCCCCCTCTCTCTCCTCCCCTCCTCCTTCTTACCCCTCCTCCCTTTTGCCCTCCTCACTTTCTCCCTCCTCCCTTTACTCTTCCTCCTTTTACCCCTCCTTATCTTCCCTTTCTTCCCCCTCCTTTCTTTCTCCCATCACCTCTCTGCCCTTTTCCCCTCCTCCCCTTCTCCCTCCTTCCCTTCCTCCGCTCCATCTCCTCTCCACTACTCCTTGCTCCTTTCCCTCTTCCCCTGGTGGTAGTTCCTTTTGTTCTGCCTCACTCCTCCTTGTCCTCCTGGACTTCTCCCTCATTCCCATCAGCTTCTTCCTGGTTAGGCTGAGATCCACTTGATGGACCTGATGCTTATGCCATTCAAGGCTGTTCCTGGTGTGAAGAAACAGGAGACAGCCACAGCTGACCTAGAGGGAAAAACATCCACTGATGCTGACTTGGCAATGATTTTCCAGTTAATTAGCACCTTGAGACTTGTTACTATGTTTTAAAGGGGCCCTCTGCTTTCTGTGGACCTGAGGCTAGACTTCCCTTGGAGAATATCAGGGTCAAGAAAGATGGGAGACCTCCCATCATGGTACCACATTTCAAGACTCTTTCCTCCCCCCAAGACATCAGTTGCAAAAAGGGAAAGCTGACCATGAGTTTTAGGGTGTAGCCCTCCCTTTCCATCAGCTAGATTCTAGTTCAGTTTTAGAAGAGTTGGGGAAGGATGAGAGGAAGGAGGAGCAAGCTCATGTGTGAGAGTGTGCACCCATGAAGGGCAGAAGACAACCTTTGTTGGGGTCTATTCCTCAAGACCTCTGTCCATCTCCTTTGAGACAGCATGTCTCATTAACCTGGAACTCACCAAATAGGCTAGACTGGCTGGCCAGGAACACTTAGGGATCCTCAAGAATCTCCCTTGCAAGTGTTAGACCATAAAATCATACCACCACTCCTGGCCTTTAAAAGGGATTGCTTGTTTGTTTCTAAGTAACATTTTTATTTAGTTTTGTGTGTGTGTATACCAGTTTAAGTAGAGGATAAACTTATAGGAGTCAGTTCCTTCTACTGTGTGAGTCCTGGGATTCGATCCCAGGATTTTTAGGCTAGGTAGCAAGTACATAAACCAACTGAGCCATCTCACCCTCGTTTGGCTTTTAAACATGGGTTCAAATGGATCAAACTCAGGTTCTCATGCCTGCAAGGCAAGCCTTTTATTGTGTCACCCCCACTCTTTGAACTAATGACCTTCTGAATCTGACTTGTGGGATGGCACAGCAAGTTGGCTGGTATACATGGGAGACATATCTGATACCACCAAGGACATTCTGTGTTCAAACTTTTGACTTTCAATCTGATTCCCTCTGTAGCCCCAGAGAAACCTGTCCTCAGCTACTCGGAGAAGGAGACCAGTGCTTCTGGGGAGACTGTGAGGAAGACCATGCTGGGCATTGCCCGAGTCAAAGGGGGAATTTCACAGGGAAGAGACCTGAATCACCCCTAGGAGACTCTAGAACCAAGAGAGAACGCTTGTCTTGTTTTAAACCACAAAGTTCATGGCTCCTTGTAGAGTGGACATAGTAAAATAATGCAAAAATATTTTGTACATCTAAATTTTGCAGAACAGAGTGAAGTAGAATAAATAATACGATTTTAGTCAATTTCGATCCTATGGAAGAGTATCTGAAACTAAATAATTCAATTTTATTTTCATTGTTATCTTTTAAAGATTTATTTTGTTTTATTTTTATGTGAGTATGCATGGCTATTTTTTAGGGTGGCTATGAAAAGATATTCTGGATTTATTCATTATGTTGGCCATAATTTTAGGCTCATATAAAAACAAAATATGTAAGTATATCTTAGTTTGTCCTCCCATACAGGAAGACACAAGGCTGAGCACTCTGTAAAGAAAGGAAACTTATTTTTCACAGTTTTGAAAACTGAGACAGTCAAGATCGAAGGACCAGCAGATATGGCGAGGTCCCTCTGCTTCCAAAATGGTGTCTTTAATTCTCCCCTGGCAAGGGAGAATAGGGTATCCATCCCTCAGTCAGGACCTCTCAGGAGCTGAACCCTTCTGACTCAAGCATCTTCCAAAGTCCTGCATCTCCCAACTGTGTTGTACTGGAGATGGAGTTTAACAATGGAATTCTGGAGGAAACCAAATCTTTCAGAGCATATCATAGCTGTGTCAAGAAGCTGAGGTAGTTCAGTCAAGAAAGAAACTTATGTCAAGAAAGACTTCTTGGAGGAAGTCATACATGAGCCGATGTCAAAGAACAAGCAGGAGTCACCGAGATGAAGAGAACGAAGGACATATCAGGCATAGGAGATGTATCAAGGTGATGGTTAATACTGATAGTTGACTTTGCTGGATTTGGACTCACCTAGGAGGCACACCTCAGTGAAGATGTGTCTTATTTTTTATTATTTTATTTTTTAAGTGTGTGTGTGTGTGTGTGTGCAAGTGGAGATATACTACCCACACTGGGTGTAGATGCCCACGGAGGCTAGAGGTATAGGATACCCTGGAGCTGGAGTTCTAGGCAGTTGTGAGCCACCTGATGTAGGTGCTAAAATCCAAATCAGGTTCTCTGAAAGATCAGTATGTGCTCCGAACTGCTGAGTCATCTTCTAGCTTCAAAATATTTTTGTATTTTAATGATTGATTGTTTGATTTTTGTGTATGTGGTATATGTGTGCATACATGTTCGTGTGTGTACATGCACGCACCTGTAGGTGTCAGAGACTGACACCGTCTTCCTCAGTTGCTCTCAACCTTATGTGTTTGGAGATAGGGTCTACTCCCTGAACCTGGAACCTACCAGGTTTGTCTAGGACGGCTGAACAGACCTATGCTGGATGTGGCTGGCTCCATCCTGTGGGCTGGGGTAGGGAGGGGCAGAGTGCATAATAAGGGAGATGGAGAGCTGAACACCAGCATTCACTGTGCTGTGCTTCCTGACTTTGCAAACAAGGCAAACATCTGTCTCACCCTCTTGCCTCTATGGCTTCCGTGCTACATTTTTCCCACTGAGCTGGGAGCTAAAACAAACCTTTCTTCCCTAATTGTCAGGTGTTTTGTCATAGCAACAAGAACATAACTAACAGAACCAGCCACACAGCAAGCCGCTCCCAGAAGCCCTGGAGGAAGGAACCTAAGCATTGTGTTCCAATCAGAAATGATGCCCACGGTGGCTGGGTACGGTGGCTGCCTGGAGACATACCTGCTATAAAGCAATGCTTACCATTCAGAAATCGAGACTGCGTCAACCACAAAGTGTCCAACTCCATGTTTTCTGATTTCTGACCCAGAGTCCAGGCACAACAAGCCATGTGTCTGTATGTAGCTGCAAGGGAAGCTGGACAAATTAGCACCTTGCAGTTTAACTCCCGCTTGACTGATAGTTCAAAAAATGTTAAGAGGGATCAGATGTTAGGCAGCCAAAAAGGATGACAATTATCACACTGTTAGGAATGGAACTGAAGGGATGGCTTTTTAAAAAATAACAATTATCACTCTACCAGGAATAGGGATGAAAGGATGGATTGAAATGACTTCGGAAGACTTCCTCAGAGAGCAAATGCCTCAACTATTAAAGGAAATTAAGAAACACTGATGCCTGGCCATTATGATTTTATTAACTCCTAAGGAGAGCCCTTCACCGGCTTAACGGGAGCCTTGGCACTGCAAATTGAATGCGACTCTCTGTCCTCATGTCTTGTTTTATGATGGGACCCTGCAGACACTGTCCTTTATAAACCCACATGCATTATAGAAACAGCAGGCATTTCAATCGCTTCTCTTCTGATCAGCCCAGGCTGACATTTGAAGTATTTTCTATTTTAACCCAGAGGGTGATAGTTAATGTTGTTATTCTGAATGTTGAAGTGAGAGAAGATTATACTAGGGGCTTCTTGTTAGCTAAGAGGGACTTAAGAGCCACAGGGGCACCTTGGGTTTCTAGAAGGCTGGGACTCAACTCAGAAAAATGGCTCTTAAGTTGGATGGAGGTACAACTCCACACTGTCACTCAGAGCAGCCTCACGAGGTCCCTTTATCTTTAAAAGGGACTTGACTAAGGTAAACCAGGATCCTCCACAACAATGCAGAAAAGAATCTCAAGATGAGGAGGTATGAACAGAGAAGGGGTTTGTTAGAAGTGTGTGTGTGTGTGTGTGTGTGTGTGTGTGTGTATGTGCATGCGTGCACATGACAGCCAGAACAGCCTTATTCCCTTGTCGAATATGAATATGATCAGGTCCTCTGAGCAAAACAGCCACCATGTTCATAAGATCAGCTGCACCTGATTACAAAACACAATCCCAGTAGGCTTGTGGACTATTGACATTTTTTTTAGAAAAGGAGAGGCTGGGGACAACCATTGGATCCTTAGCTGAGATTGTAGCTACTCCTTTCAGCCATTTATGTGCATCTCATCCAAACCGGATGAAGACTTTCCAGGTCAGCTACTCTGGGGTCACCCATGTTCCTGTCAGTAACTCCTCACCAATGCTCAGCAAGTAAAGTCCAATAAACTCATTGATTCCCAGAGTTGACATTGGTGGAATCATATTTTGTTTGTCATTGGGACTTTTTCCTTTTCTTTTTAAAATATCTAATATTATTTGTATTAACTTTACATTCCAATCACAGCCCCCCTCCTCTACTCCCAGTCTCACCCTTACAAATCCCTCCCCTATTGCCCTCTCTCCCTCTCCTCAGAGAAGGGGAGAACCCCTTGGGTACCACCCCATCCTGGAATATCTAGCCCCAGCAGGACTAAGCACATCCTCTCCCAGTGAGACCCAATGAGGCAGTCTAGACCAAGATAGTCCCTGATCTGCTTGTTAGAGGACCCACGGGAAGGCCAACCTGTACATTTGTTACAAATGTGTAGGGAGGTAGGTCCAGCTCCTGCATGCCCCCTGGTTGGTGGCCCAGGCTCTGTGAGCCCCTGAGGTCCCAGGTTAGTTGACTCTGGAGGTCTTCTTGTGGTGTCCTTGACCCCTCTGTTCTTGCTCACTTCTATCCCCATTCTGACACAAGATTCTCCGTTGGGTGTAGGTCTCTGCATCTGCTTCCATCCACTGCTGGATAAAGCCTCTCAGGAGACAGTCATGCTAGGTTCCTGTCTGCAAGCATAGCAGAGTATTATAATAGTGTCAGGGGTTGGCTCTCTCACATGGGATGGGTCTCAACTTGAGACAGTCCTTGGTTGGCTGTTCCCTCAGTCTCTGCTCCATCTTTATCCCTGAACATCTTGTAGGCAGGACAGAATTTGAGTTGAAGGTTTTGTGGGTGGATTGATGTCCCTCTCCCTTCTCTGGAATTGAACATTCTCCTTTGGGACCTCCTTATTACCTAGTTTCTTTGGGTCTGTAGACTGTAGCCCAGTTACCTGCACTTTATGGCTGATGTCCACTTGTAAGTGAGTACATACCATGCATGTCTTTCTGGCTCTGGGTTAACTCACTCGGGATGATAGTCTCAAGTTCCACCATTTACCTGCAAAATCCATGATGATTTTGTTTTTAATAGCTGAATAGGATCCCATTGTGTAGATGTACCACATTTTTTTTAATGCATTCTTCAGTTGAGGGACATTTAAGTTGTTTCCAGTTTCTGACTATTATGAATAATGCTGCTATGAACATAGTTGAGCAAGTGTCCTTGTCGCATAGTGGGGCATCTTTGGGTATATGCCCAGGAATGGTATAGCTGGGTCTTGAGATAGAACTATTCCTAGTTTTCTGAGAAACTGCCACACTGATTTCCAAAGTGGTTGTACAAGTTTGACTCCTACCAGCAATGGAGGAGTGTTCCCCTTGCTCCACATCCTTGCCAGCATGTGCTATCAGTTGAGTTTTGATCTTAGCCATTCTGATGGGTGTAAGATGGAATCTCGGGTGGTTTTGGTTTCTATTTCCCCGATGACGAAGGGCACTTAAAATTTCTTTAATGCTTCACAGCCACTTGAGTTGCCTCTGCTGATAGTTCTCTGTTTAGCTCTGTACCCCATTTTAAAAACTGGATTATTTGGTTTGTTGGTGTCTAAGTTCTTGAGTGTGTGTGTGTATATATATATATGGGATATTAGCCCTCTGTTGGATGTTGGATGTAGGGTTGGTGAAGATCCTTTCCCAATCTGAAAGCTGCCATTTTATCCTTTGGATGGTGTCCTATGCCTTACAAAAGCTTTTCAGTTTTATGAGATCCCATTTATCAGTTATTGATCTTAGAGCCTGAGCCACTGGTGTTCTGTTCAGGAAGTTGTCTCCTGAGCCAATGCATTCAAGGCTAGTCCCTAATTTTTCTTCTGTTAGATTTAATGTATCCAGTTTTATGTTGAGGTCTGTCTTTGATCCACTTGAACTTGAATTTTGTGCAGGGTGATAGATATGGATCTATTTGCATTCTTCTACATACAGACATCCAGTTAGACCAGCACCACTTTTTGAAGATGCTTTCTTTATTACATTGTTTGGTTTTGCCTTCTTGTTCATAAATCAAGTGTCTGTAGGTATGTGGGTTTATTTCTGGGTCTCTGATTTGATTCCATCGATCAATATGTCTGCTTCTATACCAATACCATGCAGTTTTTTTTTTTTTTTTTTTTTTTTTTTTGGTTTTTCAAGACAAGGTTTCTCTGTGTAGCCCGGGCTGTCCTGGTACTCACTCTGTAGACCAGGCTGGCCTCGAACTCAGAAATCCGCCTGCCTCTGCCTCCCAAGTGCTGGGGTTAAAGGCGTGCGCCACCACCACCCGGCAACCATGCAGTTTTATTACTATTACTCTGTGGCACAGCTTGAGATCAGGGATGGTGATACTTCCAGAGTTTCTCTTATTGTACAGAATTGTTTTAGCTATTCTGGGATTCTTGTAGTTCCACATGAAGTTGAGAATTGCACTTTCAAGGTCTATAAAGAATTGTGTTGAAATTTTGATAGGAATTGCGTTAATCTGTAGATTGCTTTTGATAAGATGGCCATTTTCACTATATTAATAAGATTGATCATTGAGCATGGGAGGCCTATCTTCTGATATCTTCCTCAGTTTCTTTCTTCGGAGACTGAAGTTCTTGTTGGACAGGTCTTTCACTTACTTGTTTAGAGTTACAGCAACGTATTTTATATTATCTGCGGCTATTGTAAAGGGTGTTATTTCTCAGCCATTTATCATTTGTATAAAGGAAGGAAGGCTAGTCATATTTTTTAAAGTTAATTTTGTATCCAGCCACTTTGCTGAAGGTGTTTATTAACTGTAAAATTTTCTGGTAGAATTTTAGGGATCATTTATAAATACTACCATATCATCTGTGAACAGTAATATTTTGACTTCTTCCTTATATATACTATCGTATCATCTGTGAATAGCAATATTTTGACTTCTTCCTTTCTAACATGTGTCCCCTTGATCTCCTTTAGTTGTTTTATTACTCTGGCTAGAACTTCAAGTACTATATTGAGTAGATAGAGAGAGAGTGGGCAGCCTTGTCTTTTCCTGATTTTAGTGGAATTGCTTTAGGTTTCTCTCCATTTAATTTGATGTTGGCTATTGACTTGCTGTATATTGCTTTTATTGTAGTTAGGTATGTGCCTGTATCCCTGATCTCTCCAAGACTTTTGTCTTGAAGAAGGAGTGTCGTTGATTTTGTCAAAGACTTTTTAAGATGACCATGTGATTTTTTTCTTTCAGTTTGTTTATATGATGGATTACACTGATGGATTTTCGTATACTGAACTATCCCTGCATCTCTGAGATGAAGTCTACTTGATCATGGTGGTTCATAGTTGTGACTTGTTCTTGGATTCATTTTACAAGTATTTTTGCATCAATATTTATAAATTGGTCTGAAATTCTCTTTCTTTGTTGAGTCTTTGTGTGGTTTAGTTATCAAGGTGACTGTGGCCTCATAGAATGATTTTGACAATGTTTCTTCTATTTCTATTTTGTGGAATATGTTAAAGAGTGTTGATATTGATATTGATATTGCTCTTCTTTGAAAGTCAGGAAAAATTCAGCACTAAAACCATTTGTTTTTGTTTTGTTTTTTTGGTTGGGAGATTTTAATGACTGCTTCTATTTCCTTAGGAATTATAGGACTGTTTAAACAATTTACTTGGTCTTTATTTAACTTTGATGAGTGATATCTGTCTAGAAAATCATCCATTTCATTTAGATTTTTTTCAATTTTCTGGAGTACAGGTATTTGAAGTAAGACCTAATGATTTTTTTAGTTTCCTCATTGTCTGTTGTTATATCCTCCCTTTTCATTTATGATTTTGTTTATTTGGATACTTTCTGTCTTTTAGTTAGTTTGGCTAAGGGTTTGCCTATCTTGCTGAATTTCTCAAAGAACCAGCTCTTGTTTTCCTTGATTCTTTTTATTGTTTTCTTTGTTTCTAATTCATTGACTTCTGGACTGAGTTTGATTATTTCCTGCTGTTTACTCCTCTTGGGTGTATTTACTTATTCTTTTTTTATTCTAGAGCTTTTAAATTGCTGATATGAGAACTTTCTAATTTCTTTATGAAAGCACTTAGTGCTGTGGACTTTCCTCTGAGTACTGCTTTCATTGTGTCTCATAAGTTTGGGTATGTTGTGTTTTAATTTTCATTGAACTCTAAAAATCTTTAATTTCTTCCCTGACCCAGTGATTATTGAGTAGATAGTTGTTAGTTTCCGTGAGTCTGTAGACTTTTTGTTGTTTTTGCTGTTGTTGAGTTCCTGCTTTAATCCATTGTGGCCTGATAAAATACAGAAGGTTATTTCAATTTTCTTGTATTTGTTGGGGCTTGCTTTCTGACCAACCATATGGCCAGTTTTGGAGAAGGTTCCATGAGGTACTGAGAAGAAGGTATGTGTGTGTGTGTGTGTGTGTGTGTGTGTGTGTGTGTGTGTATGTGTGTGTGTGTTTGGGTGAAATGTTCTGTAGATATTGGTTAGATTCATTTGATTCATAACATCAATCAGTTTCATTATTTCTCTGTTTAGAGAAAATTTTCTTTGTCTAGATGACCTGTCCATTGATGAGAGTGGGGTATTTAAATCTCCCACTATTAGTGTGTGCGGTTCTATGTGTGGTTTAAGCTTTAGCACTGTTTCTTTTACAAATCTGGGTGCCCTGTGTTTAGGGCAAAGACATTCAGTAGTGAGACATAACATTGGTGGATTTTTTTCCTTTGATGAGTATTAAGTGTCCTTCCCCATCTCATTAGATTAATTTTGGTTGAAAGTCTATTTTTATTAGATATTAGAGTGTCTATATCAGCTTGCTTCTTGAGTCCATTTTGCTTGGAAAACTTTTTCCAGTCCTTTACTCTAAAGTAATGTCTATCTTTATTGCTGAGGTGTGTTTTTTGTATGCAAAAGAATGATGAATCCTGTTTACACATCCATTCTGTTAGCCTGGATTTGAGTCCATTGATGTTGAAATATGTTAATGACCAATGATTGCTCCTCTTATTTTGATGCTCTGGGTTGGATTTTTTCCTTCTGGTATTTTTTTGTAGGGCTGGATTTGGTATTGTTTAACTTTGGTTTTGTCTTGATATTTCTTATCTTTTATGTCTATGGTGATTGAAAGTTTTGTTAGTTATAGTAGTCTAGGTTGGCATCTATGATTTTTTTTTTTAGAGGCTGCAAGACATTTTTCCAGGCCCTTATAGCTTTTAGAGTTTCTGCTGAGAAGTCAGGTATTATTCTGATAGGTCTGCCTTTGTATGTTACTTGGCCCTTTTCCTTTGCAGCTTTTAATAGTCTTTCTTTGTTCTGTACATTTAGTGTTTTGATTATTATGTGGTAGGAGGATTTTCTTTTCTGGTCCAGCCTAATTGGTGTTCTGTAAGTTTATAGGCATCTCTTTGTTTAGGTTGGGAAAGTTTTCTTGCATGATTTTGTTGAGAATATTTTCAGGTCCTTGGAGCTGGGACTCTTCACCTTCTCTTCCTATTATTCTTAGGTTAAGTCTTTTTATGGTATCCTAGATTTACCGGATGCTTTGTGTCAGGAATTTTTTTTTAGATTTAACATTTTCTTTCTTTTGGTCATGCTTGTGTTTGTTGTACCTGTTCCCTTCCCTAGATTTTCCATCTCCAGGTTTCCCTCAGTTTGTGTTTTCTTTATTGCTTCTTTTTACATGTTCAGGTCTTGAACAGTTTTATATATTTCCTTTACCCATTGTATTAATTGTATTTTCCTGTACTTATCTAAGAGATTTATTAATTTCCTCATTAAAGGCCTCTATCATCTTTATAAGATTGAGTTTAAGGTCATTTTCTTGTGCTTTGGTTCTGTTAGAATATCCAGGGTTTTCTGTAGTAGGATAGGTGTTCTCTGTAGGCATCATATTGCCCTGGCATTTGTTGACTGTGTTCTTACCTTTAGCCATTTGGTTGTCCCCGGATGTTCCTGATGTAGCAGATATTGGGAGGGGTGGCAGAACCTCTATGTTCCTGGTGCAACAGGTCTCTGGTGGGTAGCTTTTGACTGGACAATGAAACTCAGGGGGCAGTGCAAATCTCCTAGCAGCTGGGTATGCCTCTGGGGACTGACAGTGCTGGGTTACAGGTCTATGAGTGGCCACATGTGTACTTTTACCTACGTGCTGGATATTCAAAGTCAAGTCCTCATGGTTGAGCAGCAAGTACTTTTACACATTAAGCCAACTCCTAAAAGGCATTTTTTTTTAGCATAGATTTTAAGCACAGGAGTTAAGACAGACAGACAGACAGACAGACACACACACACACACACACCTTGGGGAAAAAGTAAACAAACAAACAAACAAACACCCCACTTGAGATGAGTATGACCATTTCAAAGAGTCATATATGTCTTAACAGTCTTAGTCATTTGGTACTTCTCAAGTTACAATTCAAAGGGTCGCTCAGAATTTTCCCTCATTTTTTAAATATATACATATTTTAATTATATTTATTTTTGTGTGTATGTGTGAGTGCAGGGCAGGGCATATATAGCACATATGTGGATATCAGAGAACAGCTCGTGAGAGTCAGTTCTACCATGTTGTGCTTGGAGATGGAATTCAGGCCCCAGACTTGGCAGCAAGGATCTTTACCTAGTGAGCATCTGACTAGCCTGCTCTTCTCTTTTGATAAGATTATAAAGTAGCTATGGAGGTGCCATGAGTAGGCTTACAATCTGGTAAGATAAAACCAGGAGTTACCAGGGTTTCACACCGGAGTCATGACATGGCTGTTATTGCAAATAAGGGTTCTGGTAAGATTCCTAGAAACTTCAGCTTTACAGCTAAGAAGAGAGTAAAGCCTTAAACAAATAACAATTGCAAGTGGAAATATTTTCATAAGCATGTGTTTATTTATTGGGGCATATGTGTGCTGTGACGCTTATTTATGCGATCAGCAGCAAACTTGAATGCACTCGCCATTGTCTTTGTTGATGAGACGACATTTTTGTTTTAAACTAAGAGTCACAGTCTCCTTGCACTGAACATGACTAAGGAGTTAGGACTGAGAATGCAGCTCCTGTGCTAGATGCAATGTGACACCGTATCAGCCCTGTGCATTACCGTCTCTGCTGCAAAGTCCAGCCAGAAGCACAGGATCAGGTGAATCAGGTCATGTAGTCATGTCTAGCTGTGGAGGAAGGCTGAACACACACACACACACACGCATGCACACACAAACACACAAGTATATATAATGTATATATTATATATTGAAAATAAACATAAAAATATATGTGTAAGTATATGGCTGTGTCTGTAAGCTATGAATATATGTGTGAATATTTGCATATATTTGTATATATATGTTCACAGTTACAAAAAATGAATGTATATGTATATATCTATACATATATCTCAATATATATATCAATATATATACATATCTATATCTATATATACATATATATTATGTTGAGAGTTTACAGATAAGATCATTGAGTTTCTGACAGTTTCTTTTTTATACTTATTTATTGAGTGTGTATGTGTCTAAACATGTTCTATTGTATGGGCACATAGATCAGAGAATAACATATGGGAGTTCTCTTCTTCCATGTGAGACCTAGGAATCAAACTCTGGTTGTCAGGTTTGGCAGCATGTGCCTTTGTTCACCAGGCTATCTCTCCAGCGTGTGATGCTTAGAGATTAAATGGTGATATGGTATGTATGTTTTTCTCTGTCTATGGATAGATCAAACATTCAGTGTTAACTCAAATCAGTATCAAGAGAGAGGTTTGGCCAGGTGTAGTGGTATGTGCATTTAGAAAGCAGAGGCAGGAAGATAATAATGAGTTTGGAGCCAGGATATTTGATGGCAAATATGGTCTTAACATGGTCTGATATACAAATACATCCATATATATGTGTGTGTGTGTGTGTGTGTATGTGTGTATGTGTGTGTGAGAGAGAGAGAGAGAGGAAGAAGGGAGAGAAATAAATATGAAGGAAGAAGAGGAAGAGAAGGAAGAAGAGGAGGAAGAAAGAGAAGAGGAAGAGGAGAAAGAAGAGGAGGAGGAGAAGGAGGAGGCAGAAAAAGAAGAGAGGTTTTCACTGTAAACCCTGCCTATAATGATAGAACATGTTTGGGAGATGGTAAGGAAGTGGTAGGGTTGCAAACAACTAAAGATTCAGCTTTGCCTCCAGGCCATGCCCACCAGAGAAATGGGCACCTCTGCCCAGCTTATGTGGCTAGAAAACAAGCCAGTGAGTCTTATTTTTGTGATTCAAGATCCAGGCTCCCCTAGCTCACTTCACAGTATAGCAGCTGTGTGTAGAGGTGTTGGTCCTTGCATAGCAGGGTAGGAGTTGTTCCTGAAAACAGGAAGGGAGCTTGGGCACATGTAGACATCGCAGGAGCAAGCATGGGGGAAGATCTTGATGCTATATGACATCTGGGAGGTAGTCTTAAAATTTTTTATGTCTTATATTTTTATTTATTTTGCATGTGTGGGCAGGAGTAGCACACAAGTGCCACAGCAGATCAGAGGACAACTTGGAGAAGCCAGTCCTCTCTTTACACCGTGTGGTCCCAGGGCTTGAACTCAGGTTATCAGGCTTGGCAGTGAGTGTCTTTTCCCACCGTGCGAACTGACTGGTCCAGGAAGCTTTTTTGAGCCTCTAAGTTAACTGTTTCCAGGGAACATCAGACGTCCAGGTTTTAGTCCCATGCAAATTGTGTTTCAGCTGCTCTGTTATTTTCTGGCCATTCACAGAGGTCATGAATGCTTGACCTCTCAATGCTGTGGGGAATGAATAGCTTTGGGAGTGCAGGGTTGTCACATGGCAGATTTAAGGGAGACAAAGGGCTTTAGAGTTTGTCTCTTCCCCAAATCAGAGAGAAAAGGGTATGTGTGTGTAGGGGGAGACATCTGTGGATAGCAGCTTCTAACATGAAGAGGTGCTCATTTATTTTTAAACTCTAAAGTCAAATCATTTACAGAGAAAAGCACATCAGTTACTGAGGCTTTATACCTAGCCATGTCTGGTAGTGTACCCTGGAAATTGAGCATTTGAGAGGTAGAGGCAGAGGGATCAGAAACTGAAGGCTATCCTCAGCTACACAGTGAGTTCAAAGCTAGTCTGGGTTGTTCCAACAGGACCTTTTCTCAACCAACCAACCAACCAACCAACCAACCAACCAACCAATCAACCAACCTCTACCGGACTACCATCATTATGGAGTCTATGATTTCTGGGAAAAGACCACAGATACAATCCAGATTTTTTATTTTTGGTAATGTACAATCTCTGAGGCAAATTAAAGACTACTTACTGTGAGATGGAGGATGAGGGATGGATTTTTAAAGGCAAAAACTACAAGAAGATCTTGTCTAAGCAAGCTAAGAATTGTTTTGCTCTGCCAAGATTAGGTAGTTAAGCCGACCTTAAAATAGCTCTTGAATGCCTGTGCGAACAAGTTACAGAAACCAAAAAGAAGTTAGTCATTTCATAGCAAGTTGAGGTCACAGCTGTGCATCTTTTGGGGAGGATCACTGAGTCAAGGCTACTGGGATTTTATCTTCCACAGATATCTACATGTATGATTCATAACAGTGACAAAATTTATTTATGACGTAGCAATGAAAACAATGTTATGATTGGGGGTCACCACAACATGAGGAACTATGATAAAGGGCCTAGCATTAGGAAGCTTGAGAGCCACTGGCCTAGCCCACTGTGAGTAGAACTCCTCTGAGGTAGGTTCTTTCCCCTCCATTCCTGCTTGGCTGTCCTGACTCCCTTTGTGACAGGCTGTGAGTTGCATTTGGCTGCCGTGTTTATCACAATAGAAAGCTAATTTGAATAACCAAGAAATATGTTTGGTTTATGTGGTGCTGGGAACCAAATCTAGAACTTAGTGTATGCTAAGCAAACACAAAGGATCTACAATCCTAAATCCTCCACACCCCCTCCTCCCTCCTTCCCTCTTCATCTTTATAGATTATTTTTATATGTATGTACAGGTATGTCTAGGTGCTTTGGAGGTCAGAAACCAGGGATTTCTTAGAGCTGGAGTTACAGGCTTGTAAGCTGCTCAACTTGAATGCTGGGAAGCTAACTTGAGTCCTTTGTGAAGCAGCAAGCCCCTACAACTCCTCATCCATTTCTCTAGGTTGCCAGTCTTTTATTTTTGTTTGTATTCTCTTGAGACAGGGTCCTACATTGTAGCCCAGGATGGGCAGAAAGTCATTATGTAGCCCAGGATAGCCTCAACTTTGTGGTGTGGTGGTTCTTCTGCTTCATCCTCCAGAATGCCAGGATTTAGTGTGAACCACCCGGCCCACCTTCAATGCTCACTCATCAATGTATTCCTGGAAAAGCTAAGAGTAATGATAAGAAAGTGTGTCCCCTGATGCACCTATCAGAGTCATGTCATTGGCAAGCCTTGGCTTACCATTTGCCACAAAAGAAGTAGCACCAAGCCAGGATGGTGGTGCATGCTGTCTACAATCTCAGCGCTGGGGAGGGGGCGGTCAGAGGATGGAGGAACAACTGAGGGAGGAGGATCGTGAGTTCAAGGCCACTGGGCTACATGGTGGGGCGTTGTTATAAAGTAACACACTGGATGTATGAAGCTTCCCATACAGAGGGTCCCTAATCTGTGGGTTACTTGTCAGTACAGAACTCCACTCTGGTTGTTCGTTCTTGTATCTCTGGCTTGGCAGCCAATGGGGAAAATAGCTTTCCCTCTCAGAGCTAAATCAATGTACACATGCTGCATGAACCTATAAGTGACTCGCGCAGGTTTGTCATTTCTCTTTGTCAGGGTGGCCTTATTGTTGTTCTGGTTTTAGATTGCCGGGGTAGACAGTGTGGACTACTTAACCCACGGCCCCTATTTATTTCCAGAAGAATGAAAAAAAATATTACTCATCAAAATGAGAGAAAGAACTGCCTTCGTCAGGAGCCACGCTAAGCTTAGTGTCCTCTGAGCTACATCCCCAGTCCACTCTGACACTGAGCCACTCCCCAGCCTCTCCTGGGGGATTCTAGGCAGGGGCTCTACCACTGAGCCACGCCCCCAGCCCTCACGGGGGGGGGGGGGGGGAATTCCAGGCAGATGCTCTACCACTGAGCCACGCCCCCAGCCCATCACTGGGGGATTTCCAGGGCCAAGAAGCAGAGACAACTGTCGGATGTTTGTGAGCTCCTCCTGCGTGACCATGGTGGGCATGGGGGCTCAATTCAAGAGAAGATAGAGGACCCTGCAAAGAGATTTTGTGGGTGTCCTGTGACCACTGGCTCGAGGTTGGATTCTTCATAACCTAGCTGATAGGGATGCGGATCTGGTTTCACGTGGCCTATAGTAGACTCGAATTCTTCCGTGCACATCTTGTCCCCTAGTAAAAAGTACTTGAGCCTGTCCATTTGTTGTTGGTCTTGCGGCTGTTGTTTCTTATTGTTTGCTAGTTTGGTTGTTGCTCGCTTGTTTCATGTTATTTTGAGACAAGGTCTCATGTATCCGAGGCTATCTTCAAACTTCTTATGTAGCTGAGGATGACCTTGAACTTCTGATCCTCTAGCCTTTAACTCCCCACTGATGGAATTTATAGGCATACACCACCATGCCCGGCTTATGCAGTGCTCGGGACAGAACTCAGAGATTTGTGTATGCCAGGCACTGTACCCACTGGACTTCATCCACAGCCCACAACCCCACCTTTTGAAGGTGATGCAGCTAAGCCATGCACACATTTACCTGCATGTAAGCTAGGGGAGCTGTGCACTAGGAGTAGGAAAGGCTAGATCCTGATCCGTGTCTGCACTCTGCCCTGCTGTTTCTGCAACCATTGGCCGGCACCTGGCCAGCGCTAAGAGACGGGTTCATTAAACTGGCCTGGGAAGGAAGGAAGTCATGCTATGATTCCCTGGAGCCAGTAGCCATTTATCACCATCCAAGGGTGGAGATAAGATGGAGGAGAAGATGACTCGGAGAAAATACCATCCAGATGTCCTTCATGATGGTCCTCTCATAGCCATTCATATTGTGTCTTATTGAGGTATTTATATATCCACTCATCTGATGCTATGGATGGAGCTCATGACCTTGAGCAAGCCGAGCAAGTGTTCAACCTGAACTACACCCCAGCCCACTGTACCAGTGAGCCACGCCCCCAGCCACCTCACTGGGGGATTCTAGGCAGGGCTCTCCCACTGAGCCACGCCCCATCCTTCCCTGAGGATTCTAGGCAGGGGCTCTCCACTGAGCCAGCCCCCAGCCTCTCCCTGGGGATTCTAGGCAGGGTCTACCACTGAGCCACACCCCTCCTCTTGGGGATTCTAGGCAGGGGCTCTCACCACTGAGCCAGCCCACACACCCTCTCCCACTGGGGGATTCTAGGCAAAGGGCTCTATCCACTGAGCCACCCTCTAGCCCCCACTACGGGAATGGAATTCTAGGTAGTGCTCTACATGAGCCATGCCCACAACCCTCATGGTGGGTCCAAAGCAAACGTTAGTACTAAAGCACACTTCTGAGTCCCTCACCCCACTTTGGGAATGGTTCTTACTCTTTAGGGCAGGATGCTTGGAATTGATTCTTAGCCTAGGCAGGCCTTGAATTTGTGATTTTTTCCCCATCCATCTCCAAATTCTGTTAATAGACACGTGTCTACCATGCCTACATTGTAACATTTTCCTTCTTGTCTTTGTCTTGCTAGGACCTGAGTTCAACATCTACTTCTACGTGGAGAGAACTGACTCCTGCAAGGTCCATTCTCTTACCTTCACACATGCACTGTGACACTTGAATGCTCCCCATACTAAAGCATTAGACAAGCAGAGTTCTACACGGATAATTCTTTCTACCTACCCAAAGAATGCAATCCTATTCTAAGCAAAGGATTATGCAAGGGGCCGGAAACAGTGCTTGCTGCTCTTGCAGAGATCTGAGTTTGGCTCCTAGCACCCATGTCAAGCATCTCAACAGTGCCTGTAACTTCATCTCCAAGGGATTTGGTGCCCTCTTCTGGTCTCTGTGGATATCTCTCGTACATGCACATAGCCCTGTACAATCATACAAACACATACTCATAAATGTTTGTAAAAACCCTTTTAAAAGGCACTAGAAGGTATAAACTTTCTGCTAACTTAAAGAATGGTATAGGAAAATCTGGGAGTAACAGAGGAATATGTCTGATGGAAATCCAGGAGTTTATTATATGGCTTAAATTGAAGAAATGATAGCTGTTAAAGCTAATATTAGAAATCCATGTGGTAATATACACCTATAACCCCAGTGCTCAGGAGGCAGAGGCAAGAGGCTCTCTAGTTTGAGGCTACCCTGGTGATAATTAGATACTGTCTCCAGTAACTGCAGCAATTACAAAAACAGAAAGAAGCCCAAATCAAACCAACAAACCAACCAACCAACCAAACAAAAAAAACAAAAGAACTTAAAATCAACCCAGAGATTTTAATGTAGGCCTAAAGTACCACTACAGGAGACTCAAAGCCAGGAGGGCCAGGAATTCAAAGTCAGCCTGGGATACATAGCAAGGTCCTGCTCCAAAAAGGACAAGTGGGGCTAGCAACCTATCTCCATCGATTAGCATGCCTGCCCCCACCCCCTGGTAATCTGAGTGTTTCTTAGGACTCACACAGTAGAAAGAGAACTGACTCCTAAGAATTGTCCTCTGACCTCTGTGTGTGCGTCAAACATGCACACGCATGCACGCACATGAAAAACACATAGAAATAAAGTTTAAAAATAAATGTTCCAATTTTTTTTTAAAAAATAGTAAAACAAAATGAAACTCCTAATCAAATAAGCAAACATCTAAGTAAAATTGGAAGGGACAGAGGTCTTGGCTGCCTGAATAAAATCAGAGCTGGCAAGATGATTCAATAATTAGGAGTTCAGTTCCCAGCATCCTCTTTGGGTGCTCTCAGTTGCCTGTAATGTCAGCTTCCGGGGGTCAGATGCCTCTTTAATCTCTATGAGCCCCTTCATGCACATGCACACAGGCATGTACAGATGTACACATTCATATGAATAAGAAGACAAATCAGAAATAGAATTTATTATGAATACTTATTCTTGTTTCCTGTTCCTCAAATGATGTTAATTTTTCAAGAGAAAACATGATTTTGGGGACTGGTGGCTCTAACTCCCCCCCCTTTTCCTTGTGCATCATAGAAAGGATAAAGGAAAGGCTTCAATGGCAAGTCTTTGGTACTGTATGAGTTTGTTTGCACAGACATTTTTTTTTCCAGCTTTCTTTGTTGTAGCTGTAGGAGCCATGTAAGAAAATTACCTCTTCCCAAGAGCTAAGCATGATGGAATTCTTCAACACTTGAGCCAAATGGTCTTCTAGCTTTGGTGTGGCTCAGAACTACCTAGGGAACTTGTTAAAAACCAAGATGCCAAATCTCCTTGTATAGATTCAGTCAGCAAATTGGGTGTGTTTTTTTAATGGACTCCCTGGACAACCTTCGACCAGCCAAAGACTGAAAATCAGTGCGGTTTACAGGGCCCAGAATTCTGTGAACTTTGCTGAGCTGCTGTGCCCACCTGCCAGGGCTTTCTTGCACTTTTACGATTTGCTCAGCAAGAGGCTGGAGAGATGAGACAGTGGGGTTAGGGTTTCTATTACTATGGAGAGAAACCATGGCCATGGCAACTCTTATAAAGGAAAACAATTAATAAATGTTACAGTTCAGAGGCTCAGTCTATTATCATTATGGCAGGAAGCATGAGAACATGCAGGCAGACATGGTGCTGGAGAGGTAGTTAAGAATTCTACATCTGAATTGTCAGGCAATAGGAAGAGAGAGTGACACTGACAATGGGCCCTGGCTTGAGCATCTGAGACCTCAAATTCGACTCCCAGTGACACACTTCCTCCAACAAAGCCACACCTACTCCAACAAGGCCACACCTCCGAATAGTGCCACTCCCTATGGACCTATTAGGGTGGCCATTTTTATTCAAACCACCACAGTAGATAAGATGGTTTGTTGTATAAGCATGAGGATCTGAGTTCAGATCCTAGTGTCCATTTAAAAAGCCAGGTATGGTACTGCTTACCTGTTTGCAAGCTCTAGGAAACTTGCTGTTACAACCTCTGCAGTGCTGGGGACAGTGAGGTGGCAGGTCGAGACAAGAGAATCACTGGGGCTCACTGCCCACCAGCCTAGTTTCAGGGCCAATGAGAGACCATGTCTCAAAGGGAGTAAGATGGAGGATGTCAGAGCAAGATACCCAAGATCCTCCTGTGCTCTCTGTGATCACGTGTACTCAAACATAACACACACACACACACACACACAGCACACGCACACCACACGCACACGCACCTGCATGCTTATGTTGGTTACTCATGAGAGGACCCCACCTCACATAAGCTAGCAGAACAATAGTCTGCAGATCAGTAAGTGCAAGAAGACCTCCCCCATGTCCTAGAGGTTAGTAGATTACCATTATGTTGTACACATTTAACACCCGGAAGGTAATTATGTTTGGTAAGATGTTAACACTTTCCCCTGTGGCTAGGTAGAAAGGCATTGAGGCTCTAAACTGGAATTGGTTTCATTTCTCACTGTTCATCCCTCTTCCCAGGACATCTGTCTAGATTGTGTCTACAGTAATTTCACTAAATCCACCAGCTGAAGGTGTACCCATAGCCAGGCATATGGCAGCATATGAGGCATGGGATTTGAGAGAGACCCGGGCTTCAGAGTTCAAAACGAGCTGGGGTTGTAGCATGAGATCTTATCTAGAAAAAAAAAAAGACAAAAAAAATGTGTATTTGTTTAACATTCTTTTTTTTTTTAAAAAAAAGCAAATATATTATTAAGAATAATAATATTTTTCACTCCAAGCAAACAGTGTCTCTTAAAACTGAAGAACATATGAATCACAAAGACTGTTGCACTCTGCACAGACTTGTACAGGTTCGAGTAAGATGGGGGGATCCAGCACTGAGAGGTGGTGTGAACTTGGGCTCCCTCTCCTAACCAAGAAGTTGCCTGCAATAGATACCTACTGGTAGAGGAAAAACACTCAGTTTTCTACAATGGAGTCTCACTGTGAATATTAACCATATTTCAGGGCAGGGACATTCCCAATACAAGATGAACCCAATGATATTTTAGTCTTAATTTGCTTTATTTGGTTTTTTTTCTCTTACTGGTTTTTGCTTGTTTATTTTTATTTTCATTTTCATGTTTCCATGAGAGAGTGCTTCTGTTTTTTGTTTTTGTTTTGTGTATTTGTTTGTTTTGGAGAAAGAGGGAGAAGAGAGAGGGAGAGAGAGAAACAGAGAGAGACAGAGAGAGATACAGAAAGAGAGAGAGGCAGAGAGAGAGAGAGAGGGAGAGACAGAGAGAACATGAAGTTGGATGGAGGGTTTGGAGAGGCTCTGGAAGAAACTGAGGGAGAAGAAACATAATAAAAATATATTGTATAACAGTTTTATTTCAATAAATAGAAAAACAAATTTATTTTTAAATTACATGTGTGTGTGTGTATGTGTGTGTGTACACAAGTGCAGTGCTCACAAAAACCACAAGAGGGCATCAGATTCTTTGAAGAAAGAGTCTCGGATATTTGTGAGTGGCCTAAGGTGAGTGCTAAGAAAACAACTTTGGTCTTCTGCAAGAACAGCAAGGCCTCTTACCTAGTGGGCCATTTCTCCAGCTTTTCTGTTTTAATGATGTGTGTATGTGGATGGGTGGAGAGGATATGTACATGTGAATGTAGGTGCCAGTTGAAGCTGAAAGAGGGTATTGGACCCCATGGAGCTGGCTTTATATTTAGTTGTGAGTCACCAGATGTGGGTGCTGGGAACCGAACTTGGGTCCTCTGCTAGAGCAGCAAGTGCTCTTAATTGATGAGTCATGTTTCCAGGTCACATATCTGTGCATGTGTGTGTGTGTGTGTGTGTGTGCATTTGCATGCATGTGCACACTTGTTTATATGTGTGAAGATGCACACATGTGCATGGACATGTGCACATATGTGTACGTTAAGGTCAGAGATCAATCTCATTGTCTTTTCCTCAGGAGCCATCCACCTCCTTTGAGACAGGGTCTCTGGCTGGGATTTGGGGCTGGCCAGTGAGATCCAGGGATCCTTCCATGTTCACTGTCTCCATGCCTGCAGGGCTGGTTCTGCAAATACATCCCACACCTGGCTTTTTTTTTTTTTTTTTTAAACATAGCTTCTGGAGAGCACATTGAAGGTCCTTATGCCTACAAGGCGGGTGGTTTACTGACTCAGCTACCTCCCAGCCCGGCTTTTGTTCTTTCCTAGTGCCTGGGAGAGAGAGTCCACTGGACAGCCCTTGCTCTGCCATTTGCCACCTGCTGCTTGGAAAAACCAGAGGTGAAACCTCTGACAGGATCCTCAGAGTGAGTCAGCAAGCTGCTGTTCTGGCACAGCTTAATGAGGGGACTGAAGGGTGTAATTTGCTGGAACACGCACGCTCTCACATCAAATAATTACATTGCAACCCACACACTTCTGGGGCCCCAGAATTCATCTTGAACCAAACAGTTCTTTGTCATCTTCTGTCTAAAGAACGACAGCTGCTCCATAGTCAGGGATGAGGGGTGGCGGGTAGAGGGGCTGGTGTGAATAGAGAAACAAACGATGGAGGGAAGCCGATGCTTCCTGCATCCTTCACTGCTCAAAGGCTTCCCCACCCCTCCACTGTGATGAGATGCCCATACAATTCATGATTGCGAATGTGGATGCAAACCAAAACGGGAGACAGTCCTCAAACATGGCAGATCTTTATCTCCAACACCCCACCTCCAATATGATTTTTGGATCAAGGGTCCCCTAGCTTCTGTTTGTATCTCTAACATATTAAATTATCAGAGATGTTCATGTGTGTATGTGTGTGTGTGTCTTAGTGTTCTATTACTGTGAAGAGACTCCACGACCAAGGCAATATTTATAAGAGAAAACATTTAATTGGAGGCTTGCATAGTTTCAGAGACTTAGTCCGTTTGTTATCATCATGTGGTGGGGAGCACGGTGGCACACATGGTGCTGGGCCAGTAGCTTAGAGCTACATCATGAGCTGTATGCTTCAGGCAAAGAGAGAGATAGACACAATGCCTGGCATGGGCATTTGGAACCTCCAAGCCACTCCCAGTAATATACTTTCTCCTAATCTTTCTAAACAGTATGCCAACTGGAGACTCAGCATGCAAATATATGAATATATTGGGGCCATTCCATTCTCATCAAACAACCACAGTGTATGTGTGTGTGTGTGTGGTATGTGTGTGTGTATGTGTTTAGTGTACTCACACATTATTGGGGTGGGTGGATACATGCACTCCTGCATGTGTGAAGTCAGAGTACATTCAGTATCTTGCTCTCTCACTCTCTACCTTTGTCCTAGTTAGCTTTAGCTGTCAAATTGACATAGCCTGGAATCATCTGAGACGGGAAACCTAGTGGAAGAATTATCTAATTCAGATTGGGTTGTACGAATATCTATGGGTCCCAGATCCACTATGGGAAGCACCATTCCCTAGGCAGGTGGTCCTGGATTATGTAAGAAAGCTGGCTAAGCATGAACCTGTGAGTGAGCCAGCAAGCGTCCTCCATGACTCCTGACATGCTGCTTTGACTGTGAAGTGAGTTCTTTGTAGGAGGTAATGATGTGTGGAGTAGCAAGCAGACCTGCCTTCAGAGTCCTGCTTTCAGGTCCTGTCCTGACTTACTTCAGTGATGAAGTGTGACCTGGAAATTTAAGCCCAATAAACACTTTTCCCTCCTAAGTTCCTTCTGGTGTTTATCACAGCAACAGGAATAAATCAAAACATTCTTGTTGTGTTACTTACTCTGTTCCCACCCTAGCCTCCAAAGATATTTATTTAGTACATAGACCGTCATCCACCTTCTGGTCCCCTGTTTACATTTGATCCATCGTTGCTGTGGGTCTTTGGAAAGCATCCTCCATCTGCACAGAGCACCAAACTGTCCTAGAAGCTCGAGTCAATACTGTTGATAGTGTCTTTCGTTGTGTGTACATATTTTAAAAGAGTGAGGTTAGCCATATTGATGTTTGTATGTGATTTCTTGCCCCGCTTTTTATATTTAGAAAGGTCTCTTGCAACCTCGAGGGAGAGAATTGTGACCTTACAATTTTCTCCACGATTTCCTTCCTTTCTCTATAACTCTTTGATTTTTTTTTTTTAATAATATGTTTTTCTTGGTAATATCTGAAGACTTGTCATACCATTCTAATTACTCACTGAGTTCTAATATCTACTTTGTGTGTCTTTCAGAGTGTATTTCTTGCCTGTGTATGTGGCATGTGTGTATGTGTGCTCATGCATGCATGTGTGCCAGTGCACATGCATATGTACATACATATCCATGTTAGGGGAGGATTAGATGTCAATGTTGGATGTCTTCCTCAGTCACTTTTCCCATTGTGCTTTTAGACAGGATCTCTTTGTCAATTTGGCCAGGTAATCTGGACAACAAGGTACAGGGATTTACCTTTCTGCCCCACCACTCCAACCTGGGGCTACAGACACACGCTGCCATGCCCTTCCTTTATACAGATGCTGGGAATCAACACTCAGGGCCTCATGAATGAGCATCTCCCTGGCTCAGTGGAAGACCCCTTGCCTAGAAGCTTCCAGTGAGGTCAGAGCCTCTCTGATTTTTCTTTTGTCCAATTATTTTTTTTCCATTCTTATACGAGAAGCTAAAAGTGTGTGATTTCATATGTGTGATTTCTCTAGTCCTCACATAATGCCAATCATGTAACTGATGGTCAATAAATGTTTGCCAGGTAGATTTATGATGAAGATGAGAACAGTAGATGGATCAGAGACAAGATTACAAGATTCTGTTAAAGCTTATTTTTTTCTTCAAGAGTTTCTTTGTGTAGTCTAGCTGTCCTGAACTTGCTCTGTAGACCAGGCAGGCTTAGAAGTCACAGAGATCGCCCTGCCTCTGTCTTCTTTGTGCAGGAATTAAAGGCATGCACCACCACTGCCCAGCTCTGCTAAAGCATTTTAGAATGGCTTTCCTTGACACTGAAAAGGCAAAACTAATAGGCACTCAATAAAATATTTAGTATGTAAGAAGAGTTTTGATGTGTATATTAATTAATTTTTCTCATAGCTGAGATAAAATACCTGGCAAAAATGACATAAGGGTGGAAAGCTTTATTTTGACTCACAGTTCAGGGTGCAGTCCATCATGGTGGCAGGGCCAGCAGGCAGCTGGTCAAGGAAGCAGAGATAGATGAAGGGTGGTGCTCAGCTAATTTTCTCTGTATGCAGTTTGGAACTCCAGGCTATACTCACTGGGGGATTCTTGGCGATCATTTTACCACTGAGCCACACACAGCCCAGCCCCTCACTGTTAAGATTCTAGGCCACTTGTTCTACCATTGAACCATGCTCTTAATCCCTGGCTGGAGGATTTTAGACAAATGTGTTACCACTCAGGCAATCCTTCCTCCCTTACTGGGAAAGTCAAAGTTAAAAAAAAAAAAAAAAAAAAAAAAGGCTCTACTACTGAGCTATACCCCAGCCCCTCACTGGGGGATTCTAGGCAGGGGCTCTACCACTGAGCCACGCCCCCAGCCCCTCACTGGGGGATTCTAGGCAGGGGCTCTACCACTGAACCATACCTCAGCCCCTCACTGGGGGATTCTAGACAGGTGCTCTACCACTGAGCCACACCCCTAGCATCTCATAGGGGGATTCTAGGCCACAACCTCAGGCTTGCTTGCAGTTTCTTGAACCACTAAGTTATTTTCCACCCCAAGTCTTGACAGTTTCCCTCTGTGTAGCGTCTGTACCACATCTCCCAGGACTGTTTCCTTCTTGTCATTCAGCACTTGAGCCAACTGTCACCTTCTCAGACAGACCTGTACTGACCCCTAGACAAAGCACCCCTACCTCCACACAGCTGTCATGCTCTGTACCGACAGTGTCTTTCAATGGCTCAGTAATCATTTATCATCTGATTCTTGAAGGTTTTTGTTCAACGTGGACATTCTACTTCTCTAAAATGTAATCTTGGTAGGGATCATTTTGAAAATTGTTTTTCTTTTTAAATTTTTGTTTGTTTGTTTGTTTGGAAAAACTGATTCACATGAAAGTTAAAAGAATAGCACGTCAGTTTGCACAAGCAGACCTGTTAGTGTGATACCATGTCTGACACATAGGTAGGGCTGGATGCTTACATCTGTATGTACACAGACACACCTTGCCCCAACCACTTGGAATAACTTACAAGTAGCATAGTAGTTTACCCTAAGCACAGTCTCTTCCATTTCCTAAGACCAACATTTCTCTCATGTAATTCCAGCATGTCATCTCTCTTAGAATCTAACAGTTTCATAATTTCATCTCTTACACAGTCCAGATTTCTCTAGTGCTCTAAACATGTCTGGTTTTTTTAAATATCATGTTTACATTCCTCATGATCTGTGATCCTGATCTGCAATCCATTAATAGCCACATTCTGCACTCAGCTATGATGCCTCTTCGGTCTTTTTCTTAATTTACTTTACCCATTAATTTTTCATGGAGTTGCCTCTCTTGAAATGTCTAAATTCTTCAAAGCATTTGAGGACTCCATCTTTCCCATGGAGTATGTGACACCGTGAGTATGCATAAGCACTTCCCAGGTGTGTGTGTGTGGGGGGGGACACAGTGAGTATTGGTGTGTATGAACATGTGCAGACCAGAGGTTGACCTTGGAATCTTCCTTACTCTCCACCTTATATCAAGGCACAGTCTTTCCTGAACTGAGAATTTGAAAGTACCAATTTGACTAATCTAGCTTGCTAACTTGCTCCAGGGATCTCCTGTCTGCCTCCTAAGCATTGGGATTATTGGTTGGGGTGGAGTTGAGCATACCTGTAATACCATGCACCTGATGGGTTTTTGTTTTTGTTTTTAATTTATATGAGTACACTGTCACTGTCTTCAGACATATCAGAAGAGACCATCAGATCCCATTACAGATAGTTGTGAGCCACCGTGTGGTTGCTGGGACTTGAACTCAGGACCTCTGGAAGAACTGTCAGTGCTCTTAACCACTGAGCCATCTCTCCAGAGCCCATCCACCTGAGTTGTATGTATGTTCTAGAAACCCAAACTCTGGTCCTCATATTCACAGAGCAAGTCATTTACCTGCTCGCTCATCTCCCAGCTCTGCTCATTCTCCCTTTATGCATATTCCTGTGCACACACATACCCTCCCCCCCACACACACACACGCACACACACATATCCCCCCTTTGCAATAAGTTGCAGATAGAATGGATTTCACTCCTAAATATCTCCTCTTTTATCCCTTAAGATTAATGATGTTTCTCTCATGTAACACAACTGACGTCTTTTCTCTTAAGAAACCTAATGATTTCATAATTTCATCTATTATACATTCCACATTCCTCTAAGTGTCCTAAAAATATCTTTTCTGTCAGTTTTATTTTCCATCCTGATCCACTAATGGCCACATTTCTGCACTGGGTTATGATGTCTCTTAAGCAAGACTAGTGGGCCAGGGAACTCAAAGGATCTGCCTGTCTTTCCAGCGCTAGGGTTAGAGGTGCACACCACCACCCTCACGTTGGTCCTGTGGGATTTGAACTCTGGTCCTCACACTTGAGCTGCTAGCACTTTATTATCTGAGCCATTTCCCCAGGCTTTGTTGCTTTGTTTCAATATAGGGTCTTTGCTGTTTAGCCTAGGCTGGCCTCAAACTCACAATCCCTTTTTCTCAATGGTCAGAGAGTTTAGATCCAGTTGTGTGCATTTCTGCTCATCTGTGAAGCTACTGTTTAAACTGAGTGTCACAAACTCTGCACAGCATGAGAGCTACAAGAAATATAAACTATGGATGGGCCTGTGAGGTGGCTCAGCAGGTAAAGACTCTTGGTGCCACGCTTGATGTCCTGAGTTCAATTCCTGTGACCTGCATGGTGGTGGGAAAGAGAAGGCTGATTCCCAAAAGTTTTTCTCTGACCTCTATGTGTCCAACACACATACACACACACACATACACACACACACGCACACAGAAAGAGAGAGAGAGAGAGAGAGAGAGAGAGAGAGAGGCTCATGTGCCCATGCACACATGCACATGCACATATGCACATGCATACATATACACATGCTAAAGTCAGAGGGACAGGACCATACTAAAAGTGATCTAGTAGACTGTAAAGTCTTGTGACAGTATTTTTTAAATACATTATTTTATGTGTATGCGTTTATTTTAAATGTTCTGCCTTCATATATGTCTGTGTACCACATGATGTCTGGTGCCCATTGTGGCAAGAATAGACTGTTAGATTCCATGGAACTGAAGTTACAGACAGCTGTGAACCACCATGTGAGTACTGCGAACTGAACGTGGGTCTTCTGAAAAAATAACAAGAGCTCTTAGTCACTAAGCCATCTCAAAGCCCTTCTTAAAAATAAATTTCTTCATCATCATTATCGTTGTCGTCATCATCATCATCATCATCGTTATAATTATCATTGAAGGGTACATAGGTGCCATAGCACATATGTGGAGGCCAGAGGACAACTTAACAGACATTGGTTCTCCCCTTCCACCATGAGAGTATCAGAGATTGAAATCAGGCTTAGTAGCAAACACCTTTTACCCACTGGACCATCTTGGCAGCCCACATTTTTGTAATTGCAGGAAGAAAATACTACAAACCAAGTTTCAAGGATGTATGAAAAGCTTGGTGGGGGGTTCTAGGTAATCACCCTACAGTGGAAGGCTGTCCCTCATAACAATGACCTTTCATATGTAAGTCAGACTGAGTCACTGGGAGAGGCTTTAGAACTGTGCCCCCCGAAGACCAGACTCCCAACTGCTGTCCGTTTATGATTTGTTACAAAGCTGTCACCTTGGCATTGCCAAACCCAGAACTGAAGAGCCCAACGTCTGTATAGATTGTTTTAATCTAAATGTTCTTCTGTGGCTTTGGCTAAACTGACTAAATGCAGAAGAAAGGAACCCAGTGCCTATCTGAAGTGTTTTTTCATTTACATTTGTTTAGAGCTAAATTCTACCCATTTATGAAGGACCCCACTTTTATAAAGATAGGATTGGGGGGAGTTTGATGCTTTGGTTCCACAAGTATTACCCCGCGGAGAGCATTTCAAAGGCACTGGATGGGAATATCCACTTTTAGAGCTATGGAGAGACTTCATGCAATGAAGTCTGGGAAGACTCCATTTTACAAGCTTTTAAGGAATTTTGGGTTAAGATGTAGAACAAATTGTGCACTTTTATTTCAATTTTTCTCATGAAGCATGCTAAAACTATAGAAATGAGATTTTTTTAAAATATAATTTAAAGGGCTAGAGAGATGGCTCAGTGGTTCAGAGTACTGGCTGATCGTCCAGAAGACCTGAGGTCACTTTCCAAGGACCCACACAGAGACTCACAACTGTCTGTAACGTTAGTTCCAGGCTATGCAATGTCCATTTCTTGTCTCCATGGGAACCTGGCATTCTTGTAGTACACAGACACACCTTCAGGCAAAGTATCATACACATGAAATTAAAAATATATAAAATTAAGAAAAATAAAAAAAACTTAAAAAATATATTTAGGAGCGGGTAGACTAGCTCAGTAGTTAAAGGTGCTTGTAGCCAAGTACCACCTCCTATGAGCCCACATGACAGAAGGAGAGAGAAGACCCCTGAAACTCTGTTCTCTGACCTTCACGTGTGTGCTACGGCATGTGCAGACATATACACATGCACACAAATGAAGAAATAAATAATAATAATGAAAATTATTTGACATATATTTAGCATCCCTTTTCTATGTAATATTGTATAGAAAATACATACACACACACACAGAGAGAAAATAGACAGCAATATCCCATACTAGAACATAAGATATATATAGCCCATACCTCTACCTTGATTTCTGTTCAGTTTCCAGCACCCATACTAGGAAGCTCACAACTACTTGTAGCTCCACTCCAAAGGGTATCCAGTACCCTCTTCTGACCTCTGACTCCACCTGCACAAATATAAGCACATACCCATACACAGGCACACACGCATGCATATAATTAATTTTTTAAAACAAAATAAAAATGAGTCCCAAAACAGAGTGACTGGAAAGGCTTGTCACATGATTGTAATGATTCTTTCATTTGGAGACCATTTAATTTATGAACAATCTTATGAGCCAGAACATTGCTAGGGTGAAGAACAGGAAGGCTAAGACACAAAATGAATACAATTGACTTTGTGTTTCTGGATCTCATGGTTTAGTGGAAAAGGCTGACTCTAGGTCAACAGAAATCCTTCAAGTTGCTAAGTGAAATGACAGGGCTGCTCTGAGCTCCAGGGAACAGAGGAGAAGGTGAGAGGAGGGTGGGGCTGATTGGGAGATTTCAAGTAGCATGTCACTTGAATTGGGGTTTGAAGGGATGAAGAGTCATGGAGAGGTGGGGGAGGAAGTGAGGGTATGACACAGAGAGAGGGTGTGAGAAATGAGGGGAAGGGCCAGGAATGACATGCAGACTCTGAGAGAAATAATAATGCCTCGTTGCCGGAGGATAAGAGTCACATGGAAGGTAGACTATGAGTCTGGAGAAGAAAAGGTCGGAATTGGAAGGCCAAGTTCCGGTATTTGGTCATTTCTCTAAGGGATGGGGCTAGACATGCTTAGCTTTGCCCATTTGGTTTCTCCATGAGAAGTAGGTTGACAGCTTATGTATATCTTTCTATTGCTGTGATAAGACACTAACGACCAAGGCAACTTATAGAAAGAAAGAAATTATTTGCGGCTTACAGTTTCAGAGGGTAAGTCCATGTCCATCAGCAGGCAGGCAGACACGGCACTGAGCAGTATCTTGAGAGCTCACAATCCTGAGGCTGAGAGGTCACACCAGGAATGGCACAGGCTTTTGAAATCTCAAGGCCCACCCCGCAGTGACACACCTCCTCCAACAACGCTGCACCTCCCAATCCTTCCCAAGCAGGTTCACCAACTGGAGACCAAGTATTCAGATACATGAACCCATTCAAACTTTCACAATAGGGTGGCTGGTATGAAGGGAAGGTACAAGGTGACCAACCGCAACAGGTACACAGCTAAGGGACACTAGTGACAGAAGAGGCATGGATTCAGAAGTAATTGAAATGAATTTGATGTCACTGGGAACCTCTGGGCAGGTGAGGATGAGGAATCTAGAGATTTGTGATTTCTGTCTTGGACATCTAGATGTATACGTGGTCTAGGATGATAGGAAAGGCTGGAACAAAAAACATTACCTACAGAGGGGACAGAGGATGTTGCTTGTAGCATGTTCCCTTGACTATCTAAGATCTAAATCCATCTTAAGAAGGTTCAGCTCAGCAAAACTTTTGGTGTGCTGTGCCCAACTCCTTAGAAGAGTGGACACCAAGATGTAGTGTTCCCTGTTATATGGAGGTAAAATTAGAACTGGTAAAATTCTAGGGGGCTGGAGGTGGGCTCCTGCTTGCCTTCATCGTGTGAATATTTTTCTTAAAGCTCAAAGGATTAACTTCTCCTCGTTATGCATCACGTGTCTTTCACACTTGAAGCACGTGCACAGAGAGGTGCAATGAAGTTTATGCTTGACATTGTTTCTGTGTGTGCCTACTGAGCACATGTGTGTGCAGAGATGCATGAACATGTGTGTGTCTGTCCATGGCAGGTCAAAAGGTAATGTTGAGTTTCTCTTCCACCTTAGTTTTTTTTTTTTTAAAGACAGGGACTTTCACCTAACTTGGGATTTGCTGATTTGCCAGAGCTGGCTGGCAAAAACACCAGGAATTCTGCCAGTCTTTGCTTCCCCTGTGCTGGGATTATATATGCCTGCTGTTGCACCCAGCCTTTTATATATTTTGTGTATTTTAATGGCTAGTTAATATTGATTATCACCTTGACAGCATCTAGAATCACCAAGAGACCAAGTCTATGAAAGAATATCTAAATTGAGTTAACTAAGGAGGGAAGAGCCACCATAGATGTGGGCGACACCATTCCCTTGGCTGCGGTCTCAGACTGAATGAAGAACGGGGTGGGGGGCGCAAATTGAGCCGCATCATTCATCTCCCTCTGCCTGCTCACTGTGGATGCAATGTGACTCGCCACCTCACGCTCTGGCACTGTTGCTTTCCTACCCTGACAGATTGCATTCTCAATCTGTGAACATAAGTAACCCTTCCCCCTCCCCTTTCCTTTTGTCAGAGTAGTTTATCACAGACAGGAAATTTTCTAAGCACATATCAAATTGAAAACTCTCATGACCATAAAATTTCACTTTTAGAAATTCCACCCAGTTTAAACGCATCCTTATGTGTACTGAAAGCCACGAAGAATGATAGTCTTGACAGCATTACTCAGACAACATATGCCACCAATAATGGAGTCATAACTCAAGTATGTGAAATTTTTTAAAAGGTCTCACAAACCCAAAGGAAAAGAAGCAACAGAAATATGGAGATAAAATGGAGACAGTCCCTCCCCAAAAGAAGATGCCCAGATGACTAATAAGCATTTGAAAAAGTGCTAATGTCGTTAGTCATCAGAGAAATGTAAAGTAAAGAAGTATCCAAAAACCTCATACATCTATCTGAATGGTTGAGAGCAAATAAAACATGTCTGAGAGATGGTTCAGTCAGGGGAGTGCTTGTTGGGCAAGCATGAGGAGCTGAGTTCAGATTCCCAGTATCCATATTAAAAAAATCCAGTATGGTGCTGCTGACCTGCAATGTGATGCCAGCAAAAGAAAGGCAAGAAGGTCTCTAGGTGTGATGGTTTGAATATGCTTTTATTCAAACTATTAGGAAGTGGCATTATTAGGAGGCGTGGCCTTGTTGTAGTAGGTGTGGCCTTGTTGGAGGAAGTGTGTCACTGCCAGGGATGGGGGTGGAGGTGGGGTGGGAGTGGACTTTGAGATCTTCCTTCTACCTAACTGGAAGTCTCTCCTCTCCTGGATGCCTTTGGATCAAGATGTAGAACCTTCAGCTCCTCCAGCTCCACATCTGCCTAGATGCTGCCATGCTCCTACCTTGATGATAATGGTCTGAACTTCTGAACCTGTAAGCTAGTCCCAATTAAATGTTGTCCTTTATAAGAGTTGCCTTGGTCATGGTGTCTGTTCACAGCAGTAAAACCCTAACTAAGACACTAGAACTTGCTGGCCAGACAGGTTCAGTGGGAGACCCTGTTTAGGAAAATTAGATGGAAAACAATTGAGGGAAACCTCCAATGTTAACCTCTGACCTTTATGTGTTCACACACACACTCTCATACACACACTAACACACACATTCACACACATACACTCATACACATACTCATGTACACACACACTCACACTAACACACACTCACACACACAATAACACACACATATACACTCATACACGTACTCACATACATACACTCTCTCACACACTCACACACACTCTTCCACTTCCTGGTGGTTCCATGAGAATACATGCCGTGGATGGGGCCACAGATGGCCATGTGTTTGCTCAGCATGCTTGAAACCCTGGTTCCATTCCCAGGAGTGTATAAATTGGGTTTGGTGATCTCCAGCATTTGAGAGGTAGAGGCAGGAGGATCAGTAGTTCAGGGTGATCCTTGGCTTCACAGCAGGTTGGAAGTTGAAAAAACTGGCCTGGGTACATGAAACATAGTAAAAAAAAAAAGTATGGACACATTTCTCAAAAGACACTGGGACACTCACCAATGTGATATCTGTGACCTAACATAGATAATGCAAGATGGGGTGCAGGGTTTCAGAGGGATCAGTTTGTGACCAACTAGAGACATGTACTTAGACAGAGCTCAGTGGCAGGAACACAATAGCTATGGGAACATGCGGCAAAGTCGAGGGTATTTAAACCACAGCAGACAAGAAACAGTGAGACAGGAAGTGACTCAGGACAATACACCTGCACAAAACTCACTCCCAGACATCTATTTCCTCCAACTAGGCAATCTTTCCCTTTCAGGTACAGTCAGCCACAGGAGGGAAGTCAGGAAACAGGAAAAGCCAGAAGAGGAAATTGATGATTATCCATTCTCACCTCACTGTCCCCATTTTACACTGCTGTATCCCCTGACTAGGAAATGGTCCTGCCCATGATTTTGATAAATCTTCCCACATCAATTAATGTCATCCAGACAACTGTTCACAGACATGTCCTGATGCAAATCTCCCAGGTGATTCTAGATTCCGTCAAGTTGTCAATGAATGGCCATCCTCACACTCTTCGACATGAAAATACACAAGACAGATCTACGGACTTTTATAGACAGAATGTTGAAAGGTGCTCAGGCCAAAGGGTACAAAAATGTGTGAGCCCACTCACCTAAGTCAAACAATCAGGAAATCCACACTAGAGGGAATAAGGAAATAAATGTAGGAGGGTAGTAACTAAAATAAAGACAAAGCAACCCTGCTTACAGTACACTCTCCTTGACCACACTTGCCCTTTCTGTGATTTATTTTCATGAACAGCCATGTATATCATCTATACATTCATCTGTTTATCTGTCTGTCTTTCTGTCTGAATGCCCATCCATCCATCCATTCATCCATCCATCCATCCATCATCTGTCAGTCCCTTGTATAGTCTATCATCTATCAATCAATCTTCTATTATGCCTATTATCTATCAATGTATTTAGAATACATATATAATCTATAACTGAGTGCATAGATCTATAGATGGATGCATAGATGATAGCTGAATATATAGAAATATACATGGGTAGATGAGCAGATAATAGCTGCATAGATAATAGATGGAAAATGTTATCTAGATCAGAGAGGAGGGGGAGGGAGGGAGGGAGCAAATATACATAAATCCCTGGAACTCTCTGGCCAGTCCATTTAGCCAAATCACTGAGCTCTCGAGGTTTAGGGAAAAGAGCCTGTCTCAAAATAATAAGGTGGAAAGAGACTAGGAAAACACTCAATGTCAACCCCCGGCCTTCACACAAAAAGACAGAGGGATTGTCTCAAGTCTGGGTCATTAACCAGGATAGAAAGAACAACATGACGTGGTGTACTGCAAGCAGTTAACCTCATTCTCTCTCCTAATTTGAGAAATTCCTCAAGTGTCTCAGCCTCAAATTGAATAATTTTCCAATTTTCTCCTTAAGGTAATTTTTTAAACTACTGCATTTTATAGGCTGGAGGATGAGAGACGATGACTACTGTATGTCTTTTTAATTAGATCCTCTACATGATAATTAAAATCTCGCTCTGCATCCTAGCTATTCTTAAACTCCGCAGTCATGCTCTTCTGGCTGGAAGTGAGCTGACCATCTGGAAGCAGTAAAACATCTTAACCTTAAAATGTGAACTATCAGTTAGAGATACCACAAATGAGACGTACTCCTCATTGCTTTGATGGGGGAAATTCCAGGCTTCCATCCTTCATCCTGTCTAACCAAGAAACTGCAGAGTCTCACAGTTGGTAGAAAGCTTCCAGAAGTTGAATGAGCCTTCTTACTTCATCTCCATAGAACAAGTCATGACCCACGCTCCCCTCTGAGGGCCTTGGGCCCATGATATTTCAGGGTGGGGTGGGATTTCAAGCCTGTTCTTGGAAACATCTTAGAATTGTTGTTTTTTTAATTTGGCAGTGGCAGACAAAGCTCCAATGCTTTGGAAATATGCAAGGGAAAATGAGAGTGATTGGAAACTTAGAGATAATTGGAGTGGAGAGATAGGTGTATGAGGAAGACGTTGAATGAGAACAAATTATGAAAGAGAGATGCCGAGGATGCAAAAGAGGATGGAAGAAAAGGAAACCTTTGATTGCGATACCCAAGAGTTACAACAACGTCTGGCATAGTGGCTTGTGGTGATACTCTTAATGCTTGGTCTGGAGAAAAGACTGTTACAAGAGACAGGAAATAGAGCAGAGGTCTCCCATTAGAGATTTAAACAAGATGGTCCAGGAATCCCAACCTGTTAGCCAAACAATGCCGCAATTTGTCACCACAGAGCACTGCGACCAGAGCTAAACTCTGCTTCCCCAGCCCTGGGATGGCAGACACATGCCCTTCTGCTCATCCCAGACTTTTATGGGGTGCTAGGGATCGGAATGCAGGCTGCTATGCTCACACAGCATCCCACTTGCCTTTCTGCTGCTGAGATGAAAACATTCCATAGAAATCAACTTGAAGGAGAAAGGGTTTGTTTTGGCTGGCAATTCCAGAGGGATAATGTCCATCATGATGGGGAAGACATGATGGCTATGGACACAGGTGATGTGGTAACGGGAACAAGCAGCTAGCTGATCACATGGAATATATACTCAGGAGAGGAGAGAGAGAGAGAGAGAGAGAGAGAGAGAGAGAGAGAGAGAGAGAGAGAGAGAGAGAGAGAGAGAGAACAAAAAGTGGAGCCAGGCTATATAACCTTAAGCTCTGTCTGAGTGATGTACTTCCTCCAGCAAGGCTCTGCCTCCTAAGGGTTCCACACAATGGCCACCAACTGGGATCCCAATCCTACAAACACAGAAGTCTGTGGAAGACATTTCTCATGCAAACCACAGCATGTAGTAAGTGCCTTACTGAATGAGCCATCTTCCAGCCTTGCAATTGATACTTTCTGGCCCCTGACCTTGACATACCATGTTCAAGTCTGTATTTTTTCATTTATGGATGACCTTAGACCAAACATATAATTGTATTAGTTATTTTTCTTGTCCATATGACAAAATACCAGACAGAAGCTATTTAAGGGAGGAGAGTCTAATTTGGCTCAGAGTTTTGGAGGGTTTAGTACATCGTGGTGGGGAAGGCATGGGGGCTGGAGTTGTTAGCTTTCCTTCCAGGCTTTGCCCCACAGTTACCTGGCAACAGCCAGGTATGCCTGACTCACTATAAAAGGGCTGTTTGCTCCCTCCTCACTCTCTCTCTTACCCTCTTACCTTACTCTCTTACCCTCTCTGTCTCTTCTCTCCCATTCCTCTCCTCCCTTGCTCTCCATGTGTGTGTTCCTGGTTGGCCTCTCTCTCTCTCTCTCTCTCTCTCTCTCTCTCTCTCTTCTCTCTCTCTCTCTCCTCCCTTATCAACTCCCATCCCCATGCCCTACATAAACTGTATTCTATACTATATCCATCGTGTGGCTGGTACCTCAGGGGGAAAGGATGGCCAGAAACATCCCTTCCACCTCACTGGACTGTGCCTCTATCAAACACATCTTGGCTCTTTCTTTCTTTTTCTCTAAAACAGAGCAGGAATGCCTTGCCTTGGTCCGTGGCAAGGGCAGCTTGGCTCAGTTTAGTTACGCCACGGCAGCAGACACGAAGCAGAGAAAGCACTGGCAGGAGCCAGAAGCAGATAGCATCTTCAAGGGTTACTCCCAGCAACTTATATCAGCTGGCTAGACCACAGTTCCAAAGGTTCTAGAACATTCCAACAAAGCCTCACCAGCTGGGGAAGGTTGCAGCACAGGACTCTGTGGGGGACATTTCACAATCATAACAGTGACAACACTTATCAGCTTTCTTTTACAGGTCTATATGCTTATGAGTTTATCTACAGAGTTTCTGGGCATCCCGAGGCGGTGAGAGTACCTGTTATTATTTGCGTGTGTGTATGTGTTTTGTGTACATGGTTTGTATGTGTGTACACGAGTGGATGTACACATCTGTATGCATGCATGGAGAGACCAGAAGTCTAAGTTGGGTGTCTGCCTCTATCATCCTGCATCTTAACCTTTAGCTGATACCTGAACTCATCAATTTAGCAAGAGTGGCTGGCTATCGAGTCTCAGGAATTCTCATCTCCACCTTCCTAGTGTTAAGGCTACAGGTGCAGACCGTCATGCACTGCTTCCTTATGTGGGTGCTATGGATCTGAACTCAGTCGGCAGTTTACCTACTATGTTAGCTCCCTGGACTATGGTTCTTGTCTGTAGAGTTTTGAGATGTATACCTGTTCAAGGCCAGGGCAGAGCCTTTGCCTTAAACCCTTGGGAAGCTTTCTACTGAATGATCTTTGTGGACACTGGCTGCTCTGGCATTTTCCTCCCTGACCCCTGAGTTCTGCAGCACAGGAGTGTTTTGCAACAGAACCAATCATGTCTGGAGGAGGGCTGTGACCAGGAGTCCTGCTGGAGGGCAAGTGAGCCCTTTAGACTTAATGATTTATAACCAAGGAGCTGCTGGTGTGTGATACAGTGACCTTGAGCTGACACTCCCCTAGCAAGGCCCCTCCAACCATTCTTCCTTGTTTTCTCTGCTTGGCACCTTGGTAGGAGGCTGGCAGTCCAAACAGCCAGACAACTCAATTGAGTCCCCCATTCCCTTCTTTCCCTTTCAGTTTCCAGTTGTGTGAAAAGCGACTTTACCTTCCCAGACTTCCTCTCAACCCTTCTTCCCATCCAAACTTGATCCAGGGGATTAATTTAATTAGAATAAACTCCAGGTCTCTGAATATGTTAATCCTCTTCTCAAAGGCTGGTGTTTCTACATCCTGCTGTCTTTTATAGCTCTGCTAAGTGCAATGAGCCTTAGCCAGAAGCCAGGGTAGGAGGCAGACATCTTCCTTGTTGCTCTGAGCTGGGACTCATTTATTTGGTGGCAGGGCTGCTTTCTTTGATGAGGATAGATGGCCCTCGACTGCTGACCCACAACCTGTGGTGTCTTCACACTCCTCCTTCAATGTGTGCACCAGCTATCTGATGAAGAGGAGGGTGACCGTGAAGGAATGAGGCATGTGGTTTCCTTTCTTACATACTTGTGGGTGTCAGGAAAATTCTTCATTTTCTGGACTCAGGAGGACTTGCAAGGCTGAATATTGGCTCGGGCCAAGGGATGTTAAATTCATTACCTGTGAGACTATAATAGCCTCATCTAGGTCCTGGTGGGAGTTGTAGGTGGCTAATAACTTCCTAGAATTTTCTTCACTTTCTTCCCCATGCTCCTTTGTTCCTGCCTGCCAGGTACAGAAGTCAGATTTGAAAGAAAGGGAAGGAGTTTCTAGACTGCAGAACTTCTACAAGGTATGACTTCCCTCACTGTCCCTTCTGTCCTCCCACTGTGTAATAGTTTGATTGAAAAATGACCCCGAACTTGTACCCTGTACTTGAACACTTGGTCTCCAGTCAGTGATGCCGTTTGGGAAGGTTATAGATCTTTAAGAAAGTGCTGTCATGTGGGGGAAGTATGTCACTGTAGATGGGCTTTGAAGGTTTATAGCCTGGCTCCACTTCCTGTTCTCTTTGTTTCCTGTGTGTAGACGAAGATGTGACCAGTCAGCTTCCTGCTATTTCCAGCCGTGCCTTTTCCTACCAGTATGGACTCTATAACTCTGGAACCATAAGCTAAAATAAACCCTTTCTTCTTCCAGTTGCTTTTGGTCATGATGTTTTGTCACAGCAACAGAAAAGTAAACGCCCACCGCGCATGCATGCACGCGCACACACACATACACACATATACATGTATACATACACGCACATGTACACATATCCTAAATCCCAGAACATGCACTTAATATAGCTTATGTTAACCATCATCAGAAGCCCAGGCTAGTTCGTATTAACTACTAGAGATCACTACTAGAGATCACTGCCCACTATTAGTTTTCATGACCAGGATAAAAACCAAGTTACTCCCTACTACCAACTACATATGTGGGGAACAAGGTCTTCTACTTCATGATAACAAGCTCTGGGGACTCAGGGTGGTGAAGGTAAGGAAGGCAGTTTACTTAGGAACTTTTCAGGTTGGATAACAACTCAAACAAAATAGAAGGCCTGTCAACTCGGCACAAAACAGTCATGTATATACGCCTCTAAGCACAATTCCCTTTGTTCTCTTCCTCATTGGCTGGATACTTGGGGAAGTACAATCTTTCCCTCAGTCACTTAGGTTTCATTCACCCCACCCCTTCATTCCTTTCTCATCTCTGGTCCTCAGTTACTGCTCTCATCGATTTGATCTCATCGATTTGCTATTGTGGGAGTCTCCCTGCTTAATGACAACACTTAGTATTTCCTGCCCTGAGATTAACTTTTGATTTAAATATATAATATCCAATAGTCAGCTGCTGGGGCAAGGGACCCTGTTGTCCCCTACGTATCTAAAGCTTGTAGTTATCTGAGGTAATTTTGTATTGAAAATGGACCATCTATAGTGTGTTTCTCACATGTAGAATAGTACTCCTGTCCAAATATTAAAAAAAATTCTTTATGACTCGATGAAGTAATAAATACTTTATTGAAAAATAGAAATAAGTCCAGATGTGTAGGCATAGACCCGCAATCCCAGGACTTTGGGGGCTGAGGCAGGGTCATCACAAGTTTGAAAACAGCCTGGACTATGTCATGGGACCCATTCTAAACCAAAGCAAAGGAAGAAAAAAAAAGGAAGGAAAGGGAAAGAGGGAAGGGAAAGGCCATCAAGAAGGAGATATTTGGATAAATATTTCCTCAAAGGAGATCTTTGAATGAACTAAAAACACTTGAGTGTTTGTTATCATTTATCAAACAAAATAAAAAGAACCCAGGTGTGATGGTTTGTAACCCTGTACTGGGTAGTTTTATGTCACAAGCTAATGTCGTCTGAGAGGAGGGAGCCTCAACTGAGAAAATGTCTCCTTAAGGTCAGGCTGCAGGCAAGTTTGTATGGCATTTTCTTAATTAGTGATTGGTGGAGGAGGGGGTTGTGTTATGGGTGGTGCCATTCTTAGGCTGGTGGTCCTGGGTTCTAAGGCTGAGCAAGTCATGAGGAGTAAGCCAGTAAGCAGCACTCCTCTGTGGCCCCTGCATCAGCTCCTGCCTCCAGGTTCCTGCCCTGTTTGAGTTCCTGTTCTGACTTTCTTCAGTAATGGACTACAGAAGTATAATAATATGGAAGTGTAAGCCAAATAAACCCTTTCATCCCCAATTTGCTTTTTGTCATGGTGTTTAATCACAGATATAGAAACCCTAAGACAAATCTCAATATATGGAAGGCTGAGGCAGAAAGGTTGCTTTAAGTACAAGGCTAGCCTGGGCTATAAAGTGAGATCCTGTCTAAAAACTATACCAACAACAAACCCACGATAAGGAGCCACTCTTTACCCACAATGATGGCTAACATGAAAATATATGAGTCAGACTGGCAAAAAAATGTTTAAAGAAAATGTATTTACAACTTACTGCAGTTACATGCGTAGGTTTGAACTCATGACACATAAAAATATGTTCAAATAAAGGTTTGCTAGGATAGAAAGTGAGTAAACGTGACACATACTACTGACAACAACTCAGGTTTAATTCCCAGAATCCTCATGGTGGAAGGAGAGAACTGATTCCTGTAAGATGTCCTCTGACCTCTATGTGCACAATGGATTACATGCATACATGAACACATGTTTATATCACACACACACACACACACACACATACACACACACACACACACACACACACACAGAATAAGATGTAAAAAAAATTGAGAACAACATTAATATTCTCAGTAATTTTACTCAGAACAGCAAAACAGAAATCTCTAATGTCCCCCTTCGTGACACTTAAGAGCAGTGCTTGTTGCTACATATCTGAAACCTTAGTGACTTCAAAAGCTGAGGGAGAAGGATCATAAATTCAAAGCCTGGCCTCAGCTACAGAGTGAGGACCAGACCAGCCTGGCAGTCTAGTGAGACACTGCCTTAAACAAGAGGACCAGGGTTTAGTTCACATCATTCTCAGCAGTATAAAGAAATAGATTTAAAAATTAAGTTTCAGTAAATTACCTGGAATGTCTCCATGTAATAGAATTTTTTTTTTTTTTTTAAAAAATCACAGAACAAAGAATGAATTATTGATATAGTGGTACAACATGAATTGATATCAAAATAGTTGTTTTGCACGAAAGAAAATGTACATATTGTATAATTTAATTTATATGCAAACCAAACCAGTTCTTTTCTAGGAATAGAATTTAGACAGAACCTGTTACTAGGGTACAGAAAAGAAGTTTCTGGAATGATGAAAATTGTCTGTTTTTCATGGTGATTGCTGCATCAGATGTTCCAAAGCTACAGAAGTCCTTTATTTATTGCTGTGTTAAAATACTTGACAAAAGTAACTTAAGAAAGGAAAGTTTCTTTGGCTTATGGTTTGAAGGGATACCATCCATCATGGCGGAGGAAGGCACGGCAATGGGGATGTGAGGCGGCTCGTCCCGTTCCCATTGCATTGTAGTCAGGAAGCAGAGAAAAGAATACAGGTGTTCAGCTTATCCTCCTCATGCCAGCCAGGGACCTCAGCCTAAACTATGTTTCTGCCCACATTCAGGGTAGGGTTTTTTCTTTCCCCCTCTGCTAAACCTCTCTGGAAACACCCCCACAGATATACCTAAAGGTATGTTTCCATGGTGATTCTAAAGCCATAAAAAGCCAGGCTTGGCAACTGGTGCCTGTAATCCAGTTCTGGAAAGGCAGACAGGCACGTCCCTGGGGCTTGGTGGCCAGTGAGTCATGCTGAATCAGGTTCAGGAGAGATCTTGTCCAAAAACTCAGGTGGCAAAAATAAGATATTGGAGGAGACACCTGATGTTAGCTCCTGTTTCTACCCTGGGGCGCGCGCGCGCGAGCCCCCACCCCCCCCCACATGCACGCATGCATACAGAGCTTTTGAAGGGCAGACTGTGGTCCAATGGTTCTGTATAAACCCATGCTGGTTACATTAGGAATAAAACCTAGACATTTGTAAGAGGGAGAGTCAGGTAGAAAAGCAAAGGTTTTTGAACTCTGAAATGTCAGTTCATGTGATTTTTTATTTTCTTTTTTTTTTTTTTTTTTTTTTTTTTTTATAAATTTGTATTGAAGAATGAATACATCAAGCTCTGTGGAGTTATTAGGGGTCTGGACTGCACAGGGCAGATGTTTTGATGCTGGGCTTATGAGCCTCTCTATAGAAAGTCTCCCGCATTCTCAGTGTGCCAGCCACAAAGCTGCTTTCTCTTTACCATATTAAAATATTTCCTGTATTTCTTTTTATAGGAATCAAAGACTAGATAAATAATGGCACACAGAACTAAATGCTGGCAGAAACGGTCTATATTTTAGCCAGAACATAAGCATGAGCCACTGTGGGTCAAGCCTGGTGTCCCATCCAGGCCAGAAACTGCTCATGGATTTCCCTCCTCCCCCTGCCCTCCCTTTCCTCCATTCCCCTCTTCCCAAACCCCCTCCCCTCTCTTTCTTTCCCCTCCCCTTCCTCTCCCTTCTCCCTTTCCTTTTTTTTTTTTTTTTTTTTTTTTTTGGCATTAAACTAAGGCTTTACACGTGCTAGGCAGGCACTCTATCCATGAGCAATGTCCCCAGCCCTTTAACTTTTAAATTATTACTGTTATTATTGTTGTTATTGCTATTATTATTTCTTTATTTTGATTACATTTGTTCATTAATAATTTCATAAATGCAGAAACTCGTTCTGGTGATTCTTATCCCCACTCTCTTATTTTTCTCCCCCTCTCTGTCATCCCTCTACCCCCCACTCCTAAGATCCCCACCCACCTTCATGCCGTTTTGTCATTTTGTGACTCACTGATTTTTAACAAGGGCACTCTATGTGGCCGCTGATTTGCAGCTCTCCATTGTAACCTGGTGGAGCTCTGTCGGGTCCACAGAACACATGACCGTCCCTCCTCCAGAATCCACCAATGGCCAATAGTTTAACAGGACCCAGTAGGTCCTCCTGAGGCATCTCTGATCCATCATTGATTATTGATGGGCCTAGCTTTGTGTAGGCTGAGCATAGGTAACCATAGATACCATGACAACTGGGGACCTTGCACACTACAATGGCAAACTGCTCTGTAAAATGTTTCCTCAGATGCATCAGTGGCACAACTGTTGTGTATGGGGGGTGTGAAAAACTGCTCTCGGGTTGTTTGTGAGGCCTCTGCACAGGAGAAAGTTCATGCTATGTACTGTAAACTCAATTCTAAAAGGCTGGCGAAGTTGTAGACCCTAGAGGACTGCTTCACTGTTTTCTGAAGAAAATAAATTAGACTTTTGAACTCTCTTCTCTTGTTCTCTTCCCCTCTCCCCCTGTCTCTTCTCTCTCCATTCCTCTCCCCTCTCCACGTACTCATGCCTGCTGCCTCTATTTCTCTCTCTCTCTCTCTCTCTTTCTCTCTCTCTCTCTCTCTCTCTCTGTCTTTACTACCCCCTCATCTACCCTCTCCATGCTCTAAATTAACTATATTCTATATTAAAAAAAATTTTTTTTTTTTGCAAAAGAATCTCATAGATTCTCTAGGCTGGAACTTACTCTGTAGCTCAGGAGGGTCTTGACATGTAATCCTCTGCCTCAGCCTTTCAAATAGCTGGGATCATGGGCCTGTATCATCGATGCAGCTCTGTTCGTGTGTGTGTGTGTGTGTGTGTGTGTGTGTGTGTGTGTCTGTGTGTGTACAAGCAGATGGGAGTGCATGTTTGTGAGCACATATGTGGAAATCAGAGGTAGACACCAGACCTGTTCCTTAATCGCTCTCCATCTTACGTTTTTAAAATGGGATCACTAAGTGGTCTTGCTGGAATCCTGGAGAAGGCTCTCATTGCATCCCAGTGAAGGAATGCCTCAGTGACAGAATAGATGATCTCCTTAGAAATGAAAGCAAACAGGCAAAACACAGAAGCTTTCCTTCTTTCATGATCTTTTCTGTTGGCTGCCGTCCTAAAGAAATAGGTCAAATTGACAACTATTCATCACAGCTACCTATCCAGTTTTTTCTTAAAAAAGACTTATTTATTTTATGTATGTGAAGACATTGTTGCTGTCTTCAGAGACACCAGAAAAGGGCATCGGATCCCATTACAGATGGTTGTGAGAAAACGTGTGGGTGTTGGGAATTGAACTCAGGATCTCTGGAAAGCAGCTCTTAACCGCTCAGCCATTTCTCCAGCCCCCAGTTCTCTTTTTTTAAGCATGGGTTCTGGGGATCAAACTCAGGTCCCCATATTTTCCAAGCAAGCACTTTGCCCACAAAGCCATGTCCTCAGCCTGTATTTGTGTATTTCTTTAGATCGGTCCGCCATTACTTACTTAGCCAGTGTTCCTTTGTAAACGCTGTACTAAACAGTGTTCCTTGGCCACTACACAGATGGCTTTTATCTTTATTTGTCTTACACCAAGTGACAGAACTGTGAGTGGATAGTTACAAGGATGGTAAAGATTTGTAGTGTCATAGCATCCTAGATAGCTGTGCATAAATGGTACATAGGATTTCTTTGATTGGGGGAATGGGATGCTTGCCTGGGGATTTGTTTTTTTTTTTTTTTTTTTTAAAGACTTAATTTTTTAAAGTGAGTGTGTGTGTGTGTGTGTGCACACACATGCATACAAGACTAACAGTATGCATGTACCACAGCACATGCACAGAGATCAGAGAACAACCTCATGTGTTAGTGGTTGTTACCTTTCGCCTTGTTTGAGGAGGGGTCTTCCTGCTCATCCTATCAGGCTAGCTGTTCTGTGACCATCAAGGGATTCTTCTATCCCTGCATCCCATCTCTACGGTAGAGCACTGAGATCACAGACCCACATTCTCTAGTGCTTGGCTTTATGTGGCTTCTGGAGATCCTAACTAAGGTCCCCAGGATTGTAAATTATTACAATCCTGTAGCAAATATTTTACCTACTGTGTCATCCTCCAGCCTAGGACACATATTAGTGAAATGTAACCTCAGGGCAGGCATACAGTTCCAGTGCTCTCACCCTTGTCCATCCATCTATTAATCCATTAGAGCACTGTGACCCAGAATCTCTGAGCATACTGTACTGGGAGCCGAGGCCCCAAAACAAAGACTTTTGTACTTTAACTGAGTTTCATAAGAGAGACAATTTTGGGGACCCATTTGAGATAATTCCTTCTCCTTCCCTTCCTCCCTCCCTCTCCCTCCATCCTTTCTTCTCCCCCTCTTCATCTTCTTCCTCCTGTTTGTTTCCTTTTTAGAGACAAGACCACACACAGGTCTCCCTGCCTCACCCTCAGATTTCATCATTTAAAGTATCGAAACATTCAAGTGTGGTGATACTGGCTTTGATCCCAGTGCTCAGGAGGCTGAGGCAGAAAGGTCACAGGTTTGAAGTCAGTCTTGGCTACCTCGTGAGTTCCAAGCCAGCCTGGGCTATACTGTGAGACCTTGTCTCACAATATTATCAATAAAAAATAAACATTTTTTAAAAGTCAAGAACCAATTTGTCCCTTTATGATAGAAGAGGAATACAGCTCACACCTCTTGGTGATAGGCCACGCAGATATATGTGGTGTTGCTGGCTTCTCTAGTGGGATTGGGACAAATGGTGTATAAACTGGCAGCTGTTGGTTGCGGGACCATCACCATCCCTTTGGAAGACTGAAGAACAGAACTCTGTGATAATCTCACATCTGTGTGGATGTAGTTTATGTGGCTCTGTGGGTCTGTGGATTTAACCAGCAGCAGAACTGATTGAATTCATTTCTTTCCTGTCCCTTCAGTCTTCGTTTATATGAACACGGGCCTCCATCCCGAGTCTTCCCTCTACCATGCTCTGAAGCCATGAGATTGTTCTCCCAGCCTTGGCTTTCTCCACACTGCTACCTTCAGAACCACTGGCTCCCAACAGATATTCAACTACTCATATTCTTATATAGTCCCTCAGTCCTGCAGATTCCAACTCAACCAATGGCGAGCAGAAAAATACTAGCGTTAAGGAAGGGGCTGGGAGAGATGGCTTAGTGAGTAAGGGCTTACTGCCAAGTATGAGACCTGAAGTGGGTCCTCTGAACCCACCTGAAGCTGAACCGAATAGTGTGCGTCTGTGATCCCAGTACTCAGATGGTGAAGTGGTAGGTGGAGGAGCTAACAGGACAGATAGTTAAGGAGAGAACCTAGCTCATGCAAGCTAGAGAGTGAGACCTGACACCCGAGGTTGTCTTCTGATATCCACAAGCAATACACACACATACACACACACACAACACACACACACACACACACACACACACACACACACACATCAAACACACAGAGAAATTTCATCTGAACCAAGCATGTCTTACCCTTTATTGCTCTTATCATTGCTCGCTAAGCAATTACATCGGGTTGGTTTCGGTGAGCGAGAGATGGCCCCCTTTTCTGTTATTTTTGGTTTGCCTATACTCAGTTTGAGACAAGGTGTCTCACTCTGAAGTCTGTGCTGGCCTGGAACTCATGTCTGATCTTTCTGCCTCTACCTCCCGATATTGGGATTATATCCATGCATCGCCACAGCTGGCTTAGAGCCAAAAGGGCATAGGCTGGTGTAAATACTTCCTACTCCATCATTCTAGGTAAAATACTTGGATCTGTTACTTCTTAATTCAACTTCACCTATTTGGACATCGTCAGAAGGCGGCCAGATGCTTCGCCAAAATATCACACGAACGGCCCCTAGCCCAGCTGCAGTTAAAGTCATTGCTTCCCTTGCAAACATTATCAGTCTACAGTCTACATTTGCTCTCAGCATTGCTGTCATATGGGAACTTATTAGAAGGGCCTGTAAGCTCTGCTTACAACATTCAAGCACTTTCCCAGTTCACTTCTTAAGTGTTCCACATTACTGAGAAGAACAATACAGACAAGTTCTTCACGGCAATACTCCCCACTCCAACCCTGCCACAAACCCTGCCATAAAGTACCATTACTTTATGTTGACCTAAGTGAGATGGGGAAGGGAGGGTTTATATTGGCTTATGATTCCAGCAAAGTCTATGGTGGACAGGGAAGCCTTGAGGGAGACATGGCAGCTGTCAGTCAGATCAGGAAGCCCACACAGAAAGCAGAGAGAGAAACTAAACAGGAGGTGTTGCAAGGTTATAAACTCTCAAAGTCCACCTCCAGTGACATACTTTCCTCCAGCAAGGCTGCGCCTCCTAAAGGCTCCAAAACCTCCCCAAATGGCATCACGAACTTGGAACTAAATATTCAAATACAAAGCCTAGGTTAGGTACTGATAATTTTCCAATCATTAAGTGGCTATAACCCCAGCTGGGTATGACACCCATCTATGTTTCTATTTCTAGACTGGAGAAAGAAATTTAAAAATTGGGAAATAGAGTTCAAGTAATGAGGAAGTTTATAGGCAAGCTTCAACTTCAGAGTGTTTGTCTTTCTCCATATCTAGCCAGAGAGTGCCTGTCTGGCCTAGATGAGCTCCATGAGGTATCTACAGGCTTTGCTCTCCCCAAGCTTCCTCATGAAGCCTGTGCAGCATCTATGTTCATAAAGGATTTTTTGACGTTCTAATCTCAAGGAATGGCCCACTATCATGAACATTCCAAGAACTACATCTTTATGCAGATATGCTCAGGTCCTGCTACGGAGCAGTTAAAACCCTGTCCTGTGCTGGGAATGCTCTACTTAGTGGTAGAGTATCTGATTAGAAATCCTCTGGCTAGGGTATGGCTCAGTGATGGAGCTCCTGCCTAGAATCCCCCAGGGAGGGGCTGGGGGCGTGGCTCAGTGGTAGAGCCCCTGCCTAGAATCCCCCAGTGAGGGGCTGGGGCGTGGCTCAGTGATGGAGCTCCTGCCTAGAATCCCCCAGTGAAGGGATGGGGCGTGGCTCAGTGGTAGAGCCCCTGCCTAGAATCCCCCAGTGAGGGGCTGGGGGCGTGGCTCAGTGGTAGAGTGTCATCTATTATTTTCCCAACAGGCCTATTTGTCCATTTGCTTTTCTATATGGCTCTCTATACTTCATTGCCCAAAAGTAAACACTTCACAATGTGAGCATGGTGCTTTGCACCTGTAATCCTAGCACTTGAGAAGTTAAGTCGGGAGCATCACAATTTCTAGGCTAGCCTGTGCTCTAACAGTGACATTGATCTTGGAAAGCAAGCCCAAACTCAAACCTAACCCACCCCAAATTTTCCTTGCATCTCCCATGCCTGAAGGCTCCTGTGTCGTATAAAACTTTGGTCAAATAAGTACACTATGCTGTCCTCTGACTAAATTGCTCTGTATTTTGGGAGTGGTGGGGGCAGGGGAGGGTGAACCACAAATATGAGCCCTTCTGCCAGCCACCCTCTACTGTGGTTCTGATGCTGCCTGGTCTGAGTCCTCAGTGAACAGCTGTGGAGACCTGGCCACAGGCACCAGGGATGTCCTCCTACCCAACTTCCTTCTTACCTCTCAGATGTTTAAAAGTGCTTCTTCCATGATTTTTGATCAGTCTTTTTAGTAAACCATATTTTTTTGTACTCAGTTTGCTGTAGATTATAAAAATTCAATACCCTAAGGATCTTGTTGAGCAGGCTCCAAGGAAATAAAAAAATAAAAGAGCAGGCCAATGAGATAGCTCAAGGAGGTAAAGGGGATTGCTGCCAAGCCTGACTACTTGAGTTCAATCCCTGAGACCCACATAGTGGCAGGAGAGACCTGACTCCTGCACATTGTCCTCTGACCTCCATACATGGGCTGTGGCACAAATACACACACCAACTAAGTTTTGTTTTTGTTTTTAAAGGAAGGGAATGGGACTAGAGAGATATGCTACTGCTCTGTCAGGAGAGGTTGTAGTGAGAATTTTGGTTTCTTTAAAAACACAGAAATGTAAGAATGTTTTTGTTTTAATCCCAGGTGTGGGATACGAGGCTGCTTCAGACTGTCCACAGCAGCTGACTGTGATTTGCCTCGTGCTCTAGCAGGGGCGTGGTTTTGACAGCTGCAGATAGTTTCTAAGAGTGTATGCTGTTTGGAAATCTGGGAACTCTTCGGAGGATAAATAAATGCTGGAGCCCTGGGTTGATGTTTGGAAGGTGTTGGTTTTTTGTTTTGTAGCAGTTTGTCAAGTAGTCGTGTGCAACGAGATGAAAAGAATTTAGATGTCCTGACAGCAAAGGTCAAACTTGCCCCAAGGAACTTGATGCTGCTAGTCAGCAGGAAGAAGTCTAAGAACATTATCATCACCCCCTTCCCCTCTATCCTTTTTTTCTCTCCTACCTAGTGTTGGGGGGTTTGGAAGGGTGGAAGGAAGAAGAGCCCACAAAGGAAGTGCAGCTGGGATCCACGAATCCCCATCAATGACTCACAAAGGCCTGTAACTCAAATGCCCTCTTTTGGGCTCCAGGGGCTTACCCCCCCACACACTAACAATGTGATAAAAGTATTTTTAAAACTGAAAAAAGACTGTTGTGATTTTTCACGTCCCTCTCCCTCTCTCCCTCCCTTCCTTTGGGAACTCAATTCAGGACCTTACATATGTAAGCAGTGTATCAGTAGGTCATATCTCTGTACGTTTTCCCCCATTTTTATTTTTTATTTTTTGGTCCTACAGTAGGGCCTTGCCAAATTACCCAGACTGGCCTGGAATGAAAGAGCCTCCTGTCTCACTCAGACTGCTCAGTGGCAGACATGGCACCCACACCACCAAGTCTGGCTCCCCATGTATTTTTTTTTTTTCTTTTAACGTGAAAAACTGTAAAGGTGCTTGCTGTTAATTGTTTAAAACAACGAGCAACAACAGAGGAAAACATAACCTCCCCATACCCCCCAAACAATAATATTTTTATTGAAATGAGAGCCAGGCTTAGTGGCTAGGACTGCAATCTCAGAATTTGGGAGTATTGTGGAGTCAAGAGGATCACAAGTTAGGGGCTAGCCTAGGCTGAGACTGAATAAACAAAGGAACACTAAACTCTCCAGCGAAGTCCAAACCACAAAAACAAACAAGAAAAAATGTCGGTCCCCTTTAAAAGAGATTCAATCTAGCCTAGAACTTAACGTTGTAGACAAGGATGATCTTGAGTTTCTGATCCTCCTGCCTCTACCTTCCAAGTGCTCAGATTATAGGCTTGCCGCTAGCAAGCCTAGTTATGAAGAGTTGGGGGTGGCGGTGGGGTGGGGATATCCAGTTAAGGTCTAGGCAAGCACTCAACTTAAGCTCAACAGCCTAACTACATCCCAACTCCAAACCCCAAAATCCTAACATGCCCCCTGAACCTACCCCTTCCCCCCACTTTGATGCCCCAACAAAAAGCCTAAACCTAAGCCAACGAAACAAAACTAACCAATGATTAACGGTAACAAACTTTAAAGGGGTGGGAGGAATGAAGGGGAAGCCCCTGAATTCACTCAGCTGATTCTTATCTGTTGGCAGTGTGGTTTCTTTCTCTTGCCTAAGCAATTAAAAAAAAAAAAAAAAAAAAAAATCAGAGGGCGGTTTGGTTTCCAGTCTTTGGAACTCCTGGGTCTCAGCAAAAGTAGGTTGTGGAGACCCAACAGGGCCATACATCTGCGTGCGTGGCACCAATAAGATATTTACAGAGTAGGGGTGGGCACAGAAGCATCAACTAAGATGGTCAGAACACTCCCAGGGCCCTAGCAAGAAGGACACAAGGCCTTGCTCCGAAAGTAGCGGAATCCGAGTCTCCAGGCCAGATTTTCCCTCTAGCCATTCCGGGCCAAGCTAAGCGGAGCAGCTAAGCCAAGAGAAAGGGACGTCTTCTTCGTCTGCCGGGATGGAACAAACCCGCCTGCTTAGAGAGCACTGAGAACCCCAAGGGTCCCTCACAGCCCTTAGCAGCCAACATGACTTGACTGCTCCCCGGTCCCGCGCGCTCCCCGATCTCTCCAGACACCCCCACCCTTTCCGGGTGCGCGCGCAAGAGTGGGCCAGCTTCCCCTAGCTGTGCGCTCCGCAGCCTGCGGGTGGCAGCGGCGTTGGCGACTGGCTCTCGGGGAAGGGGGTGACCAAGGGACCGCGAAGGAGGAGTCGGCGCCGCAGCCGCTCCCCTCGGGACCGCGCCCCGCCTTCCGTTGCCACCTGAGCATCCCCTCTTGGCTCCCAGTCGCTCCGGACTACCCCAGCATTCCCTCTGGGAGACCGTGTGTACTCTTAGTGTCGCAGCCGCGGTGTCATTGCATCCGGTGATTGGGACACTCGGATCTTGGTTCCCTTGGGGGCTTGGGACGAGCTGCACCGGCCGTGGTGGCGGGCAGCGGGGGCGCCAGCGCGCATCCCTCCCCCGAGACATTTAGAAAGGCGTGTAGACAACTGGTGTGACTTTGGAGGTCCGACTCCTCCTTCCGGCCAGCCTCGCAACGCGCCACCTCCCGAGACAAGCCAGTGTGTCCGGCAGGCCCCGGAGGCTCGTGTAGGGACTTGGAACGTGTCCGGGAACCCGTGGCGCTGTGCGCACTGGTGAGTTTTGCGGAGGGGTGGGGGCGGAGAGGACGTCGCGCTGGGTCCCTGCTCCCGCCCCTTTCCTGCTGTCCCCCCCCCCCCTCCACTTTGAGAGAGTCATTGAGATTTGAGCGTGACTGCGGAGCCTGGAGGATGCAGGCACCGGGCGCGGGGTTTTCCTTCTCCCGGAGTGATGGAGAGAGCCGGTGAGCTGAACAAAGACACCCGCCCTGAGGAGCGGGTCTTTTGCTGAAGAACGCTATTTTCGCCCCGCGACGGCCGCCTGCGGGCGAGAGTATCGGCCGCGCAACTCCAGGAGTGGCGCGCTCTTCCGCCGGCGGGCGCAGAGCTGGAGCCTGGCACCTGCGCGCCACTCCCGCCACATCTCTAGAGCATCCCGACTACCACCGGATTGTTCCTGAAGGTTCACGTCTGCGGAGAAGGTTCAAAGTCCAAAGGCAACCTGTTTGCTGTTCAACAGGGAGAGAGACCCTGGGACCTTTATCTTTTGCTGTCTGGTAGAAGGGACTGCGTGCTGTGGACGGAGCAGGCATTTCAGCGACACTTTTGCAAGCCAGGGGCTTCCATGTGAGTGATCACGCTTGGTCCCCAACAGCCGCGCCTCTCAGTGGTCTCTGTCGCCTGAGTATCGCCTGAGTAGCGTTTTGTGGCCAGCAGCAGCTGGGACCCCTAGCCCTTTTCTCCCTCCCCCCGGCCATTGTCCGGTGTGTGGGATCTGCGCCGTCTCAGGCTGCCCTGCGCCTCGCAGGTGAGGCTGGTAGAGGCGTAGGTCCAGGGAAAGGACCGGCCGTGTTTGATGGCTTCACTGAGGAGAGTCAAAGTGTTGTTGGTGTTGAACTTGATCGCTGTGGCCGGCTTCGTGATCTTTCTAGCTAAGTGTCGGCCTATCGCGGTGCGCAGCGGAGACGCCTTCCACGAGATCCGGCCTCGCGCAGAGGTGGCCAACCTCAGCGCGCACAGCGCCAGCCCCATCCAGGATGCGGTCCTGAAGCGCTTGTCGCTGCTGGAGGACATCGTCTACCGGCAGCTTAATGGTAAGGACGTGCCATGACGCCCGTGGGTCGTGGTGCAAGCAGGGCATTTGGTGATCTCCCTGGCTCTCTCTATCCTAAGCTGACGAGCCTCATCTCTCTCTTCTATCCCTGCTCTGTGCCTGGGACTATTGTAGAAACCACCACCTGATTCTTTTTTCCATGATGTACTGCAGCTGGAAGTTTGGTCTTCTGCTAAAAACCTGTCACTACAGTTGACTCTTGGTCTCTGCTTGTGACTCCAGCTTAGACAGAACGGACTACAGGCTGGGGACGTCTGGAAAGGAAATAGCAGTCAGTTCGTGGTGTTTGATGGGGAAGCTGGTAGGGAAGTGGGTGTCATGGCTTGTAAAGCGAGGACTTGAATAAATACGTTATTCCTTTAGGCTGATTGCATCACTAAGAATGCAGACTTTTTCCTCCCACTGCCTGGGTGCAAGGTGGTCTATTAATAAACCAGCCTACCCGAACCAAGTGGCAATTGAGGTTCAAGTTCTTAGTGGGTCTGGGAAGCAGGGGTTTGTTCACAAAGTTAAGCCAAACGAGGAGGCATGGCATCCAGGTTCGTAGTTTTTTCCAGAACTCGTCTCATTTAACTATTCTAAGTGACTTGCCATAAAAGAGCCGGTGTGTGTGTGTGTCTGTGATTTACTGCTTCCACCTGGTTCAAGGGACTGATGGTCCCTGGACCCTTGCTGTCTTCATACAAAGAAGACGTAGTGATTATGGAAGACTGGCTCTCTCTTCCAACCTTCTGCATGTTACCATGGCCTGGAACTGTCAGCCGTTGTAATGACTGCTAATAAGTCAGTCGTTGCTGTGTGCTAGAGAAACAGTCTAAGCGCCACACGTTCATGGTAGGACATAACCATTAGTCCTTGGAGGTTCTGGCCCCTCCCCCACAGGAGACCAGCACAAACCAGACTCTGGGAAGTTAACCACAGTGCCCGATCCTGACTGGTGTGAATAAGTAGTAGTTTAGACTCTGGTTGACCACAGAGCCCATGTTCTTGGCTATAAGGCATACATTTTTTTTTCATGTGTCTATGTGCAGGTGTGTGTGTCTGTGTGTACACACTTGGAGGCTGGGATCAACCTTGAATGTCATTCCTTAGGTACATTTACCTTGGATTTTTTGAGACAGGGTCTCTCTCTTATCTGGCACTCAATCACAGAGTAAGTGAGGCGGGCTGACCAGCAACCCCAGGAATTCAGCTCTGGGATTACAAGTACATGACACTGTGCCCTGCTTTTTTATATGAGTTTTAGGGACTAAACTCAGAGGTCCTCAGGCTTGCCTGGCAAGTATTTTACCAACCAAACCATCTTCCTAGCCCCCAAACAAAAATTTCTGTCTACATAATTTAATATAAAATTGTGTGTGTATTGTACTGTATATATTGTACTCCACATATGGAGACCAGAGGACAATTTACTATAGTTAGCTCTCTCTTCTACCATGAGATCCTGAAGATGGATCTTACCTCCTTAGACTTCACTGTCTTTACCCACTAGGCTACCCCACTAGCCACAGACTCTGAGTTTAAAAGTATAAACTTTTTTTTTGGATAAATGAACTGCATGGATCTTTGACCAGCCTCGTGACAGGTGGCCGAGGACTGGGGAAGACAGCTTTTTTTTTTTTTGCCCTTTGATAATCCCTTCTGGGTAATTCTAGGAGAAGGATGCAAGCAGCCTCCTGCATTCATGAAAAGATGTCCTAGTCATCTTAGCATCATATTCTAAGTATTCGGTGGGCTTTGATGCACTTTTTAGCATTCGCAATTGTACCTCTTACCCATCATGAGGCCAGACCATGAGAGCAGCCCACCAAGGCTGTGTTGAAGCTCTTCTCCCAAACCCCTCAAGACAAAATGGACCAAACACGACTGAACCCCTCAGTTCACTTCTGGAGCAATTAAAAGTATATGGTCTCAACACTCTGGAGCTGAAGCAGGGGGATCAGGACATGCTTGCAGCCTGGCTCAACCAGGTTAGGGAGGCAGAGTTGTCTTTCTGAATTGATACCTGCAGAAACACATTCATAAGATACTGCTCCCCCAAATAGTCAGAGGTTGCTTACTCTCAAGCTACATGCAGGGACACAGGTCATTGTAGCAATATTTCCATTAAGGACATGAAATATGTTATGGCCACATCTTTTAATGGGAATCATAAAAATTCTATGTAGTACTATTTATTTATTTATTTATTTATTTATTTATTTATATTGTGGTGTAGATGCATATGTGTACACATGCATGTGAAAGCTGGGGGGGGTCAGTGTCTGGTGTCTTTCTCAATCATTTCTCTGTCACCCCCCCCCCCCGCCTCTTTTTTGGGAAACATAGTCTCTCACTCAGCCTGGAGTCTGCCATTTTGGTTAGACTGGTTAACCAGCAAGCTCCATTGGTCATTTCTACTCAGCACTAGGATCACAGGCAAAGACTAGCAAGTCCTTTACCCAATGAGCCATTTTCTCAGATCACTGTGTAGTGTTTTTTAGGAGTAGCAGATGTGCATGGCCCCCTTAGTGTTTGCAGTAACCTTGCAAGGCACTTGTTCTTATTTGTCCCTTTGAGACTTGCTGGCAGTTACCCAGTGACTTTTAGGGCTTTAAAATGAGCCTGGACCTTGTTTCTTTAGGGTGGAGGCTCTTGGCTGCTGTGCTCACTCACCTGCCTGGACATTACTATCAAAATGACTTGCATCACCTATACGGATGTAGAACTCATGTCTCCATGTCCTAGGGACTCTTTTTCAATAGGCAGAGAATAGGGTCTGAGACTTTGCCTCTAATGAACTCCTCACTCGCCATCAGAGACTCCTCTGCCTATACCAGACTGAGTAAGAACAGAAAACACAAATGACAAAGCCAACAGGCTGGGTAGGACTTGCAAGAATCCAAGATTTGCTCCCAAGGGGTGCTGGGTCTTGGATGCTTTCTCAGCTTTCTGCTTTGTAGAGAGGAGCTATGGATATAGTTCAGTTGGTTGAGCCCTTGCCTAGCTTGCATGGGCCCTGGAGTTCCATCCCTAGCACCACATAAACCAGGAGTGGTGGCACAAACTTTCAAACTCAGCCCTAGGGAGGAGAAAGGAAGATGAAGCCTTCAAGATAACAGCTATCTACGGAGCTCAAGGCCAGCCTGGGCTAAATGAGACCTTGCCTCAAAATGAAAGGATAGGAGGGAGAGGGGAGGAAGAAAGGGAAGAAGGGAGAGAGAGGAGAAAAGTAGAAAAAGAATTGACTGGTTGAATGGGGAGTTGGGAAGAAGGAAAGCTCAAAGCTCGCTTAGTGAAGAGGTAAGAGCAAGAGAAAGTGGTGTTGTAGAGAATACCTTCCTTGTCTCCACCCTGCCCTCAGGGGTACCAGCCTTTGTCTGTCCTTGTTTTGGGTACTGTGTGTTCCTTCTGTTATACTAGGCTGCCTACTGTACCAGGAGGCTGGGAGAGGAAGGGGCATATGGAGAGACGGGGGCCAGGGCTTCATTTGTATTTGTCTATGCTGTGCGCCTGTCTTCACCTGTTGCAATGACAACAAAGTAGACCAGGAACTCAAGGGTCCTGTTCCTGAGCTGGAGCTAGGCACTGGGCACTGGCAGGAGCTCATATCCAGCTCCTTAGTGCCATAGGAAGCTGGCATTTTCAGAATTGCACAGAGCTGGTCTAGGGATATAGTTCAGTGGTAGAATGCTAGCCGTGTACGTTCACGGTCCCAAGTCTGATCTCTAGAGCAACAGAAGACATCCAAATAAACAAAAAGCTCCCGGGGGTTACTAAAATTCCTCCTGTGGCCTCTTAGGTCTAGCAAGAGAGATTCACAGAAATTCCACCTTCCTCCGGCTGGGTTTTGGTTTGCTTGGTTGTTTTTGCTTGTTTTGAGGCTGGGTCTCATGTGTCCTAGGCTAGCCCCAAACTCTCTAAATAGCCAAGGATGACCTTGAACTCCTAATCCTCCTGCCTCTACTTCCCCAGTGCCGGGATCACAAGTCTGCCCAGGCAGTTCTGTGAGGATCTCCCTCTTTGTTCGATTGGCTTCACCTCTGCCTATTTACTGAGACACGGGCGCCATCTTGGCCTCAGGTTTCCTAGCCTCCACATTGCAACTCAGTCTGAGAAGAGCCGGTTATACTGGAATCTACTGCACACTCCTCAAGTCTGTCCATCCTTCCAATCTTGGCTCTTGTGGGTGAGGGTTGTTGAATGTTATGTGGGCCACAGTCCTGATGCTTGGAGCTGTTCAAGTGACGTCACTTTGCAGGTCTCAGCCTGGACTCTTACTCCTCAGTGGGTTTAACTTTGGAGTCCAGAAATGACTCTAGGCTTTTTTTTTTTTTTTTTTAAAGACTGGCATCCTATTTTAGACTTTTACATCCTACCTCCGTCTTTTACCATCTGTGCCTTGTGTATACGGTAGGCAGTTGAGGTTTATTGATAGCTGGCTGGGAGCTGGTTTTCAGGAGAGAAATGATAGCCATAGAGAAAATAACCTAGAGCTTGCAAAAGCTGGGATGGGTGTGGTGAAGGGAGAGGGTAAGAAGAACTTGGCTGGAAAGACAAGAGTGTGAGAGAACCGTCTTCTCTTTATAATTAATGTCTCCATTATCTGGCCTGTGCCTTCTTGCTTCCACCATCTTGACTTTACAATCATGGCTACGCCATCTGGCCATTGCTTTCTTGTGTCTGACACATGGCCTTTACCATGCTGACCCTGTCACCACCTTGCCTTCCTCACTTTGCCCTCCCATTCTGCCTCCCAACATCCTGCCTCTTTCATCGTGCCTGTCCTATCTCGAAGTCGCTCTGCTCTTTTCCTTCCTGGATGAGAGGAATCAACTTCGTCAAGGAGCTTGGAAGCAGTGGGTACACCAGGTTAGGCATGAGCCAGTATCAGTATATTTGGGACTATGACTTTATGATATGAGTATAATTTGATATTCTCTCATGTAGCATAAAATAAACTCATAGATCATCTGGGAAAAAAATCTTTTAAAAACCATACCGAAGAAAGCAAAACTCTTTTATAATCTATTTAAAAAAAAAAAAATTCAGTTGCTTGAAGGTCCTTCTAGACCCAGACGCTGATTTTGTTGTCGGAAATCCCCAGGTCACAAGATACGTAATTTTTGGTTTCCTGTCACCTTTTCTGTCACCTTCTAAGGAAGTTATTTATTTCTCTCATTTCAGAGATGAGAAAGGTGAGAAACAGAGATATTGTTAGATTTAGTGGTTTGATTCAGCAAGAGAGGGTTAGGAATATGGCTATCCTCCTCTCTTCCAGTACACTTGCAGTGAGTAGAGGGGAGAGGAGGGAGGGGGTCCGCTCGAGCCCCTCCCCCGTCAAAGTACCCAGCACAGTGAATTGGAAGTGGGAACAGCCAAGCTTCGGCCCTGTTCTCTGTCAGCCCTGGGCAGCTGTGTCGTAAGAGGAAATGCAATTGATTTCAAGTTAGTTTCCAAATTTAGATTTCAGAGGGATATTGAATAGAAGCAAGGTTGCTTGGAGAAATTGAAAAATCTTTGCGGAAATAGAGAGAAGTCAAAATTACCTACCCTGTTCCTGCCTCTAAGCCACATGAGTGGACAGAGCAGAAATCTAAAACTGGGAGGGGTCGGGGGGGTGGAAGAAGAACAACAACAAAAACCAAAACCCTAAAACATTTCCAGATAACCCAAGGGCTATACACCAAAAATCTCTAGACAGGGAAAGTGAGTTGGCACAGGGGCACAGGGGCAAATCTGCTCTCTTTTGACTGCAGGTTAGAGAGAGAAAGAGCAGGATTGTGGGCAGCCAAGGCTGGCCTCAAGCTCCCTATGTAGTTGAGGGTGACCTGTAACTCCTCATTTTCTGGCCACCACTTTTACAGTGCTGGGATGATGGGCGTGTATCCCAGTGACCAGTTTTGTTCCCCCTCTGCCACCCAGGTCAGGCCAGTCATTTGAAAAGCTGTCCATCTTTGGTAAATGGTAGAGACAAGGCTTACCTTGTTTCTCCTTTTTTCCTAGGTAGATGAAGGCACCTTTACATAGACCGTGCGTGCTCAGTGGTACCTATATTTCCTTGGGGAGAGGATAAGAGGAAGAAAGACAAGAAATATTGTATTAAATCTAACTCCTGCAGGGCTGGGGAGACAGATCAGTGGTAAAAGGGCTCGCTACTCTTGTAAAGGGCTGGGGTTTGTTTCCCCCATATCCATATGGGCTCACAATCATCCCTAACTCCAGTTCCAGGGAATCCTACACCCTCTTCTGGCCTTCAGAGGCACTAGGGTGCATATACATACATGCAGCAAACAGTCGTGCACATAAATAAAAATAATAAATAAGTCTTTTTAAAAAATGCCTGGAGAGATGGCTCAGTAGTTAAGAACACTGGCTGCTTTCACAGGGAATCTGAGTTCTGTTTTCATGGTGCCAGATGTTACACAACCACTTGTAACTCCAGCTCTAGGGCAGTGGCTCTCAGCCTTCCTAATGTTGTGACCCTTGATACCGTTCCTCAGGTGTGGTGATTCTCCCAACCATAAAATTGTTTTCGTTGCTACTTCGTAACTTATTTTGCTACTGTTACACATCATTATGTAAATAATTGATTTGCAGGATATCTGATGTTTGACCCCTGTGATAGGGTTGTTTGACCTCCCCCAATCCTCAAAGGGGTTGTAACCCACAGGTTGAGAACCACTGCTCTAGGGAATCTAAAAGCCTCTTCTGACTCTGGGGGCACCTGCATGCAAGAAACATGCACACATATAAAAAATAAAAATTAATCTTTAAATTGACAGACAAACCAAAAACCCACTGCAGAGGACCAATCCTGCGTGCCTTCTCCATGCTTGGTACAGCGCCATCCGGCAGGGTCTAGGGACAAGACTAAGTGATGTTCTAGAAGACTTGATCCATGGAGTCTGGGTTGCTGGAGCCAGGCTCATCCCTTTAGCCCTGGCATCTGATTGAAGCTGAGTCCTTCTGGAGAAATGAGAAACTCCATTCTTGGATAGTATAGGCATACAGATAGGTCTGTTTGAGTAGTGTGTATGTTGGGTACCATGCCAGTGGGGAGCAGCTGCTTTCTGCCCGTCCCAGGGTAGCAAGGACAGCCAGGGTCTTCCCCTCTTCCTCCTCTTCTTCTTCCTCCTCCTTTTCTTCCTCTTCCCTCCTCTCTCCTCCTCCTCCTCCTCCTCATCGAAGAGATCCAACCCACCTCTGACCTTTGCTTGCTGCTAAATTGGGAAGCCCCTGATTGGAAAGGGAGAAGGCTCAGCCATGAGGCTGAAGAACATCAGGAAGAAAAGGAGGTAGGCAAGAGAGGCCTGAGGCCCCAAGACAGCTGAAAGCAGACAACCTGCGAGTCTTTGGGATAGCATCAGAAGAAAGGTTGTGAAGGAGTGTCAGACAGGGCCGGTTTCATTTCCAGATCTGTCAAGTTATGAATGCTGTGATGTTTAGGTCAGTGGCTTCACTTTTTAGCTATAAAGTGGGGTCATGGTATGTCAGGACGAACTGAGAATAAAAACATAGGCTAGGGGGTGGGTAGTGCTAGGGTGGCAGTTTGGTTGGTACCCAGCTTGCTGCTCAAGCAAGAGGATCTTGAATGCAAATCTTCAGAAGCCATATTAAAAGAAAAACCCAGATGTGGTAGTACCTATTTATAATCCTAGTGCTAGAGAGACAGAGGTCTGTGGCTTTACAGTCAGCTAGCCCAGCCGAATTGTAAGCTCTAGGTTCAGTGACAGACCCTGTCTCAGAAAGCAAGGTGGATAGCACCCAGGAACAGCAGCCAAAAGCTGACCTCTGACCTCTACATGCACACATATTTACACATAGAAGCGTGAGTGCCTGCCCACGTATTGTCGGCACTCCCCACACGTACTCATGTTTGCACACGTGCACACACACGTATACACACGAATACCCATGCCGTTGGCAGCTGTTGCAATGTCAACTGGTTAAAAGGCGTCTATGTCCTGACTCCCTGTAACATCTCAATGCCCATGGGTGTCTTAGGCCATAGCAGTTGCTCAATAAATACTTCCCAAGCAAGCCAAAACCCAGCAAGCGTTGTTGAAGCAAAGTGTGACCATGGTTATGTGATCCCAGGGGGATAGAAGGAGGTCCTTTTTGTTCAAGTATTCTTCTTGTCACTTTTGACACAGGGTCTTACCTACTGCCAACAGGCCTCCCATTCGTGATCTCAGCCTCCTCATTCCTGGGGTCACAGCTGGGTGCCATCGTGACTGGCTCTGCCATGTTCCCTTGACCCAGCGATGTATTAGTTACTGCATTTGAGAGTTTTGCATCACAAAAATATTGCAAAAATAAGCCTCAAAATGTTTTAAGGAGGTCCCTGACTCTGTGTTGGGCTACGAGTCGCCAGACTAATTTGTGATTCTTTGTCTCCTTCGTGTGTTTGCTAGAAGCTGTCCTTTATTTCATTTTCTTTTCCTCCTTATCTCCCTCCCCCTCCTCCTACTTACAATGGCTTTCGAGGCCTAGGAGAAGAAATGGCAGCCTATCACAACAGCCTAGCCTCTTAGCCAAGGTTTCATTTTCCATAGTTTTAATTATTAGAGGCCATGGGCAATCAGCAGCACAATAAGAAGTTTTGAGAGAGAAGAGGAGGGAGGGAGAGAGGGGGAGATGGAGGGATAAAGTTCGAGCTGCTCACATAACTTTTGTTAGAGTCTGTTGTTATAATTGACTCTTTTATTAGTAGCTACCATTATTAAACTCTTCCTGTGCTCCATTTATTAGTTAAATTTAATTATAAGTATAGTGCATATGCGTATGTGTGTGCACGCCTGTATGTGTGTGTGTCTGTGTGTATGTGATTACAGGTGTTCATGTGGAGGTCAGAAGAACACCTCAGGAGTTACATGTCACCTTTCTACCTTGTTTGAGACAAGGTCTCTTGCCCCATATGCCAGGCTAGTTGACCTGACAGCTGCCGTGAATTCTCCTGACTCCACCTTCTCTTTTGTGGTAGAAGCACTGAAATCACAAAGATATTTTACAGCGTTGGGCTTTATGTGGTCTCTTAGGATCTGAACTTCAGACTTCAAACTGTCATGGCAGGTGCTTCACCCCCTGACTACCTGTCCAGTCCAGATGTTTTGTGTTTTGTTTTGTAAAAGACTGTACAGTATTAGAGTTACTAGCTTTGTATTACAGTAAGAAATACCAGATATAAATCAACTTATGGAGAGGAAAGTCTCATCTGGGCTGGTATGATCAGGCAGCTCCTGGGTGTCCTGCAGTATGTCAGATCCTCCTTTAAAGGATGCTGGCCACTCCCTTTGAGGAGTGAGCATGGCCTTGTCGCCAAGTGTAGACAATGCCTACCTAGACTTTGCATGACACTTAAGAACATCTGTGTACACGTGTACATGTATATACACATGCATGTTCATGTGTGTATAACTGCACATGTGTTAACCTTTATTTTTAGACAATGTCTTTCACTTGTCTAGGGCTTGCTTATTGGTTTAGACTAGCTGACCAGTGGCCACACACACCCCTCCCCCCCAGTGCTGGGATTACACACATGCACAGCCACACCTAGATTGCTATGTCCTTTCTGGGCACGGAACTCAGGTCTTCATGCTTGCAAGGCAAGTACTTTAGTCTGTGATTTGTAACCAGCTCCTTACAGAATGCTACACCAAGAATGGATGTGAGAGGCAGACTGGAGAGGTGGCTCAACAGTTAAGAGCACTTGCTGCTTAATCATGAAGACAAGAATTCAGATTCTACCACCCCACTAGGGGGCTCACAAGCACCCATAACTCTGGCCCCAAGGGATCAGATGCTTTCTTCTGACTCAGCAGGAGTCTTCTTCATACAGGTGTACATATGCTCACCCCCCCCCCCATGCATGAGTGCATGTACACAGGTGCAAGGTCATCTGTATGCATAGTGTAGAGGCCAGGGGTTGCCTTAAATGCCTTCCTCAATTGCTTTTTCACCTTGAAAGATATGTGTCCCTTGTGTGTGCGTCCAGGCATATGCAGGCCACAGAGTACCTATAGAGGTCAAAGGGTAACTTTGGGGAGTGGGTTTTCATCCTGTACCTTACTGAGGCAGGGTCTCTCTTGTTATTTGCTAGCTAGCCTGTGAGCTTCTGGGCACTTGTGTTTCCCTTGCATCTTGCTAGAGAAGCCGTGTCCCTGGCCTTGTATTTTAGTTTTTGGTGACAGGTTCTCTCATTGAACTCAGCTCAGCTAGACTGGCTGTCCAGTGAGCCTTGGGGATCCTCTTGTCTCTACCGTATTCCAGGTCTGGGATTACAGATGTGCACCACATCTGCCTTTTTGCATGGGTTCTGCAGATCATGCTTGTCAGCAAGCACCTAAAGGACTGACCTGTTTCCCCAGCCGACATGCTTGAATTCTTATACCCAATGGAGCCAAACTCAGGTCCCCTGCAAGAGCCACAAATGCTCTTAACTACCAAGTCATCTCTCCAGCCCCTTCTCTCGACATTTAAAAGGATAAAAGAAGATAATTTGGACATCTGTGACCTTTGCCACTCTTTTCTTCCTCTTCTCTCCCCCACCCCTTTCCTCTTTCAATACCCCCTTCACACTTAGAATAAATGCAAGATCGCCGTGGATGTGGCGAGACCTCAGCAATCACTTACATCAGTCTTTGTAATCTGGTGACATGTGGATGACAGTCATCTTTGCCACTGATAGAGTTTTCCCTTCTAATAACAACCTGTCATTCCTCACAGCAGAGCCCCAGCTTCACCGTGCATGAGTAACAATGCTCTGTCATGAAGATGGGTGGCCACATTCTTAAGCCGCTACGGAACATGCCCACAGTGAGCATGGACCAGGGTTCCAAAAAGCCTCTACCCTAGCCTCAGAGTCCATGCCAAAAGGTGTGGTTAGCGCTTACCTAAGGGTGTCCTGTGGGCTGTCCAGGGATGTTAGATCCTCTCCCTCTCTGAAGACAGAATCAGGAGACTTGGGTTTTAGGTCTATTCTCTTTCTTCTTTATTCCCTTGTGTGTGGTGGGATCTCATATATGTACGTAAGTACACATGTGTGTGCATTTTCCTGTGGAGGCCAGAGGTCATCCTTGACTCTTGCAGGGAATTTACCTTTAAGCAGCCAGGCTAGACTGGCTGGCCAGTGAGCCAGGATCCTGTCCCTGTCATTCCAATGATAAGTTTATAAATACACAGCATGCGTGCACGCAGACAGACAGACAGACACACACACACACACCACAAATATAATTCTTCATCTAGTCAGCTTTTAGTCCTTGAATGGTAGTAAATTGTTGCCATGGTCTGACTATTGAAGAGCTTGTTCATGATCCTCCTGCCTCCACTCCTCAAGTGCTGGGACTAACGATATGTAGCCACCATAACTAGCTCCACAATTTTTATTGAGATCTGTACCAGTTTTATTCTATTGCTGTGACAAACACCTTGCCAAAAAACAACTCAGAGGGGAAAAATAGGCTTATTATTGGCTTATAGTTCCAGGGGGATCATGATGGAGAAAGCATAGCAGCAGGAGCCTGACACCAGCCTGACACTCAGGATCTAGAAAGACCTCATTACATCCATAGACAGAAATGAGAGGCGGGGAAGGGAGAGAGAAATGGGGATCAGGGTGTAAAACCCGAAGGTCTACTCTCGGTGACATCTTCCAGCAAGGCTCCACTTTCCAAAGATTCCATAACCTCCCCAAACAGCGCCACCTGCTGGAAATCAAGTGTTCAAAAACATGAACCTACAGGGAACTTTTCTCCCTCCCCTCCCCTCCCCTCCCCTCCCCTCCCCTCCCCTCCCCTCCCTCCCCTCCCCTCCCTCCTTCCTTTCTTTTCTTCTTTTTTATTGAGACAATGTTTCTCTGTGTAGCCCTGGCTGTCCCAAAACTCATTCTGTAGACCAGGCTGGCCTCGAACTCACAGAGATCTGCCTGCCTCTGCCTCCCAAGAGCTGAGATTAAAGGTGTGCCACCACCCCCCCCCCCCCAGCTTCAGGGAACATTTCTTGTAATAACCACAACATCTAGTGCATTTCCTCCACCAAACCTACTTATCTCATTATACTGGTTCGTATGCAAGGAAGCTGGACCTCAAGGGATTTGAATAAGCTGTCTAGAGATACCCACCAGTAGCTCCATTCTGAATCACCCACTGCACAGTTGGCACTTACTGAGCCCAAGGTGTGAAAGAACTATGTGTCAGCTGACATCTGGTCCTGGGACTGCAGAGGAGGAAATGGCCAGGAGTGAGCCTCCCTCAACAGCCGATGACGATGACAACGGGAACTGCTATAGTCACTCAGGCTTAGCAGTCACCCGTGTGTAAAGTTGTAAAGCTGTTAATTTTAGGGCTCTAAATTATGCTGTGTGAGCTTTAAATCCAGCCCATAATTAGAATAAAATGTGAGAAAAGTGAAATTGATATTAAGTTAATTAAAAGGCTTTGCTTATATCGCAAAGAAATTAGCACAACAGGCTGGGAATGCTGACATGGGCTCATTGCTAATTTTTTCTGTTTAGACAGTGCTCAGCAGGCCTCAGGCAAGCTTCGTTCCCTGGCTTCTGCCCTGGGCTCTCACTTCACCCGCATAGCCATATAGCTGTACACATCCGTCCTGTGGAAGCATCACAGTCGATTGAGTATCCCTTCGGTTGGGATTACCAGGCTCCATTCTGTGTCTGGATTACTGTGAGAGCGCCTGTATCCACTTTATTGTGACCAGCACGGTCAACCACATATTGGTGTTATTGGCAAAAAAGTTTCAACTGGGCAAAAGCCACCAGAGTGATCCGGCATCGCGGGAATCATGGCATAGCTGTCTATTATGAAATAGGTTCATCTATCTGCGCTTGGTATCTCTTTTTGCTTTGTGTTTGTTTTCTTTCCTGTCCTTCCGGTTTTTGAGACAAGGTCTTGCTCTGTGATGCAGGCTAACAGCAATCTCATGATTCTCCTGCCTCAGTGTCTTAAGTACTGAGGTTATAAGTGTAAAGGTGTATGTCACTGCACCTGCCTGCCTCTGTTATGGTTTTATGCTTTCATTTTTTACAGTCATTTGTTTATATGGTGTCTACTTGGTTTGATTTGAGGCAGGGTCTCTTACCGACCCTAAGGTCATGAAGTAGACTAGTTCCGACTCTCTCTGCTTCGTCATCACTGAGAATTCAGCTGTGTACCACTGTATCAGATTTCGTTGTTATTGTTGTCATTAAATCTAGGTTCTGAGCACTAAACTTGGGTCAGGCATCTGCCTGATCATGCCATGATCATGTCAGAGGACAACTTCTGGGAGCAGTTCTCTTCAACATATGGATCTCAGGGGGTCAAAACTCAGGTCATCAGGTTTGATGGCAAGTACCTTTACCTCCTGAGCTCTTTTCTGGCCCTGGGTGTGGGTGTGTGTGTGTGTGCATGTGTGATGCGGTGCGGTATGTTTATACACATGGAGACCAGAGGACAACTTTAGCTGTCGTTTGGCACTTTGCTTATTTGAGGCAGCGTCTCTCAGTGACCTGGAGCTCCTGACATAGGCCAGGCTGGCTGGCTGGCGAGCCCCAGGGTTCTGCTTGCCCCTGCTTCCTCATTACTGAGAGTTCAAGTGTGTGCTGCTGTATCTAGGTTTGCTTTTTAAAATCTGGATGCTGTGGATCGAACTCAGGTCCTTATCTTTGCAGGCCAACTCTTTCCTCAGCGAGCTTCCTCCACAGTTCCCAGGCTGGTTCTCAGTGCGATCAGCAAATACTAACTGAACCTAAACAATAAGTGGGGTGATAGAAAGTAGCTGAAGTGAAAGACACCTGCTTTTTTTTTTAAGTGATTATTGTTATTATTAGTTGTTGTTGTTATTTAAATTATGTGTGTCTATGTATAGTTCTGTGCATGTGGTGTAGGTGTCTCCAGAGACCAGAAGAGAGTTTTGGGTCTACTGAAGCAGGAGTTACAGTTGTTTGTGAGCCGACTAGCGTGAGAACTGAGGTTGGGTCCTTTACAAGAGCAATCGTGCTTTTAATCATTAAGCCATCTCTCTAGCTCGGAGAGTCACCTGTTTCTAAGCCAGCATCCGTATTTGATTGGCTGTTGGTTTTAAGGAAACAGATTTCTTAGCGTTGCAGCATCCTGTTTACAGAGAGTTGGAATGATTGCAGTCACCTCTACTTACGTTCCTCTGGAGCTGTGGTAATAAGTCCTGGAATATGGAGCAGCTGTTTGCGGTTCTAACAGCTAAATAATATATGCATTGTCTTTATTACAGCTGATAGAAACTGGCGCTAAGAGGAGGCAAGCTGAAAAGGTTAGTGTAAGAACTAGCAATTAAAAAAAAAAATGCTGGCCTCTGCTTGTCTCTTCGTTCTAGATCATGCAAACATTTACGTTTGTGCCAAAATGCCCAATTGCCTTTCGAGCAATTACCGAAATGCATTCAGAGATAAAAATGGAGTTCAGGGAAGAATATGTAAGAGATCTTTAATGAGGTTAAAAACTTTATTCATTTGCCAAGTTTCTCTAAAATCCACATCTCCCCCTGCCTCTCATCTTCCTGCAGTTGAATTGTTTTCCAGGAATTTTTGAACAAAGGGGCAAGCCTTGAATTCACTCTGTAGCCTAGGCTGGCCTTGAACTTACTCCATAGCACAGTATAATGGTTAGCTTTAAGTGTCAATGTCGTAGGGTTTCTGCTGCTTCAATAGAACACCATAACAAAAATAGGCTTGGGGAGGAAAGGGTTTGTTTCACTTTCACTTCTCGATACCAGTTTATCATTGAGGGAAGTCAGGGCAGGAACGTGGAAGAAAGAACTGAAGACAGGTACTGAAGACCATGGAGGAAGGCTGTTTATTAGCTTGTTCAGTCTGCCTTATAATGCATATCAGGACCATCTGCCCAGGTGTGGTACCACTCGCAGTGGGATGGGCCTTCCCATGTCAATCACTAATTAAGAAAATGCACCACAAGTTTTCCCATATGCTAATTTGGCAGGGCATATTATCAGTTGAGGTTCCCTGCTCGCAAATGACTATTATTCCTGCCAAGTTGACATAAAACTTGCCAGCAGAGTCAACTTCGTACAACCTAGGATCACCTGGGAAGAGAGTCTCAATGAGGGGTTGTCTACATTGATTAATTTATCCACGTGTCTGTGGGGGGTTGTTTTCATTAAGTCTATTGATATAGGAAGACCCATCTTACTGTGGGCAGCACCATTCCCTATTCAGGGGGTCCTAAACTGCATAAGAGTTGAGAACTCAACCGGCACACACAAGCAAGCAAGCCTGCATGAATTCTCTCTGCTCTCGACTGTGTGTGCGATGTGATTAAGTACGTTAGATTCCTGGCACCTTGCTTTCTCTGCAGTGATGAATTGTAACCTGGAACTGTGGGCTGAAATAAACCTCCCTTTTTCCCAAGTTATTTTTTGTCAGAGTATTTTATTACAGCAACAGAAATGAAACGAGGTATACCCAGGTTGGCCTTGGCCTTAGAATGCCCCGTATCAGCCTCCCCTGAGCTGGGAGGCACTGCGAATGTCTGACTTGTTTAATTTCTCTATCCTCATCTTCCTAGTTCACATCTAGCTTGCAGAAGTAAAGTTAGCTGATGTCTCATGATCTCCTCACACCTCCCTGAAGTCATGGGAGATCTTAATCTGTTTGCCGTTTCCCCCGCCCCCTCTCAGGAAAGTAGTGTCATGGTTTCTTAAAGTGAAAGTTAACTTTCAGATGTGTTTCTCTTGAAAGCCCGATTTAGAGAATTCTATAGCATTGAATTCCAGACAGGGGTTGTAGACAGTCCGCTCCCACCTGAAGTCCTCTAGGACATGGGACTGTGAAGAGGTCCTGAAGTTAGATGTAATGTGTATTAGTCAGCTTTGCATTGCTGTTGACACAGTAATTAAGGCAGCCAACCTAAAAGGAGAAAAGGTTTATTTCAGTCATGGTTCTTCGGCCCATTGTTTTGGGGCCTGTAGCAAGCCGGAACCTCATAGGAGAAATCTGTGGATGAATAAAATGCTCATGAAAGGCAGAAAGAGAGTAAGAGGAAAAGTGGGGGACAGTTTAGGAATCTAATATTCTTTCAGGAGCACTCCCAGTGACTCCACTTTCATCCAGTAGACCCTGTGTCTTAATGGCTCCACTACCTCCTAACAAAGCCATAACTCTGTGTATCAAGTCCTCAACACGTGGGCATTTGGGAAATGTTCTAGATGGAAACTACGGAAGAATCTCAAACTTCCTTTTGGGTACCTAACAAGACCAAGCTAAAGCTTTGGGTAACTCATGGTGATAGTTAATCTTCATGGTCAACTTGGCTAGCTTTAGAATCACCTGGGAGACCCACCTCTTGGTATGTCTGTGAGAGCATTTCCAGGGAGGGAGGTTTAGCTGAGGAAGGAAGATTCGTCTTAAAAATGGCGGCACCATCCCATCAGCTAGGATCTCCGACTGAATAAAACAGAGAAAGTGAGCGGAAGGCACCAGCGTTCATCTCTCTCTGCTTCCTGACTAAGGATACAGGGTGACCAGCTACCTCCTACTGTGTCTCTTGTATTTCCTACCATGATAGACAGTATCCTCAAAAGGTGAGCCACAATCAATCCTTCCTTAAGTTGCCTTTGTCAGGTGTTTGACCACAGTGCTGGCAAAAGTTAATTAACACACTAACACAGCATACTTTGTTAGGAAGTGAGCCTACTTTTACCCATCTGGAGAGTGGCCTTTGTCCCGACGAATACAATAAAATCTCTGCTAAGTGAAATTTAGAGACTATCTTTAAAGGTAGCTTTAGGTAGAAGATTGGGGGGATGATGTCGTTGGTGTTGTAACGATGAGTTACAGCCACCAAGGAACAAAACTCTTAGGTCCTCCGCAGCTCAGTTTTGTCCCCTGTAAAATCTAGGTAATGGAGAAATGTGTTCAGGTTCTGGAATTCTATGAATCAGAAAGGTAAATGTGTGCTGGGTAGATGGGTCAGTAGGTAAGACCTGAGGCACTGAGGCATGAGGACCTGATTTTGGTCCCCAGAACCCAGGTGGAAAATGCCAGATCTGACAGATAGCAGATGCTTGCAACCTAAACTGGGGAAGTGGATGCAGGAGGATCCCTGGGCAATCTACTTGGTCAGCGTAACCTAATGGGTGAGCTCCAGGCCAATGAGAGACCCTGCCTCAAAAAAAAAAAAAAAAAAAAACGGTGAATGGCTCCCGAGGAATGACACCTGAGGTTGAACTCTGACCTCCACACGAATGCACTTGCGCACATATGCATACCTTAAATGGACACATACCCACATATATGTATATACATTTGCTAAATAAATACATAAGATAAATTTAACCATCATTGTAAATGATAGTTACAGTTATAACTGGTCATACCTGGATCTTTAAAATACTTCTCTTTATATGTATAGGGGTGTGAGTCTGTACATGATGAATGAGTATAGTGCCAACAGAGACCAAAAGAGGTCTGACCATCAGATCCCCTGGAGCTAGAGTTAGTTACAAGCGATTGTGAGTCACCTGATATGGATGCTGAGAGTCAAACTTAGGTTTGTTTGTTTTGTTGTTTTGTTTTTGCAAGATCCAAAAAATACTCTTAACCACTGAGTCATTTCTCAACCTTCAGATCTGCATCTTTTGGAAGTAGATCTAAAGGAACAGAAAATGATTTTTTTCAAATATGATGGTTTTTAAAACATTATCTGCACATTCTTTGATAGTCTTCTGATCAAAAGGTGCATTTAATCTCTCCTCTGGTGGCTTATGTTCTGGCCTTAGTGCCTTACTTCTAGTGAACAGAATTCAATGGAAAGAATGCCTCATGACTTCCAAGGCTGTGGTCATGAAGGATAATAGAACTTCTGCTTGGAGGCTCTCTGGGGACATGAAACTTGAAACCTGGAGCCACCATACTAAAACAAAACAAAACAAAATAACTGGGCTGCCTGGAATCTATGTTGTACAGTCCACCTGGAAAGAGATAGTTCCCCAAGGAGCCCCTTCTGTAAGTGTTTGCCCAATACACTCACCAGACACATAGGTTAGCTTCTCTTCCAATCACTTTGACCACGCCCCCTGGTGTATTGGGAGATATCTAGAAAAGCATGGGCCGGCTATCTAATTGGACCTGCTTAGCTCTGGCTGCCATGTTCCGAACTAGAAGTGGCCAGAAGCCATGTGCACCACAGCTAGAAGTGGCCAGAGGCCAGGCGTGCCACAACGAGAGCCACAAGACGCCAGCATGGGGATGGCTCTACCAATCCACCACACAGTATCCACAAAGCTCGGCTGAACCCCAGACAATATCTTCCATACTCGCAGTACACAGTTGGATGAAACTCTTAATGTTTAAAGATTATCCAATGGATTTCTATATTTGGAAATACTCAATTAACAAGATGCCCACACAGTTAGAATTGTTACCCAATATCTAACCGTTTGATAAGTTGCTACCCAGGACTGCTCTCCATCTGTCCTCCTCCATGGTCGATTGCCTCTTTGCCCCTTTTCTCCTCCCCTTCCTCTCCTTCTCTCCTCCCAACTCCTCACTCCCTGACCTTTCATACTGCCCAATCACCAAGCTCCACTGTATATTCAATGGAGCAGTAACAGGAAATTATCCTGCTACAGATCATGTCCCCTGGTCCCCGCCAGCCTCCTCCAGCTGATACCAAGTGATCTAGTCTAGACACCAGATGTCCCCATTCCCAAGTTTGACCCAATGGCAAATTCATGAGCAAAAATAAATGTGGCTCTTGTTTTAAACCACTAACTTTTTATATAGCAATAAATCACCTATGTAGGAAGGCAGTATTCTTGTACTTAATAAGGGGATGGTTGTTTTTTTTTTCTAAACACGAGAAGTAGAAGACTCGGATGATGGAGGTGCTGATAGCAACACTAACAATAATAAACGTAACAACAGAGAACACTTACTGAGCTCTTGTTTAATGGACCGGTCCCTGTGCTAAAGGCTTTATACGGACATAAAAATGGCCAATGAGGTTTTTTTTTTTTTTTTTTTGGCAAGTCTTGGACTCACCTGCCATCACCGAGACTATGGGCAAATAGCCTGATTACTACAGGGGAGTTAGGTTAGCCAAGAGTTTTAGACATCTTGCAGCCAAGTCTCTGGCACTTGGCCTGGACCACTGCAGAGCAGGCTGGATACAGATCAGAGGATAGGACTGTCTCTCAATGCCATCATCCCAATGATCATCGTTTTGGTTAAATGTGAGGTGTCTCCCTCAGACTCATAGGTTGAAAACTTGATTCCCTGAAGGTGACAGTGTTTTTTTTTTGGGGGGGGTGTAGAAACTTCAAGGGTAGAGTTTAGCTGGAGGAAATAGGTGTCCTGTTGACAGGTTCTTGGTGGGTATTTTTTTTTTTTTTTTTTTTTTCCTGTTGCATCCTCTCTGGTCCCTATGTGATATAAAGACCTGCCTATGGGAGCTGCGGAAAGAGCTTAGTCTAATAGTTTATAAAGTGCCCACTGTGCAGCCCTGAGATGCTGAGTGTACATCCCCAGTACCCATGGAAAAGCTGGGTGCGGTGCTGTGCACCTGTGACCCTAACACTGGGGAAGCCAGGAAGAGGCTGGCACATCCTTTGGAGCTTGCTGAGCAGGCAGTGTAGCCAGTCCATGACCTCTGAGTTCAGCACGAGATCCGTCTCAAGAAACTTGGTGGTGAGTGATTGAAGAATCTATCCTATGTCGGGCTGTGTCCTGTGTGTGCATGAAAATAGAACGTGGGCCATTTACTGCTTCTAGATATTGGCTACCCTGCAAACCTACAGAGGACTTTCCTTTCTGGGAGTTAAATCAAATACCTCAGGCTCTTTTTATTTTAACAGTGCAGGGAACTGGTTTAAATTATGATCTTCTTGCAGAAGAAACATATCATGTTTTCCAGAGTGACGACATCTCTTGTTTAATTCTCTCTTTGTGCACATACGCACAAAACACAAACACACACACAACACAACACACACACACACACACACACAGACACACACACACAATTGGACACATACGGGAGTGCAGAGAATGTCACAAGCTACTGCTTCTCATGCTTGAGTGACTTTCCTGTTTACTTGAGGAACTTTGGAAAGAACTTCAATTCCCAGCTCCTTCAGCCTGAGGCTCACAGTGTGTCAATACAGGTTGGGGCGTCTGAAGTCTAAAAATTTAAAATATGAGGAATACCAGAATTTGGCACTTTTTGTGAGATTGACATCCCAGCTTTTAGAGTCTGGGTAACAGATGTTCAACTAGTATATTCAGTATATTCATGCTTGTATGTATATGTGAGTCTTCAGGTAAGTGTGTGGATGTGTGCACATGTACATGTATGCTTTCATTTGGAAGCCAATGTACAAACTTGGGTACCATTCCTCAGATACCATCCACATTGGTGTTTTTATTTATTTGTTTGTTTTAGACAGGGTCCCCCTCCTCCTCTCTCTCTCTCTCTCTCTCTCTCTCTCTCTCTCTCTCTCTCTCTTTTGGTCTGGAGATTACTGCTTTGGCTCAGTTGGTTAACAAGTGAGCCCTAGGGATCACCTGTCTCTGACTCCTCACAGTTGCAATTACAAGTACATGCCACCATACCTGTGGTGGTTTGAATGAAAATGGCCACAATAGGCCCATGGGGAGTGGCATTGTTAGGAGGTGTGGCCTTGTTGAGTAGGTGTGGCCTTGTTGGGGTAGGTGTGGCCTACTCCACAGTTGTAGGAAGTATGTCACTGTGGGGCAGGGTGGGAGCAGGCTCTGAGGTCTCAGATGCTCAAGCTAGGCCTAGTGTGACATTCACTTCTGCTGCCTGTGGATCCAGATGGAGAACTCTCAGCTCCTCCTTCAGCACCAGGTTGGCCAGTGTGCCATGCTTCCTGCCATGATGATTATGAACTAAACCTCTGAACTGTAAACTAACCCCAATTAAACTGTTTTCCTTTATAAAAGCTGCTGTGGTCATGGTGTCTCTTCACAGCAATAAAACCCTAACTAAGACAATATCTGATTTTTGAAATGTAGGTTTGGGGTCAAAATTCATTTCCCCATGTCACCACTGGGTCATCTTCTCACCCCTTATCTGGTATATTCTACTCAACTACTCCAAAATGTCATGTATTTCTAATCCCAAGTATTTCAGATAAGTGACTCTCGGCCTATATAAGGTAGAGTTCATTGGGCTCTGGGATAGTTTCTTTTGTGTCACTCTGACCAAAATACTTGAGAACTACTCTTACAGGAAGGTATTTATTTTGACCTAAGAATCTCAGAAAGGTAATGGTTACTTGTCTCCATGCATATCATGGTGGCTGGAGGGTGGGGCAGAGTTGTTTCTTCACAGCGTGGTAGATAGGAATAGATACAAGAGGGATTTCTTTTGGCTCAGCCTCAGAGGGTGCGGTCCAAGGTTGCTTGGTCCCATGCACTTGAGCAGAACATCATGGTGGGAAGGCGTGGTAGAGACTGGTCCTCACTTCTTGGCAGATGAGAAGCGGAGGAGGGGATGCTGGACCAGAGGAGGAGGTAGCCTAAAGGACAGGCCTCCAGGGATGGATGTATTTCCTTCAGCTGGACCTACATTCTCTCTCTAGCTTCGTCCCAACCATACCATCATACAATAAATCCATCCAAGGGATGAGTCCATTGCTTTGTTCAGAACCCTTGGATCTATCTTCTTATTTCTGGAAATTTCTTCACAGATACACGAACTGTGCTTCACCGGAGATTCAGATATCTGTGTGTGCTTGTGTGTGCCTGTGTATGTGCCCATGTATGTGTGGAGGCCAGAGGTCAACCTGAGTGTTTCCCTTCACCAGTCTCTGACAGAGAGTCAGTCACAGAACCTGGAACTAGCTGAGCACGCTGGGTTGGCTTGTCAGTAAATCCCAGAGATCCTCCTGTCTCTCTGCCTATCCCCAACACCGGAGGTTACAAGTATAGCTTTTTATGTGGGTGTTGGGGACAGAACACAGGTCCACATGCTTGCACAATAAGCACTTTACCAATAAAGCATCTCCCAAGCACAAGTCATCCTTATTATAATTAATAATGGCTGGAAAACTCAAGAATAGTGAAACAAAGGGGACACGAGGGCATCAATCGCAAAAGGACAAACTTACAGCATCTTAGTGCCCAGGACACTCAGGAAAGACCCTGTGTGACCAGGAGTCAGTATTACCTACAGGTTGGGGGCATCCACTGTGATCGTGGAAGCTATCCTTCTGGATACAGAGGCCATTGCCTTATGGAGAATCAGGGCTGTGTGTCTGAGAAATTTCTTTTCTTTTTTTCTCTCTCTCTCCTTCCTCCCTTTGTCCCTCTTCCCTCCCTTGCCTCATTCTTTTTCAGGATCTTCCCATGAAGCTCAGCATGACCTCAAACTCACAATTGATCCTTCTGCCTCAGCTTCCCAAGTGATAAGATTGTATGTGATTCTAGTTTCTATGGGATAGATCTTTTAACTTTGAAACAGGGTTTTGCATAGCCCAGGCTGGCCTCAAAGTCCCTATGTAGACCAGGCTGGCTTCGAGCTCTGGATCTATGATCACAGCTGTGGACACCATGCCTGGTTGATGTGGTGCTGAGGATTGAACCCAGGGCCTCATGCATGCAAGGGAAGTGCTCTGCAATGGAGACACATCCCCGGCTCCTTTCTTTTCTCTTTCTTTCTTTGTTTTTGAGGATCCAATCCAGGGTCTGGAGCATTCTAAGTAAGCAAGTTGCTCCACTAATGAGTCACACCCCAGCCCCTCCCTGTAGTATTCCAACTGGGTTCTCCACTACTGAGCTATACCTCCAGTTCCTTTTATTTTATTTAAAATGAAGCTGCCCCCTCTTTGGGGCATCCTTTGCGAGTTCAGTACCATCTTGGTTGACAAGCCAATGCCTTCACTCTTTCTTTTCAAACTCAGTAGGTATCTATAGCCAGTTCCTGTTGACGCCCCTTCCTGCATCCTGTGTCTGCCGCCTCTAGCACTGCTTGACTGGCTTTTAGTTCTTAAGTGTTTCAACCTCTTGGGTCTGTGAAGTGCTTTGCTCACTCAGACAGAGCAAGCCTCATGCCATTCCCTTAGCCTGCATTTTGTCCTACGTCACTCTCCTTGTGTATGCATGTACTTTTTTTAATGTGTGGAAGCCAGAGGTTGATTTCAGATGTCATCCTCAGTTACTTTCCACTTGAAACGAGCCCCTCCCCCAAACATATTTAATGTGTGTGTGTGTTTGGGTTGTGTGTGATGTGTGTGTTTGTGTTTGGTGTGTGTGGGGGTGGTATCTGGGGGGGGGTTGGTGTGAGTATGTGGTATTTGATGTGTGTGTATGTGGTATAGAGTGTGTGTGTAGTGTGTGTGTGTGGTGTAGTGTCAATGTGATCTGTGTATGTGTGTGTGAGCCTGCCATGTATAATTATATGTCATGACAATTTGCAGGTGACAGTTCTTTTCTTCTACCACGTGGATCTCAGGAACTGAACTCAAATCATCAGGTTATAACTATTCATCTGTTTTGCCCACTCCCCACAATACTCCTGCCCCATGTTTTTCGAGGGATCAGGGACTCAAATTAGCTGACTGGCCAGCAAGCCTGAGAGATCTGCCTGTTTCGCCACGCCATGCTTTTTACATGGGTTCTCGGGGATTGAACTCGGGTCCTTATACTTGTACAGCCAGTGCCTTCCTGACTGAGTCGTTGTCCAGTCTCTGAGCTACACGTCTTAAAGTGTCTGTTAATCCTCTGAACAGAGACATTTGGTTTTTGTTTTGTTCTTTTGGTAGGAAGATGGCATATCATGTCACAGTCCCTGAGAACAACAGGATTGGACCGTGCATTCTAAACTTTCTGGAGAAGCTATGGTGTCATGTGCAAAACCTGTGTGTGTGTGTGTGTGTGTGTGTGTGTGTGTGTGTGTGTGTGGTTTATGAACTTTTCCAACTCTTTTGGCATACCTTTCTTGTCTGGACATTTCTTTTTCCATCTTTCTGAAATGTTCAGCTTGGATTTACTCAGTTGCTATATCCATTTTTCCCCTCCTTTCTCACATAATGTCATTAGTTTATGTAATTTAATAAGATTATGTAATTACAGTAATAAGCACAGCTGGCAAGAAGAGGTTGGGGCGGGGGGGGGGGCGACAGAGTTGTTGGCAGGTGCATCGGTCTAGCGACAACAAGAGCAGAACCCAATAGGTGGAGGGATGTCTAACAGCCGTGAAACTGCCCACACATCCTGGGTATCTGCTGTATCTGTGTTTAACAGCAATGTGGGATGCTAGGCAATGTGATGAGTCAGCTGAGAAAGTTTCTATTGGGCTGGAGGTTTGGCTCAGCTGGTAGAGCACCTGCCTAATATACACAAAGCCCCAGGCTCTATCCCCCATTGCAAGTGATGGGGCACACCTGTTAATCCCAGCTCTCAGAAGATGGAGGCAGGAGGAGCAGAATTTTAGGGTCGTCCTTGGTTGCACAGAGAGTTCTAGGCTGGCCTAGGCTGTGTGAGACCTTGTTTCCGGAGAGGAAGAGAAGGCAAGGGCAGAGGAGAGACGGAAAGAGAGGAAGAGAGAGATTTTCTACTGATTTATTTGTCCTAGTAAATTGGGAAAATAGCAAAAATAGAAACACAAAAAATAGAGTAGTTACAATCTTATAGCATTAAAATAACATTTCCATCTTTGATAAAACATTTTTGTATTTTTAAGACTACAGTGAACTACCAATGCCTGTCTCCTATACTAATAACACTGTAACATTAAGGCCACCCTGTATTAGTGTATTATCTTCCCTGTGGTGGAGACAGAAGGCCACACATAAGCAGTTTAAGGGAGGAGGGCTTCATTTTGGCTCATGGTTTCTTGGGTGTCTCATGGCTGGGAGGGCATGGTAGACAGGAAGCAGGAAAAAAAAATGGTAGGATACAGAAAGAATCCAGGACAAGATAAAACACCCTCTAACTGCTGTTACCCCCCAACCCCCCACCAAGGGCAGAAGAGATGGCTCATAGTTAAGAGCATAGACTGAAGGTTCTCACAGGACCTGAGTGGTTCCCAGAACCCACGCTGGAGACTCACTACCACCTGTAACTTCAACCCCAGGGGATCTGACACCCTCTTGTGGCTTCTGTATGCACACTTCCCCCTTACCATTAAAAAAACAAAACCAAAATACAACAACAAAAGCAGAGCCCAGGTTCACCCCTGCGGGTGACCCATTTTTGACTAGGTACCATCTACCCTTCCCCTGCTTCCTAACAATGACATTGCATTATGAATTCATGATGGAATTAATCATTGATTATGTCTGTTGTCAGAGCCATCAGATCCAGCCACCTCTAGAAATGCTTTCATAGACACGCCCAGATGCACCCTTCTTCAATAATCCCTCAGGCGGCTGTTAATCCAGTCAAAAGGGCAGTTAAAACCAGCCATTCGCCAATTAAAGGCTGTAGTGCATATTCCTGGTGCAGTCTGTTATTCTATATTAGTTATATATATTAGTTATATATTCTATATTAGTCTATATGTTAGTCTATATTTACCTGGTTCCCCTTTTACTGTTGGCAGATACCTTTTGAAACGGTGTGACACGCTTCTCTTCTCTTCTCTTCTCTTCTCTTCTCTTCTCTTCTCTTCTCTTCTCTTCTCTTCTCTCTTCTCTCTCTCTCTCTCTCTCTCTCTCTCTCTCTCTCTCTCTCAGAGCTTAATGTCCCATATCAGATGGAAATAGCCTCCCGTGGATTTTTTTTTTCTTTTCCTAATCCAAAAGGTAGAGGCTTTTAAAAGGCTTTTGATGTATTTTGTCAAACTGTTTTCCATTAGAGTTCCACTCCCGCCAGCCATGCGTAAAGTCTTTGTGCTACCGTGTTTTCCTCCACAAATGAATAGATATCAGAGTTTTTCAAATCTTTGCTAATTTGACAGATTACAATCACATTTTCTTTCATTTCCGTGATTGCCGGCAAGGTGGAAATTATTATTATTATTTTTTTTACCCCCGAATGCCGCTTATTTGCATTTGTTTGAAATTTCCAGTTCTGATTTCTCCGCTGCAAACAGAATCTTTCTGTTGATGAGTTTGATTGTTGATCTGCACTGCGTCATCTTCATGACTTAAAGAAGTCATCTTTGTCTTTAATGCTCAGGAATACTTTTCCAAATGCACCGTTTAACTCTTTATTGCTGAGAATTTTTATTTAATTTTTTTTGATGAGATGTCCAGCTTTTACATCTTCACAGAACGTTCTGATTTTTCAACGTTTCCCTCCATTTGATGCCTGGAAAAATGTAAACTTTTCTTTTAAAGACTTCATAATAATGATTATTATGTATTATAATAATTATATTTATAACATAATATTTATATAATTATTATATTTAAATGATATATTTATATGATGATATCATATATATATAATCATATATATATATGATGATAATGTAACAATAATTATTATTTTGTTTATGTGTATGCAAGTGACTGTGGATGTGCACGCACGTACCTGCCGAGCCAAAAAGAGGCTGTTAGATCCCCTAGGGATGGAGCTACACGTGGCTCTATGTGAGCTTCCTGAGGAACCAAACTCCAGTCCTGCACACGAACAGCAAGGGCTCTTGTCCAGGCTAGTCCGTAACTCCCTGTGTAACCCAGGCTGGCCTCAAAGTTTCAGTCTGCCTGCCCGGTGGGAGAGCACTTACCTAGAAGCTGTGAGACCGGAGGTTCAGCACTCAGTCACACCAGAATGCTGAAGGCTGAGATCTCCAGTTTCCTTTTGACTTTTTCCTGATGATATGCAAATGTAGTATATGCATGTGTGTGGGACTGTCATTAAATGTGCTGGAGGCTGCTTTCACAGAGCAGTATAGAGGAGACACCTCTGGGCACCTCGAGTTTCAAGTGCTTGTTAACAGTCAAGTAGAGACATTGTGTATAAGGTCAGATATATAGCTGTACTCTCGATGCTTGGCCCCAGACGTAAGATGGAAAGGAGAGGCTATGCCCTAGAGGTTGTTCGAGGAAGACAGGCTAATACAGACACGGTTATTCAGGCCTGATGCTGCAAATTCAAGGCATGTCTGGGTACAGAGTGACTTCGAGGCCAGTCTAAGCAGCTTAGTGAGACCATATCTCAAAATAAAAATTCAGGGTCTGGGGTGCTGTCTCAGCGGGTTAAATAATTGCTATGTAAACCTGCTGACTTGAGTTTGGATCCTCACCACCCCCATAAAAGCTGGGTGCAATGGTGTGTACTTGTAACCCGTGCCCTGGGTGGATGGAGACAGGCAAAACCTGGGGGCTTAGTGACTAGGCACCCCAGACAAAATGATGAGCTTTTGGCTCAGTGGAGGGTGATAGCGGAAGACATCCAGCATCAAGTCTGGCCTTTACACACTCATGCACAAGTGCACACAACTGCAAATGTATGCATACACACACATCGGATAAATGAAAAGTCAAAAGAGGGCTGTGTGGGTAGCTCAGTGGCAAGACACTTGCCCAGCGTGTGTGAGGCCCTCTGTTCAATCACTAGTCTTACCAGCATGCAAGAGTCTGAGCATGGCAGGAGCATGGCAACTTTGGGGTTATCTTGGGCTACATAAGGGGTTACTTCTAGGCTGGGCTGCATAACAATATTTACTAAGAAAGGCCGTATAAGTATAAATGCCCAAAGCCTGTAACATATATTCCGTTTTCAGTATGAAACTTACTGAAGGGACAAAAGAGTCAGCACATTGTTAGGCAAAGTGATGACAGTGTGACTGGGTGCATGTGAGAAGGTCCTCATTTGGTCATCATCTTCCCAGTTATTCATTCCCTTTTTTTTTTTACATGTTGCATATGCATCGGTCCTATAGGTTATTGCACATGGATGCAGTACCCACAGTGGCCAGAAGAGGGCGATAGATTTCCCTAGAGCTGGAGTTACGGGCAGTTGTGAGCCACCCTGGAACTGAACTTGGGTCTTTTGCCAGTTAAGAGAACTGCTGAGCCATCTCTCTAGCCCCTCATTGCCTTTTAAAGATGACATTAAGCCATCTAAGGATGTTTGCTGTGCTCTAGAGTGGATTAAAGCCCATCATGTTTCTAGTGAGTGATTTAAATATTGCATAGCTCATTTATAATTGAATAATGTCATGGTGGCTCCCCCCACACCCTCCGCCAACCCCCACTCCATTTTGATGGCATTCTCTCCAAAAAAGGCTGTTTTGTTTTCTCTTTCCAAAATAAACATGAATCTGCATAAGAAATCAGGAGTCTGTGAAAGGAATCAATAAAATTAACTGGAATCAGCTCTCATGCTTTGAATGCATTGCACACTGCTATTAGGAGAAAGAGGGAATGGGTTCAAAGAGGAGCCAGAGTTTAAAGGACTGACCTACTTCAAGGAGATGAATATTTAAAAATAAGAGCTTTAAAAAATAATGTATTTATACCACTGGGCCAAAGCTCACAGCAATATTTACAAGAGGGCTGCCATTCCAAAGCTGGAACACACAGGGTTGGTGCTGTATTGATAGGAATACCTGCCCTTCTAGAAGGAGCAGTGGGCTCTGAGTCTAGATGTGTACTTTATTCATGATACACGTTTCAAGTTGGATGCTTGAAGGCCTGGTGGTACATGTAATCTCAGCACACAGGAGGCAGAAGCAAGTGGGATAGCCTCAAGTTTAATCCAAGCCTGGGCTACATGGAGGGTTCCAGGCCAGAATGGGTTACATAGCAAGATTTTGTCTCATAAAAACAAAACAAAACCTAAAGGCTGGGCATAGTGCTTCATGCCTGTAATCCATACATTTGGGAGGGTGAAGGGGAAGAACTCACCAGAAGGTTGAGAACTGCGCAGGCTCAGTGGAGATTTCCTCTGTAGTCCAGGATGGTCTTGAACCTCTGAAGCTGAACTCTGAGCTGGCAGGCGTATGTCAGCATGCCTGCTTCCCTGCGCTTTGAAATGCATTTTGGATGCAATCTTATTCTGGGAGTGAGGCCACATGTCTTTTGGTTTCCTGCTGAATTTGGTTTGCTTCTGTTTAGAGTCGTATCAGCCTCCTGAGGCTGGGAGCAGCAGATACCATTCCTGTCCCCATGGAAGGCATAGGCACCTTTACCTCTCAGAAGTGGTTCTCTCTTCGGACTTTGGACAGTTTTTCATCCTAATGCACTGATCAGGTCCAGCTGACAGCTCAAAGGCTCCTCTGTAGCTCTGTCTTCTGTGTGACTCTCTGCTCTCCATGTGGCCCGGTGATTCTGAATGACTTGCTCTCTGCTGACTTTGTGACGGTGCACTTCTGCAATGCAAACACTTGGGGAGGTGGAGGTAGGAGGATCGGGGATTTAAGGGCAGCCTGGGGTAGAGGGAGTCCTGTGTCAAAAGGAACACCCTTTGAATGTTGCATGTGCTTTTGTGTACATGGCTACAACAGTGGCTAGGTGCTTCGTGTGTCACTATTAGTGTACCAATGGCTAATTGGAACTCAGTTGCCTTGCCCCCTACACTCAAAGTGTATGATGAGTTTATGTATGGGAGACAGAGCTCTTGCATCTCTTGGCCCCTGGAAATATCCTTTTTCCCTTGTAGTGCTGGGGTTAAAACCGTAGAGCCTTTTGCATGCTCGGCAAGCACTCTACCACTGATCTATGTCACCAGACCCCACTTTTTGTTTTTGTTTATTTTTAAGATGGGGAATCTTCCTAGGTAGCTCCCAAACTAGCCTCAAACTCATAACTTTCCTGCCTCAGTCTCTGAAGTCCTTGGTTTACAGACTTCTGCCTTCTACTTATCTTTCTACTTATCATGCTGGGAGTTAAATCCAGGGCATTGCACATACTAGACATGTAGTCTTTTATTGAGCTACAATTCCAGCTTACTGCTTTCTTTCTTTCTTTCTTTCTTTCTTTCTTTCTTTCTTTCTTTCTTTCTTTCTTTTCTTTCTTTCTTTTTTTTTGTCTTGTAGTGGTGGAGAATAGAACCCAGGGCCTTTGTGCACGCTAGGCAAACATTCTACCAATGAAATGCATCCACGCCTACATTATAAGTATGTTACTCAAAGAAATGATTTTAAATGTCTGTGGCTGCATGTGAACCTACACACATATATGTGTACCATGTGCCTGCAGGAGCCTGTGGAGGCCAGAAGAGGGCACCAGACCCGGAGTTACAGGTGTTTATTAAACTGCCTAACTTGGGTGCTGGGAACTGAACTCAGGTCTTCTACAAGAGCACTGAGCCATCTTTCCAGCCCCGGTTCATAGATATTTTAAATACCCCATACTGGGTTATTTTTTTTATTTTTTTCTATTTTATTTATTTAATTTGTGTGTGTGTGTGTGTGTGTGTGTTGTATGTATGTATGTATGTTAAATGTTATAGTGAATTCCCAATGAATGTAGTTAATTGAAAATCTCTGTGGGACTTCAATTTCTTTTTATCTTTAAAATTTTGTATTTTAGGAAGTTTTACTGTAGTTCAGGCTATGTTACTGACGAAGACCTTGAACTCTTGATTCTGTATCTACCTCCTAAGTGCTGGGATTCTAGGGCTGCACTACCATGTCCAGAATCTGGAATTTTCCTGCCCTTACAATGCCTACTGGGTTTGAAGGAATCAAAGCCCAAGAGAATTGGTGGGGGAATAGGCCAAAGGGTATTGGTATGAATAATTATTTCAGAAACAGAATTTAAATTTCATTAGGAGTATTCTCATTAGAAAATTCTGATTTCCAATTACTTGCCTGTTACTGTGCGAGGTGAACTTGCTTATTAGCACTACTGTGTCCCCTGCTCGGTTCTCCACCATCTCTGTTCATAGCCATCATAGAATGTAAAATGAGCACAGACTGGGCTTTTTAATCTATTTGGACAATTTGCAAGCGTGCAGCCCACTGTAATGGAATTTGAGATGTCGTGCCAAAGGATTTTTGTTTTCTTCTCATTCTGAAGTCCTTGTGCTATTTGCTTTTGCTTTATTTGAAAAAGATTCTGGGCTGCTGCCAGGGACAGTTTGGAATCACTTGTAACTATATTAGCTATACACGCAGCTGCGTGGGCTGAAGATCGGGCTTATTGTTGGTGCTGGGCTGGGTGATGGCTTGTCTTTAATTATTGTGATAGAATTTGTAAAGGCATATGAGAATGTAGGAGTCTGGGGATTTCATAGCTAGAGCAGCTTCAAAAGTGTCTCAAGTTTCTATAGAATTTTCCTTGACCAGCTTTAATTTTCAATTTGTTTTAGATTTATTTTTTCCAAAAAGCATACATCCTGTTTCCCTCTCTGTCTCATCTATGCTTTCCTCTTCCTCTTCTTCCTTCTGTTATTATGATTATAATCATGATAATCATTATCATGATTATATCATTATGATTATATCATTATATGATTATATCATTATGGTTATATCATTATATGATTATATCATGATTATATTATTATGATTATATCATCATTATTATTATGAGACAGGGTATTTCTATGTAGCCTGGGCTGGCATCATATTATTCTGATCCTCTTGTTTCAACCTCCATAGTTCTGGGGTTATGTGGTGTGTGTGTGTGTGTGTGTGTGCACATGTAGGTGTGCATGTGTACATGCATGCATTTATGTGCATTTAATGCTTCCAGATGCATGTGAACATGTGTGTGTAGATGTCAGAGGTCAACATCAGGTTGAGACAGAATGGCTCACTGAATTTTGAGCTCACTAGTTTGTCTAGGTTGGCTGGCCAGTGATCCCCAGAGATCCTTATGTCTCTATCTCTCTGGAGCTAGAATTACAAGCATGAGCCATTTCCTCCAGCTTAGAGTTTTGTTTCGTTTTAATGTAGATTCTGAGGAGTCAAACTCAGATCCTCATGCTTGCAAAGTAAACCCTTTACCAACTGAGCAGTTTCCACACACACACACACACACACACACACACACACACACACACCACACCGTCCCTGAGAAGGTTTTTTTTTAGGAAGGGTACCTGGCTCCACCCCTCAAGCTAGCTTCCTGTCTTGCAGTGTTGTCTCTTGCTCTTGAATAGACCTTGCGATCTGCACCAGGAGCTCAGAAGCCAGTGCAGTGATTTAAGTCTCCAGAACTTTGATGGTTCTAGAACCATCTAGAAGATGGATCTAGAATCACCCAGTTAATGGATCTCTCCATATGTCAGTGAGAGTTTCTGAGCCCATTAAGGAGGGAAGACCTACCCTGAATGTGGGGAGCACCATTCCAACAGCTGCTGTTCTAAAATGAATAAAAAGGAAAAAAGCAATTCAAATGCTAGCATTCATCTTGCTCTGCTTCCTGACCATGGATACAATGTGCCCAGCTGCTCCACACTCCAGGTGCCATGCCTTCCCAATCAAAATGGACTGTATCCCCTCAGACTGTGAGCCAAGATAAACACTTCTTCCTTAAGTTGCTTTTGTCAGGTGTTTTGTTGAAGCAACAAGAAAAAGAACCAATACAAAAAATAGCGACTGAAATTATTTCTTTTTCTTGATAAAGTTACCTAGATTCAGGTATTTCATGACAAAAGGGGAAAAATAAGTAGAGTAAGATCTGAAAGTTGGATGCAGAGAACAAGGAATAACAAAGAATGGGAACTAACACCCAGATTTCTGCTTTATGAGTCTGGGAGAGTAGAGAGCAGTCAATGTGATTGACAGGACAAGGTCGGCCAGAAAAAGGGAGTAAGCTAGTGAAGGAGTTTGGTTGGGGGTCTCTTTGATTTATCAGGCGATGCTTACATCGGGACAGCTTTGGGAGCTACAGACCCACAGATGTAGCTTCAATGGGAATAGGCAAGTATTTCCTAGCATTTTTTTGGATGAGGTTGGATTGTGTAGGGTTTCTTGGTCTCTCTGGGTCTCCACAGAAGTCTGCTGTGCCTTCTGAGCCCGCGCCGCCGCCGAGGCAGTCAGCTTTAGATGTGTTCTGAAGCATGCTGGGAATGAAGTGGCTCTCAGCACTTGCTTGGCTGTGAGGTGCAAGCGTAGTCCATCATCGGTCAGGACTGGGAGTTACTGAATCCATCCAGTAACAATGCATTGAGTTGGTATAATGGAGACTTGAGTGAATTTGAGTGACTAGAAAACAAACTGTTAGGGTTTGAATTGGAAACACCTTGTAGTCAGTCACTCATGATTGAGTGATTGGTCCCCAGATGTTAGCACTGCTTGGGGAAGTTATGGGACCTTTAGAAGTTGATGCCTACTGGAGGAAGTGGGTCCCTGGGAGTGAGTCTTGCAGATTTAGAACGCAACCTCTGGTTCTGACACTCTCTGCTTCCGGGCTTTCTGCAGGCAGATGGCTCCTACCATACAGACTCACTCTCCTCTCACCATAGACTGAGTAAAGCCAATAGATCTTTCCCACCATGAAGGATGCAAAAGCAGGTAATTCATCGTCTCTGCCTCTTGTGATTTGGATGGGAAATGTTTCCCACAGGCTCATTCATGTGTCTGAACACTTGGCAGCTGACTAGTGGTACTGCTGTGGGAAGTTGTCAGGTCTTTAGAAGATAGAGTTTTGGTGGAGGGAATGGGTCACTGAGAGTGGAGTTTTAGGTTTTATAGCCTAGCCCCGCTTCCTAGTAATGGGTCTCTGCTTGTAAGAAGCCAACCTCATACTTCCCTAGACACACTTTCCTTCTCTCTGTGGTGAACTTGATCTCCAACTCCCACCCCCATCCCCTATAAGAAAAACTGTTATTTCTTAAGTTGCTTTTGTCAGGGCATTTTATCACAGCAATAGAAACAACAACAACAAAATCAATATTCCACCCTAAAACACTTTGTCTGTAAGAAGGAAGATGTTTGACCTACTTAAGTCCACTTACCGAGGAGACCAGGGTGGGGCTGTGAGCTAGACCGTGGGTAATATGTGTTTACTGGTGTTTGTTGTTGCCTCTTGGTTTCCGATCAGTTTCACTAGTATGCAGAATACCTGTCCTTCCTTTACCAAGAGAAATACCATCATCCAATTGAATCTAGCCTGACAGACTTTGTTTACACAACACTGAGTAGAATATAGTGAATAGACTGTACACACTGAGAACTTAACAAAATAGGTTTCTACTTTTGAAATGTTTTAGAAAGAGTTATAGAATTGTACAAACCACATTAAAACTGATATAAAATAGATACTTAAATAGCTATTCAAATTAACAAAAGTAAGCCATGAGTACAGTGTTTGCTTGCTTGGTGATTTAGTTGATGATTTATATGATTTCCTTGAAATATATGATTTCCTTGTTCTGTTGTTAATTCAGAGACTTCTGGGTATGGGTCATTCACAATGTTCTATACTTGATTTTGCCTATTTGAGATAATAGTGAGAGACATCAACCCTTGAGATTGGAATTTCTTTTTTTAAGGTTTATTTTTAGGTGTGTGTGTGTGTGTGTGTGTGTGTGTGTGTGTGTGTGTGTGTAGGGGAATATGCGAGTGAAGTTTCCACAGAGGCCAGATCCCTCTGGAGCTGGAGTTATAGGTAATCATGAGCGGCCTAGTGTTGATGCTGGGAACTGAATTGGGATTCTCTGTAAGAGGAGCATGTACTCATGATCTCCATTTCCTTGAATGGCTTCTGGTATAATTCAGCATGTGACAAATTCTCTAATTTTGTTCACTTGAGACATCTTTATTTTGCTTTCATAGTTGATGGATTATTTTGTCATATGCAGAAGTCATTTAGGACTTTTAAAGATATCATTATACTGTCTTCTGGCTTCCATAGCTTCTCACGAGAAATTCACTGTTATCTCTGATATATTCCTCTGTATGTGACATGTCACTCCCCCCTCTAATTTCAAGAAGTTAAGATGTGGTTATCTTAATCTTTATCCAGCTTGGGTTTTGTTGACCTTGTATCTATCAATTTGATATTAAAGAAATATGGAAGGTATAGATATATTTCTTCATCTTCTGTGTACAATTCTTTCCCCCTTTTCCTCTGGGACTCCAGTAGCACGTATATGAACTCATTGGTATCATCACACAGGCAGACCTATGAATCTCTGTTCATTGTTTCTCCTTCCTTCCTTCCTTCCTCCTTCCTTCCTTCCTTCCTTCCTTCCTTCCTCTAGTGATAGCTTCTACTGACTATCCTGACTTTGTTGACTAGTTTGCTAGCTCTCATCTGTTATTAATCTTGTCCAATTAGTGTTCTCTTCACTTCTATAATTCTTATTTATTTTACATGGTTTCTAATTTTGAGGTTGAGATATCTTATCTGTTCATTCATCTTGTATGTAGTTTTTCATTAAGAATATTATGAGTTGGGCTAGGGAGGTGGCGTAGTGCAGGGATTCTCATTTATCCTAATGCTGTGACCCTTAAATGTGATACCTCATGTTGTGACCCCAACTAAAACATTATTTTTGTTGCTACTTCATGACTGTAATTTTGCTACCACGATGAATCATAATGTAAATATCTGATATGCAGGTTATCTGATATGTGACCCTGATAAAAGGGTCATTCAACCTCCAAAGGGATTGTGACCCACAGGTTGAGAACCACGGGCTTAGTGAGTAAAAAGCAAAGCATTTGCCTTTCTAGTGTCAGGTTCTAAGCTTGGATCCCCAGAACTCATGTAAGGCCAATGTTAGTAGTATGTGTCTATAATCTCCGCACTCTTACAGCAAGATGGGAGGACGTGGGTCGAATGCCCAGGAGGAAGTTTGATTTTTAATCAACTTTAGGCAACTAACAAGCATGTATTAGAAAGACTCTGGACTATGTTGTGTTCTTCCAACTGGATCTTTATTTTTAACAGACAGTTGACATGTCTGGACTCACTCTGGACTTATTCTCCTCTAGTACTTAGGCAGCCAATGGCACTGTCACTAATCAAATCATTCCTTACAGCTTCCAGTCACTATGTCCCCAATACTTGCTATAGGCTACAACATGTGTGTGCAATTTAGTTACAAGTCAAGAATTTTGGTGGATTTTGCATGTGAATTTTGTGAGTTTATGCCATGTGCAATTACCTCCACCACAGGATTTCCCATCCATGTCCTTGGCTGTCTTTCTAGCTCCTAAGTTTTCTTCTTTTATTTCAAGCCAATTAAGACATCCTATCATGCCTAGGTGGATGCATTCTATGCCAGGTCCTTGGGTAAAAAGCTATTACAAATTCATAATGTGGGAAGCACACTGGTTATGACGTTTGACCTTGTAAAGAAAGAGAATTAACTTTTAAAGATTTTATTATTATTATTAATTACATGGAGAGTGTGTGTGTGTGTGTGTGTGTGTGTGTACATGCACTTGAGTGCAGCGCTCATGGAGGCCAAGAGAGAGCATTAGACTCCTGGAGCTAGAGTTAAAGGCAACTGTGAGTCATCTGACCTGGGTGCTGGAATCAAACTCAGATCTTCTGCATGAGCAGCACATACTCTTAACCAACGAGTCATTTCTTCAGCTCCAGGAGGTACTTTTTTCAAAGGAAGATTTGAAAGGATATGGATGATTATTATATATAGAGAGAGAGGGGAAAAAAGAAAGCATCATGTGAATTCTCTCTGTGTGTATATGTGTGATGTGTATGCATGTGTTCCTCTGTGGTGTGTGTGTATACACATGTAGGTGTATGTGTGTGCACATGCATGTGGAAGGTGAATATTGGCGTCAGGTATCTGCTTCAATTGTTCTATTCATATCTACTATCTATCTATCATCTATCTATCTATCTATCTATCTACTACTATCTATAGATAGGGTCTTATGATCATGGAGCTCATCGATTTTGCTGGACATGATCACCTCCGAGGATGTGCCCTTCTCCACATCCCAGCACTGGCATTACAAGTGCGTGCTGCTATGCTTGGCATCTTTTGTGGTTTTATGGTTTGGAATCAGCTCTGTGTGCTTGTGTGACACTCTTTTTACAGACTGAATTATCTCCCCAGCCCATGGGAAACTCTCTTTATCCATTCTTACATTGAACTGGACACCCTGTGATTTGGGGGGCAGGGGGGAACCTGACACACAGTGTACTTGTTGTGGTTTGGGTGTGGCTTGGACCCCAAAGGCTCATGCACTTAGAAGCAGATGCAGGGATCTTTGGAGGTGGTGCTATTTGAGGGGGTGGGGCCAAGTGGGCAGTGATTAAGACATGGCTACCTGAAAGGATTAAATCTGTGTTGAGGTTGTTTGAGCTGGTAGAAGAGGCCTAATTTCCTACAGAAGGGGGTTGTTGTAGAACAGAAAGCTTGGCTCTTCTTCAGAGCAACCTTCTGTTGTTCTTCTTGCCATATGGCTTGCCTTTCTCTGTGTCTCTATCTCTTGCTCTGTCTTTCTTTCTCTCTCTCTGCCTCCTCACACATTTCACAGCTAGGAACACTCACCAGGGACCAAACATATGGGATCACCCAAACTTAGACTTCATCTTCTCTCTCTTCTTTTTAATTTAATTTAACTTTTATGTATATGAGTGTTTTGCCTGCATGTCTGCCCAGAAGAGGGCATTGAATTCCCCAGTACTGGAGCTACAGATGGTTGTCAGCTGGCATACGGGTGTAAGAAACCAAACCCAGTTCCTCTGCAAGAGCAGCAAGTGATCTTAACTGGTAAGTGGTCTCTTTAACCTTCTCCTCTTCTCCTTTTAGCATCTTCTGTTTAAAAAAAGTTTTTTTTTTTTGGTTTTTCGAGACAGGGTTTCTCTGTGTAGCCCTGGCTGTCCTGGAACTCACTCTGTAGACCAGGCTGGCCTCGAACTCAGAAATCCACCTGTCTCTGCCTCCCAAGTGCTGGGATTAAAGGCGTGTGCCACCACCACCCGGCTAAAAAAGTTTTTCGTTGATAAGTATTTCACTACGTAGTCCTAGCTGACCTGGAACTTGCTCTGTAGATCAGGCTGGCCTCAGATTCAAAGAGATCTGCCTTCCTCTGCCTCCTGAGCACTGAGATTACTGTGTGTACCACCATGCCCACCCTGACTTATTTTAATTATTTAGTTATGTATGTATGTCTCTCTCTCTCTCTCTCTCTCTCTCTCTCTCTCTCTCTCTCTCTCTCTCGTGTGTGTGTGTGTGTGTGTGTGTGTGTGTGTGTGTGTGAGAGTGTGTGTGTGCATGTTAGTGTGAGAGAGAAGATGCCTGTGGAGGCCAGAAGTGATTGTTGGAATCCTCTGGAACTGGAGTTGCAGATGATGATTTTGAATTGCTTATAGTGGACACTGAGAACTGAACTTAGGTCTTCAAGAGCAGCAAACACTTTTAACCTCTGGCCTCCTTCCAGGCCCAACCTTCTTCTCTTAATAAACTAGTCACACTCATATATGCTTCTCCCTCTCCCTCAGATGTGATGGTAAATGCCTGCTGAACCATTTCATTGGCCTGAATTTGCACTTTTGACTTAACAGCAAGTGCCAGGGTGAGGCTACTGGCCATGGGCCACACCTTGCAAATTAGATGCACAAAGCCAAAGACCTCTTCAATGAACTCTCCTTCCTGCTCTTTCCTTGGAGTTGGTAGCAATGGAGGAATTGGCATGAAAATTTTTCACTTGGTGTTGATAGTCAGGGGCATCTTTGGGATCATTAATCAAAATTTAATATGTATTTATTTTTTGGAAATTTATTTCATGGCTTGCTTAAGTTCCACAACCAAGAACCGTGTTTTAAGAGACTCATGAATAACATCTTGAGAAACGCACACACCTGCCATATATTCTCTGTGTTCCAACTATTACAGCAGGTCCTGGGTCCTGGGGAAGGCAGAGATAGGAGGCTCCAAAAGCTGACAGACTGCAGGGTGGGGTTCTTTTGGGATTACAGATGCTCACTCGCTGACTCCAGAATCCTGATCTTATGTGTCATCCAGAAGCATATTCTGGCTACCATGCCAACTCAGAGTTTTAAAGAAAATACCTCTGAGTTAAGAAACAACTCCATGAAAAAAAGAAAAGAAAGGAAATAACTCCATGTGTTTAGATCTACCACTACCCTCCTCAAAGCCCCAGTGTGTCTGTCAAAGAGTCGGCCTCAGCTTGATGCTGTGGGAGATGATGGGACCTTGAAGAGGTGGCCTAGTGGGAGGTTTGTAGAGGTGAGGCCCCAACTCTTTGCTCTTCATCTCTTTTTGTCACACTAGTGTGACACCTCACCACAGTCCCCGAAGTGTAAGACTTGCATCTCCACAAACGAGCTGTTCAGCCCAGAACACGGTGGAAAAGGGAAGCTGATTCGAACACTGTGAGAATTCTAAACTCAACCCTTGAATGCAGGAGTTGTTAGGAATTAATTTTCTAGTTGGTGCTGAAGTGAAAATAGGGTTTGGGGATGCACAAACCAACCCAGCAACCTGGTCTTCTATGTCAAGACTGGTAGTGTCTTGGGAAAATATTTATTTTCCCTAAGGCAAGAAAGGTCGGGCATGCTGTGTAACCTGGCAACTCCATCTCTGGGGACACATATGCAGGAGCCATCTTTCTATTCTGTCATTCTTTCCACTCCAGACTCCCTTCTTTGTTTCTTTCTGGATTTAATATTTTATTTTTCCCTTTTTACTATTATAATGTGTGTGTGTGTGTGTGTGTGTGTGTGTGTGTGTATGATATGCATGTGTGAATAACATCTCTCTCTCTGTTTTGTGTTTGTGTGTGTGTGTGTGTGTGTTATGCATGTGTGAATAGCATCTCTCTCTGTTTTGTGTGTGTGTGTGTGTGTGTTATGCATGTGTGAGTAGCATCTCTCTCTGTTTTGTGTGTGTGTGTGTGTGTGCCTATTTTTGCATGTATGTGGAGGACCAAGGTTGATGTTGGGAGCCATCCTCAATGGCTCTTCCTTCTTATTCACTGAGGAAGGGTCTCTCAATCAAGCCCAGAGCTTGCCTATATGGGTAGTCTCTCTCTAGCCAGCTTGCTCTGGAGATTCCCCCGTCTCTGCCTTCTGAAGCTGGAATTACAGGCAGCTGCCATGCCCACCTGGCATTTGTGTGGTTTCTGGACATCTGAACCTTTCCCGTCTTTATATGTGTGCAGGAAGTGTTTTAAGTACCTGGGTCATTCCCCAGGTCCTAGATTTACTGTTTTATCTGGAAATATAAGATGAAACAACCCTTTTCTTTTTCATAATGCTTTTGATCATGGTGTCTTATCATAACAACAGAAATCAAACTATACCAGACTCCACACAAGTGGGTACGGGGAAGCCATCATCTGTGCTGGCTAAAGACTTTCCAGTACAACTACTTGGGCATCCCCTATGCTCCTTTAGGCAACCCCTCACCTATGCTCTGCAAGCAAGCACAATAAACTAATTTGATCTCCAGGATGAACCGTGGTGGCATCATATTTTAGTTTGTGGTTAGGACCTTATGAGGAAGGTTTGGGTATTGCTTACATAGCCACAGGGAAAGAATTCTCACAACATCCGGGCCTCCCTGACCAGCTGAAGTACTCAGTGAGTTTGAGCCCAGAGACATCTCAAACACAAGGCCAAAGCTCCTGAGAAACAATAATTGGGGATTATCTTCTGGCTTCTACATGCATGCACATACACACATGTGAACATGCACATGTGAACACACACACACACACACACACACCACACATACACATACACACAGAGGTCCAGACACACATATGCCTCTCCTCTGAGAAACTTGAATCTAGCAGAAACCCCTCCCCCACTCAAGTTCTGCTGAAGTCTGTCTGCTTTGCTTATTTATATCATTGTTGGGAGTTTGGCTCAGTAGTTCATTTTCAAAGTAGCCTCCGAAATAGTTTTCTAATATTATCCCCTCCGCCCTTCATCTATCTTCCACTGTGGGATTCTTTGGGGAGTACAGCGTGTGCTTCCCGTCAGCTCATGCTGGCCTGGATACAGACTGCACCTGTCCTGGGTGATGCTGGGAAATGATGGATGACCGTACTTCCCGTGGAGGGTCAGGTCACTTTGTACTTCGAAATATCCATTGCTTTGGACACATTGCAAGGGCCTTAGCCACAAATGTATCTCATAAGAAATGGGGCCAGTGAGGATAGGGAAGGGCCTTAATGGAAAGGCAGCCATTTAAATGGAAAAGATACTTAATGGTCTGTGGAAAGTGTGTATGTATGTATGTGTGTATATGTAGGGGTGTGCACATGGTACAGTGCATGTGTGGAGATCCAGGGACAACTTGGAGCAATTGGTTCTCTCCCTCCTCCACAGAGGTCATGGAGATTGAACCCTGGTCATCAGGCTTGGCAATCTCCTTCGCCTGCTGAGCCATGGTGTTGGTCCTGACTTGTCTTTTGAGTTAGGGTCTCAAAAGTTGTTTCTGTCAGGCATTTTGTCACAGCAATTAGGAAAGTAACTCATGTATGGATATCAATCCCTAGAGAGAAGACCCATTCAGAGAGGGGGGGTGGGGCATGAAGAAAGCAATGCCTTGTAACCACTGATGTTCCCAGCATGCTCTGAGGGGGTCCATTAAGGGCTGTCTCAGGGAGGACACTAGGGAAAGGGTTGACTTAGCTTCTACTCTGTTTCCCCTGGAGCCTCTTTGATTTGAACATTTTAAGTATATTGGGTGTGTCTTTCAGGAATGGATGTGAAATAACTATGAACGTGATTTGTGTGTGTGTGTGTGTGTCTGTTTGAGGAACATCTGGTCATTAAGTAACATCTGCACCAGATTGTCTTCAATGTTCATGTGAAGCTAACAATACATGGAGTCCAAAGGGAAGAGAAAGATCCTATCTTGGTTTTCTTGAGATAAATTGTTTTGATTTTTTTAATTGAGCATGTAATTGGTTTAAATCATGAAATCTATAGGTATGTGTGGAGGTTAGAGGACAGCGTGCTACAGTTCCTTCTCCCCTTCTACCGTGTGGGTCCCAGGAATTGAACTCAGGTCCTCAGTCTTGTCAGCAAGTGCCTTTACATGCTGAGTTATCTTATGGGCCACCATGGCTGGTTTTTTTTTTTTTTTTTTTTTTTTTATGTTTTATATGATGTTCTTTAATAGTTTTGTTTGAGAGTAAAAAAGGGCAATTTATGAGGTTGAAACTCTGATTTTTTTTTAAAAAAAATAATTTATTTTTAATTAAAATATAATGAAGCCATTCCCTCCTCCTTATTCTCGCCCCAAGTCCTCCCATGTTCCCCCTGCCTTCCTCTCAAAATTCCTGGCTTCTTTCCTTTAATTATCACTGTTACACACAGAGATAAATATATAAATATAACCTGCTAAGTCCACTTAGTATATATTTTTCGGGCTGATCTGGTATTGGATAACCAATTAGGATATTCCTCTCTGGGGAAAATAATTTCTCCTTCTGTCAATTCCTCATCTACGGGTAGGACTCCATGTACTTTTCCCATCCACAATGGCATGTTAAGGAGTGTTGACATGGTTCAGGTCTTGTTCAGCCGTATTGAGATTTCATGGATATAGCTTCCCTGTTTTATCTAGAAGACACAACCTTGCAGCAGAGTGCCCTCTGCCTCTTATAATCTTTCCACCCTCTCTTCCCCAGTGTTTACTGAGCCTTCCCTGTATGAACCATATTGTAGATATATCCTTTGGGGCTGGACACCCCACAGGCAGTTACCTGCTACATTTTAACAGCTGTAGTTTGCTGTAATAGCCCCTATATGCTGCTCAAAAAGCTTCTTCAATAAAAGGCGAGAGCTACACTCATCTGTGGGCATAAGGATAAGTATTAAGAGTGTAGTAACACATCATACTGGTTTAGTGAAAGTGGCAGTATTAAGTTCTTCTCGAAGACCCATAACCTCACTAGCCATGAGTAGTGTGCTAGGTTTCCAGTGCCAGGTATGACTTCCCTCCTGTTGAGTGAGCATTAAGTATGTTAGACAGGTGTTGGTTCTACCAAGACACGAATGCCATTATAGCACTTTTAGGAATATCTTGCCGTGGCGGTTAGTGTTGTCCTTCATAGGTGTCACAGATGGGTAGGACTACTGCTCGCTTTCCTCCCTCAGCAGCGCATGGACCATCTTCTGGTACTATGAAAGCTAGTCCTCAGGGAAGAGGCTTTCAAGTCATATCAACCTCAGCTCCTCTTAAGTCCTATGTCTTCAGCGATAGGGACTTCAAGTTCTTGAAGTCATGCAAGGGCAGCAGCAATAGCCCATATTGGTTTGGGAGTCACTTGGACTACCTTGATAAACATTTCAAAAAGAGATTTCTCATGCTTGATGGTGGGGATTTTGTTAGATAATCTACAACTCTTGGCATAGCATTACTACCCTAAGTGGTATATATATGTATGTATATGTGTGTGTGTAAACACATGCACTTATGGTTACTATATATAATCTTAGGTTATATTGTTACTATATATAATCTTAGGTTATATGGTTACTATATATAATCTTAGCTTATATGGTTACTATATATAATCTTAGCTTATATGGTTACTATATATAATCTTAGCTTATATGGTTACTATATATAATCTTAGCTTATATGGTTTACTATATATAATCTAAGGTTATATGGTTACTATATATAATCTTAGGTTATATGGTTACTATATATATAATCTTAGTTATATGGTTACTATATATAATCTAGTTATATGGTTACTATATATAATCTAAGGTTATATGGTAACTATATATAATCAGGTTATATGGTTACTATATATAATCTTAGGTAAATATATGGTTCCTATGCCTTTTCCTAAACATTCTTCATTTTATTTATCCCTCCTCCTACCACCCCCTCCTGTATTGACCTCCTTTTCCCTGCCTCCAATTAAAGCTCCCATTTTCCAACTTGAGGCTCATCAGGAAATGCCTGCAGATGCCAGATCATCTCACAGCCAAACCCCAATATTTGTTTCCCAAGATCTCATGTAGGTCAGGCTATCCTCAAAACCACTATGAAGCTGACAATGACCTTGAACTGCTCATCCTCCTGTTTCCAATTTCCCAGAGCTGCCGGTATAAATATGTGCTGCCGTGCCGGGCCTAAAACTCCATTCATCTTATGTGTGCATGTAGTTTGATCTATTTGATGAGTGCATATGCCAGCAACATAGAGAAATTCATATTATATATGTGTGTGTGTGTGTGTGTGTGTGTGTGTTGTGTATTCAGGTCCTATTGCCTGCAAGGCAGACAATTGAGCTATCTCCCCAGCCCATTCTGGTATTTTAACCTGTTAATTAGTTTTGTCAAGAACTTCATGGCAATGAGAATGAGTCTTATGATACATAGCTCCTTGTTTCCCCCTCCCATTCAGCATGTTTCCCCCTTTTATTTTTGTCAGAGTTGTGAGAGGTTTTTTTTTTTTTTTTTTTTTTTTTATAGCATAGCAGATAGTAAGTATGCTAGATTTGGCAGCCACCAAGGCTCTGTACTAATTACTGAAGTCTGCTGTCACAGGAAGACAGCGGCTGTAGGAATATGTAACTGACTGAGGGTGGCTGTGTTTTAATAAACTTTTATTTATAAAACAACAGGTGGCTAGTCGGCAAGGATGCTGAGTGCTCTACTAATGAATATTATCTTGTTTCTCAATTGTGGGTAATGTAGATGTGAGTGCAGTACCAGCAGAGGCCAAAAGAGGGCGTCAGATCCTCTGGAACTGGAGTTACAGATCAGTGAATTGCCTGTTGTGGGTGCTGGGGACTGAACTTAGGTCCTGTGTAAGAGCAGGATGAGCTCTTGACCCCTGAGCCACCTCTCCATTTCTTTTTTCTCTATATGGGTAGATGATGGGCCCCAGCTAACGTCCAGCTTTCGGCTATTATGGATAAAATTATAATGGACATTTAAAATAAACGTAGTATTCATGTAGTTTATGAGTATGTGTGTTTGTGCCTGATTATATATGTATATAGATACTGGCAGAGGCCAGAAAAGGGTTTCAGAGTCCTTGGATCTAGAACCAAGCACTTGTGAACCATTCAGCCTGGGTGCTGAGTACCAAGGCTGGATCCTCTGGGTGAACAACAAATACCTTTACCCACTGAGCCATCTTTCCAGCCTCTTCCATGAGTGGCTGGATGTTTAACTCTTAAATTGCCTTACAGTTTGACAAAGTCAAATGTGAGCATTCTAGTTGCTCCTTGCTTTTACCAGCATTTGATGGTATCAGCTTTTCCATTTTAGCTGCCTGGTGGGCAGGGAGGGTACTCCCTGTGCTTTGAAGACTTCTTGATTAATGTCCAGTATCTTTATTTCTGAGATAGCTTGCCATTATCAATCTGTAAGGCCCCTCTGTACCAGTGTGTGTGCACACTCAGAGATGTTGGCAGAATGTATCTTGGTCATCAATCATCTGCTTTGTTGACATGAATCACGAGAACTGGTGCCCAGTTGCCTTTTTGGACAGACATACTGAACTTCTGGAATTTGGCTAGTTGGTGGCACGGCTCTGACCTCGAGGATGGTTTTTCACAAATGCCAGGATCTTTCTCCCTCCAGAGCCTGGAAATCAGGCCAGTCCTCATTTACCAAAACAGTCACTGCAAATTCTAAGGCCTTCTAACTTGAGAGCCTGGAGATCAGGCCTATGCCAGTTTTTGAAACACCCGTGGGCTCCCCCCCCCATCCCTGCCATCTGGTTGCTTTTCCCTCAGGAGGTAAGACTGAGAAAGCACACCCATATGCTGTTGGTTATTCTGTTTGTGTTTGGATGTGGAGTTTAATTTGTATCAGAAAATAGCAGCATTTTTATTCCATTGATTTTTCCTTTTTTTTTTTTTTCTTCTTGCCTCTTTTTTGTAAGAGGGAAGAATGAAAGTCGGGAAATGAGTTACAGGGAGAACAAGTGAATAATAAGATAATGTGGTTTTGGTTGGTGTGCTGTTACAAAAGTGTGCATGCTTCGCCGTCCTTCTGTCTTTGTGTTGACACAAAGCAGCCTGGATTCTGGAACCAGCGTGGTATTTTAGAGACATAGAACATTTTTTTTCATATTATATGTATATATCTTCTTGGTAATAAAAGGACCCCCCACCCAGAAGTAGTTTCGAGCAGATAGGATGCCTATTTCACGAGTGAGAAATCTGAGGGTCACAGAGGTTTCCTAAGAAGCCCCAAGTTGCTGCACTAGAACGCTGTGCCTGGGGAAGTAGATTTTGCAAACTGCAAATTTGTTGGTTTGTTAAAAGATATGTTTTAGTTATTATGGCCTATCCACTTGGGAAAAGGGATACAGGGTTATGGATTGTCAGGATCAAATCAAGCCCCTTACAGCAACTAGAGCATGGAGAAGGAAGGAGTAGGCTAGTTTGAAGAGAAGCTCCTTAGTGACTTACCCTACAGTGAGACAGGGCTGGCAAGATGGCGCTGATGGCTCAGAGGTTAAAACTGCTTGCTACCAAGACTGATGACCCAAGTTCAAATCCCTATGACTCACATGGTCATGATCTCTCTCTCTCTTCTATCTCTCTCTCTCTCTTCTTACACACACACACACACACACACACACACACACACACACACACACACACGGTAAGTTTCCAGGATAGCCAGGAATACATAGAGAAATCCTATCTTAAACAATGGAGGAGGAGGAAGAGGGGGAAGGGGAGGAAGGGGAGGAGGAGAAGGAGAAAGAGGAGGAGGAGGTAGAAGAGGAAGAAGAGAACTCAGTACTTGAATTTACTTACTAGTGAGGATAAGTGTGAGCGGTGATGATAAATCTGGCCTCTGGGCAGCCATGTCTCATTTAATCTCTCTGTACCTTCATTTCTCACTTATAAAATTAGGTTCTCAAGTGTGGGCTTCTCTTCCCTTTCTGGTCTCAATGAAACTCGGTCCTCTGCAAAATCAGGACAGGCACACCTTTCATTCCAGAGCCGTCTTTTTAACCCAACACTTATGTTTGAAGCTAGTTAAGCTACTTAACACAGTGTGTGAATATTGCATAGATCAGCTTATTATACGCTTCCCATCCTTTCCTCTCCTCTCTCTTTCCTTCTCTCCTTTCTTTTCTGAGACAGGGTCTCATGTAGCCCAGACTTGCCTCAAACTCACTGTGATGTCAGGATGATCGTAAACTCCTGACCTTCTTTTCTCTACCTCCTGCTACTGTGAGCCACCATACTTGGTCCATGTGGTGATGGATGAGGAGCCCAGGGCTTTGGGCGTGGCCAGGCAAGTGCTCTACTGAGTGAGTTATACTCCTCACCCCGAATTCACCTTTCTAAAGTGTCTCCAGTGACTGCTGCTCCCGGGTTGTGCTGGGAGAGTTCCTGCACTGGTCAGCAGCCTCTGTCCCAGCCTTACTGTTTTTGGCTGAGATCCCATCTCTCTTCTCTGTCAGGAGTGACTCATTGAAGCACTTGAGTGTGCTGCTTGAACTCTGACGAAGTGGCCAAGGGATTGAGCCTAATGGACAGGGCTGGAAGCTCTCTCAATGTTTCCTTGAACGATTTCACAAAGGATCATTAATTTTCCATGGGATGACTTTCAAGCATTTGCATGACCCTCTCGTTTGGCTCGTGTTCAGGGCACCACACTTCTTACTATTGTCATTTTTAAAGCCCACTAGTACATATAAGAGATTTGAGGAAGTCTTTGCCAATTAGGGTTCATAATCTATGATATCTATGTATCTATCTATGTATCTAGCCATTGTGTATCATCTATGTAGCTTTGTGTGTATGTATCTAAGTATGTGTGCATCTCTCTTTATATGTATTTTATATATGTTTGTCTATGTATCTATGATTATCTATGTATCTATCTGCTATCTATATATCTCTCGATAGTATACTTATCATGTATCATCTATGTAGCTTTGTCTGTATGTATCTATGTATATGTATCTATATTTATATGTATTTATGTATATGTGTCTGTGTTATATATTATATATATGTATGCACATATATATATTATATACATATACATATATATATGTATGTATCTATCAATCATCTATCCATCATCTCTCTCATCTGCCCATCTATACACTTTCATTCATTTAGTCATTCCATCCATCCATCTAAAATTACCCACCCTTCCTTCTAGTTATCAATACAGTCCATTATTTATCTGTTTACCCACCCATCGTCTGCCCATCTACCTACTCACTCACCACTTCATCCACTCTCTATTCATCGCTGGTCCACTCACTACTTACCCATCCATTCACCCTACATTAAATGCGGTTAGACGGTAGGGATATAAAGAAAACTCAGATCATGTTCCTCTATTCAGAGGATTATTGAACTGTAATAAAGCTCCTATTTCTTCTCTTTCTGGAGACAAAATGTGCACCCTCACACATTAGTTCTAGTGAGCCGAACTAATAGTTTAATCCATTAGATTAATATTGACCCTTCCTGTGTACACATCTCTTCAGAAAATGTTTTGGGAAATCTGCTGACTTCTCGAAGTAAAGGCACAAATGTTTCCAACCTGGTATCTTACGTTGAAAATCGATTCCTCCCAGAGAAGCTTTTCGGAGCCTCTCGGTGCTGATGACAGGAAGCTTTTCTCTGAATAAATCTGCTGCTGTAGCAACCTCTGTGAGCCTATCAGGTTGTCTTAAAGGACCAGTATCTGTTTCAGTAGGTCTGCCCGTGGTTCTGGCGTGATATTTTAGGATGGTGTGTTTACAGCAATGGATTCCCCATCCACATGTGCCCTACTGTGTACTCCCATTTGCACACATCCCTACAACCCATCCTAGGAAGAATTCCCCAGGATCCATTGACCAGCCACTTGATGGTGTTTATTGGTATGTAAGGCTATAACCTGGGTACTACATGTCTACTGATATAATTGCTCTAATGATGCCTGTGTGTTCCTTTGAGTGAGTATGTGTATATACACATATAGTATGTGCTTATGGAGGCCAGAGGTGTCATTCTTCAGACATGGTCTATACTGTTATCTGAGATAGTGTCTCGCACTGGAACTCTGGGCTCACTGATTATTTAGTTTGACTGGATCCTCCTGTCTCAGTCTCCCCAGAACTTGGATTACAAGCATAAGTCACCAAGCCTTGTGGTTTTAAAAATTGCTCTGTGTGTGTATCTCTCCCTCTCTCTCTTTTTCTCTTGTGTGTACATATGTGATGTAGTGTAGTTTGTTGTGTGTGTGTGTGTGTGTGGTCGCGCGCGCGCGCGTGCCTAGAGATGCCAGAGTAGGACACAGGGCAACCTGATCCATCAATCTCTACCTTAGTCTTTTGAGACAATGTATCTCATGGAGACTGGAGCTATCCCATTGAACAGCAAATCGCAGAGAGCCTCATGTCTCTTCTCCTTATAGTGGTGGGGATCGAGCTCATGAGCCACCATGGCTGACTTATTTTTCCACGGGTTCTGTTGGCGAGTACAAATCCCTGTGCTTGTGTAGCAAGGACTTTATTATCTAAACTGTCTACCTAGTCTATAGAAGCTGGATTTTAAGTGGTTTCATCACTGTATGTCATGAGGCTCTGAGAAGTATTTACAAATTTGACTTACGAACTTGGGTTAAAAACACCACAGTTATCCCCCCCCCCACCACCTTCTCTGTCCTGCTTCCATCTTTACATGAACACAGGAAACTTTGTACATAGTTTCCATCACTCTTGGTTATTCAATCTATTTTTTCCTTTCTCCCTTAGCATCATGTATTAAATGCCCTTTCTCACTTCTACATGGCCATAAATGACTTGACACCTTTATTTCTGTTCCGTTGTTTATCACTAGACAATAAGTTATTTCTAATTTTTGTTGTTTCATTTTGTTTTATTATAATTATTATGGCATGCTCCCCTACCTAAAATCTGTACCACAGACACAAGAAAAACTGAGTTTTCTTCTGAGTCACAACAATTACAGGTGGTATTTATATTGTTCTCGCTGTGATAGTTTTACCTACTCTTCATATAACCAGACATACTCTCTTCTGAGAGAATTGAGCCAGTTTCATTATCTCTCTGCCAAAATCGAACCAAATTCTTTTTCTAATTTGGTAGTTTGTTCTTGCTATTTTAAAATTTGTATTCTCTGCCATGATGAGATGAAACCTAGGGTCTCTTACACAGTAGGCAAACATTCTGCCACCACGCTAGCACTAATTTAATAAATCTTAAATAGTACACCTACTGTTTGGACTGGCATGTATTTAATTCATATCTCCATTAAACCCATGCCCAGTTATTGGCTTAATAAAGAAGTTTGGCTCATAGCCAGACATGGTGGCTCTTGCCTGTAAACCAAGCACTTGAGGAGTTGAGGTAGAAGGACAGATACTGCCATGTGACCCTGGTTGACATAGTGATTTCGAGGCTAGTATAGAGCATGAAATCTTGTCAAGACAAAACAAAAACAAAAAAAACAAAACCCAAAAAACAACCAAAAGCAAACAAAAAAAAATCAGCAACCTCAAAGTAACAAACAAAAAGACCTTCTGCTCATGTGTTCTTGTATGTTCTAAAATCTGGTAGAAAACTTTCCTTTGTACACACTATTTTTGGGCTATCTGTGCCTCTGAGTGCATTTGTAATGTGTACACAGATTTTCTAATGCTGATGTTGTCATACTTTCTGTGTATTTTATGCATTCTCAAGATTGCTAATTTCTCTAAAATTATATGCAGGATGGGACCACACATATTCATTGAGTGAATGTTTATCTTCCCTCTGAAGTTTCTGTTATAATTTTTAAAACTCGAGTTAAGAAAAGAATGCAATTTTGGTTTAGTCTATTTCTTCCAATTCGGCCTGTTGTACTTAGCATTGTTCTCTCAATGGATTTAGATTGAATATGGATTTAAGCTAATCTTTCTTCATTTTATTCTTTAGTTTTAGATGTAAATATATGAGGTTATACTTTATTATACTGTTGTGGGATTGGCACTGTATTCATTATTTTCTTGTTGCTGTCACCAAACACCTCACAAGATACAACTGAAGACAGGAAGGACTTATGGTTCACAGATCAAAGGTACCAGCCATCATGATGAGGGAGGCATGGAGGGAGTACATCGAGGGAACTGGTTACATTGTATCCACAACCAGGAAGCAGAGAGAGATGGACGCTGGTACTCAGCTCACGGTCTCCTTTGTATTCAGTCCAGGACCCCAGCCCGTGGGATGGTGCTGCCCACACTCATGGTGGATCTTCCTTCCTTAGTTAAGCTAGTCCAGGACCTCCCTCCCTCACAGGCATGCCCCAAAGACTGTCTGCTAGGAGACTCAGGATCCTGTCATGTTGACAACCAGTACTAGCCATCATAGAGAATATTTAACTCTTTAAATTTTTTTTTCATTTATAATCCTGGATGCTTGGTTTTAAAGCAGTTTCACTATTTATGAAATCTTTATTTTTAATGTTTTTTTTCTTTTTTGTATTTGAGAATTTCCTTTTATCCCTCCCCCCACCCTTTTCCCAAATAGCAATTTGGTTTTCTCTTTTGCTCTTTAAACTTTTACATCATATTGAAACAAGTATTTTTAAAAAAAATATCCAGGGCAGAGGAGGTATAAAAAGGTACATTTTCAGGGAGATGTAATTGGAAAGAGTTACATCATACTTTTTGAAAATATTTGGTAGTGGGCTGGCGACCATGATTGCTCATATCTGGGAAGATCAGGAAGCAGAGACAGGATAGGAAGAAGCCACTCCTTGTGATCCACTTCCTCCAGCTATGACCTCACATCTGGAAGTTTATATAACCTTCATACATACAACCATAACAGCCCCACCACCCTGGAACCAACTCTTCAAAAGCCTGAGCCTGGGGACACTCCATATTCAAACTGTAATTTCAGCAAACAACAAGCATTTGGATTTTAATACAACATCAGTGATCTTCTTTCCCCCAAACTTCTCATTATTTATCGTTTTATTTAATTGGTTATTTTATTTATTTACATTTCACATGTTATCTCCCATCCCTGTTTCCCCTCTGCAAATCCCCCATCCCATCCCCCTCCTGTTTGCCTCTATGAGGGTGCATTCCCACTTACCAACGTCCAACTCACCGCTCTCTCTTGACACTGTAGGGTACCACATCCCACCTTTTTCATTCCTCCCTACACTGTTGAATAACTGAGAATGGGGACAATAATCCTTCCACGGTCTGCTTTGATGTAGAAGATACCTGCCATGTTTTGTTTTGCTGTAGACAGTGTGATAGAAAGTTGTTCATCTGGAAAAGTGAGTAAGGAATGAGGTGGCTGTGGAGGAGATGGGTGGCTGGATTTCATGCCCCCTGGACCGTCTGAGCAAAGGCGTCAGGAGGGAGGAGACAGCGCCACCTAGGGAGTTACTAGTGCCTAGATTCAGATGAGGAATGAGCTCCTGGTGGAGCATAGGCCTGGAGGACCTCATTTGCCTATTCACTGAGTATGAACTTAAACTTGAAGACACTTGAGCCTCTGAAGCTGAGCCAGCATTTGTGTGAAATAGACTGGTCAGCCTCTGCCACGGTGGCGCCTGCCCGAAATCCCAACACTTGCAGCATTGCCATGAGTTCGAGTCTAGCCTGGGCTATGTTTATCAACTAAATCTCAAGTGATAATGACATCATCATAACAACAACAATAATGGTGATGGTGATAGAGACTTTGAAGAAGGATTGCTGGGTATCCCTCTTTTCATCTCTTGTCACACACAAATGTTTGGAGCCATGGTGTACGCAGGGCTGAGGAGAACATGTGTGTGTAATATTAACTTAAAGACACAGAAGGTACCTATGGCCCCAGGGAATGATGAAGAATGGGAGAGGATTCTACCCTAGATTCCTGTAACCGAAAACCTCAACCACACCAATAAATTCTCAAACTACAGAGAATCAAACCCACTGCTTAAATGTATGCTAAACAAATCTCCCTGGGGGATTCTGGGTAGGAGCACTACTCCTAAGCCACACCCCTAGCCTCAACCTGGGGGATTCTGGGTAGGAGCTCAATGTCTGGGCTACAACTGATCTCCTTCTTCCTTTTTGTCTAAAATCATTTTAACAGCATTTAATTTAAAGGTGCCTAGGCAGATCTTGAATTCACTGTCCTCCTGCCTCAGCTTCCTGAGTTCTGAGATTATGGGTTTACACAGCCAGGTTGTTCTCCACACACACTCATAACATAGCCTTTGTACTATGTCTGGGTCCACGTATGCACTGCATTGAAAATCATTTCTTTGTGTCTTTCTTTCTGATATGAGCCAGCGCATTATTTGTACAACATGATGTGGCCTTTCAGGAATGGGATCTTGATTTATGACATTATATTCATACAAAACAAGTAACTGATTTACGAATCCTTAACTTGCTTCTTTCGTTTAATAATCAGCAGGTCAGAGGTTGTCTGGCTTCTTCTTCTGAAGGCCAAGGAGGGAGTATTTTTAGCCCTGAGGGCCATATGGTCTCTGTCACAATGACACGGCTCTGCCACGTCACATGAAAACCTCTGTAGGCTATGTAAACAAAGGAGTGTGGCCCCATTCCAAGAAAACTTTATTTTTAGACAGCAAAATTTGAATCTCCTATGATTTCCATATGTCACTAAATACCGTCAGCTCAGCTCTCTGTTGCTGAAAACTCTAAGCTCAACCTCAGATGGAGCATACTGAGGAGAAGAAAAAAAACAAAACAAAATAAAAAACACCCTGGATCTTTCTTATCATTGTTCCCTAAATAATATAATATCGCAACTGTTTACATACATTTACATTGAATTAGGTATGCTAAATATATCTGGAGCTAGCGCTAAGTAAACAGGAGATAGATTATATGCAAATATATTGTCTACCTATGCAAATTACACACAAATATGACACCCTTTTATATAAGGGGCTTGAGCTAACTTCTTGGTATCTTAGGGTGTAGATAGGGGAGGAGCCTGGAGCAGACATCCCTCCCCAGACCAAAAGGGAACTATATTATTCTTCCTTGGATGTAAAAGTTAGCTTGCAATACTCTTTTCAGTCTGTGGACCTTGTGGAAATAAGAATTAGTCTGGTTTGAGCTGCAGTTTAGCATCTTCTGGATTATCTAGCTAATGAATTCACTTTCCTCATCCCTGTGACCAAACACCTGACAAAAGTAACTGAAATAAGAAAGGGTTTTATGGTAGCTCATGATTTGAGAGGAGAGTCCGTCATGGTGGGGACAGCAGCCGGCAGCAGCAGGAATGTGAAGCAGCTGCATCCACAATCGGAAAGCATAGTAGAGATGAATGAGTGGGACTTCCTTCCTCAATTAATCCTCCCTGAAAACACTCTCAGAGGACATCCTCCTGGTGATTCTAATCCATTGAAATTGGCAGACTAACCTTTACAGATATAATTGAGGCTTGTCTGCACAGCTAAGGTTTACTTAGCAAATTCTAAGTGCTAGGTGCCCTGTGTACTTGCCCTGCGTTAACTTGCATAATTTTCATGAAAGCTCTGATTCATCTATTTATTTGTATAGGGAGACAGCGGCTGCGATGAGACCTTCTTGAGGTCATTTACAGCTTAATAATAACAGGAAGCAATTGGACTGAGGTCTGTGCGCCCGAGTTTAGTTTTAACTGTAAAGCTCTTATTCTTGAATTTGTGGGATTAGCGTGGAAGGCGGTGGGTAAAGTGTGCAGTTGTGGAAGGTATTCCTGTCCAACTAGTAGCTGAGTTTCCTAGATATTCAAGAAGTCTCGATTGCTGTTATTATTTTTCCCTCCTTTTTATCTTTAATTCCTTCCCCTTCCTTCCTTCCTCTTCCTTCCTTCCTTCTCCTCCCCCCCTTCCTTCTCATCTCTCCTTTTCTCTCTCCTTTCCCCTTGTTCCTTTCTCTCTTTTCTATCTTTCTTTCCTTTCCCCCTCTCTCCCTCCCTTTCTTCCCCCTCCTTTCTTTCTCTCTTTCTTACTTTGTGTTCTTCTCTCTCTCTCTCTCTCTCTCTCTCTCTCTCTCTCTCTCTCTCTCTCTCTCTCCTCTGTCTCTCTCCAGTGTCTCACTTCATTGCCCTACTCAGCCTGGTACTTCATGTGGCCCATGCTGTTTCTTTCACTTTGTCTCAGATTCCTGAGTTCTGCAATTACAGATGTGCACCACCACAGCTGGCTTTGTTCTTAACCATACCATGACAGGAAGAAAAGATTGTTTTGGTGCTTGAATCTGACTCCACCCTTCCACAGTTCAATGACCTTTAAATGAACAGCCCTTCCTTTTCACTCAGTTTTCTTATCTGTGAAATGGGAGCATGAAAAATCCTAACTAGGAATCATCCATGACTGAGTGTGAGTAAGGTATATAGTCCTCATTGATAGCATGAATAAGCATCATTGGAAGGTAGAGTGGAGTGAATTTCTCTGTGACAGTGTTTAACCTATAGTACGATGCTGCGGACAGTCATTAGACACTTGCTTTCACAAGGAACACAAGTCTGTTTCTGCATGCATATTCAGTGTCTCACATTGCCTGTAACTCCAGCTTTAGGGGTTTTGGGGTTCTGATATCTTTTCTGGCTTCTTTAAGTGCTTAACATGCATACACACAGACACACACACACACACACACACACACACACAACACACAAATATGTCTATGTACATAAATTACAATGAAGAACCCATAAACTGCTGCCAAAAGATGCATCCTTTGCTCTGTGTGGGTGGTCTTGCTCTGGAAAGGGGGCGTTTTATAGGCTAGCACAGCATGTGTCACATATTTTCCAACTTTCCAAAAGGCAACTGCAGAATGATTCCCTTGTTTACATAACTCTGACTACATTGTTACGATTCAGGATACAGGGTATCACATACCTGCTATTCCTCTCTTTAGAAGTCCTTTGCCAAGGGCTAGGGGATGGCTCAGTGGGTAAAGCAAGTGCTTGCCATGTAAGCATGAGGATCTGAGTTCAGATCCCCAGAGCCCATGTAAAGCCAGATATAAGTATACATCTATAATCTCAGCCCTAATATGAGATGGGAGACAGAGTAATGCCCAGAAGCCTGTGGCCTGTCCTGGTAGACACAACAGTAATGAGACTTTGTCTCTTAAGGCCACCTCTGACCTCTACATGCATGTCATAGCATGTGTAAGCCCCGACTCACACACATCATTCACACACAGGTCTTGCACATACACAAAGACAAAGAAAAGAATCACTGTGCCACCTTACAGCTAATAAAATGCCCCGGCGCTCTCGGATGCAGGAGAGTTTCTGGAGTCTCTGTGTCTATATATGTACAATTTCTTTTCCTTTTAGAAATGCATTTCACCCTTCTAATTAATATTTTATTTGAATTTTTCTTTCTCGTTGGCTTTCTATTTTAAACTTTTATGGAAACATATCAGTTATCACTGGATTGACCTGTTTTCTGGTATGTGACTATGCCTAGCTTTTCTGAGTGAATTATTCAAACTGTCGCATGTTTTTTTTTTTTCTCTCATGTATAACCCTGTTATATATTTTTCTCCAATTTTTTTGTTTAAATTTACTATAGGAATTTCTCTTTATATGTGTATGTCTATATATATGTTTATATGCATACATATGCATATATGCATATACACATTCACACATACATATATGTGTATATATATTTGCAAAGAAAAACAGATTTTTATGGTCATTTATCATTCTGAAATTTTTCTAAAACCTTTATTCACACGTGATATGAGGGCTTGACTTCCATCATAATTACTCTTCTTTCTGTAAGGATTTCTTGAAAGTTTAATACTATGCCTGTGAGTGATTTCATGCATATCAATGCAGGTCCCCTGCGGGTCCTGAAGAGATATCCCGTCCACTGGAGCTGAAGTTAAAGGTACTCATAACCAACCCAACATGGGTGCTGGGAACCAGACTTGGGGCTTCTGCAAGAGCAGCAAGTGCTCTGAATTGCTGAGCCATCTCTTGGGCCCTCTAATTACTTCCCTGTACTTATTGATATATTTCTGATGATATCGTAGTTGTTTCCTTTCAAACAGGAAATATTCAAGCTAGGGAAGATAGCTCCATGTCAGCACTCCAGACCGCCATATTGGAGGTCCAATCCACAGCACTGGACGATAGATGAAAGAAATTGTCTCTCTTCATTTAATTCCTCCTAAATTTCATTGATCTAATCTTATCAGTTGTATGCTCCAGATAGCTTTCTTCTTCTTCTAGCTAATCTAGATTATAAAACCCCAGCAGTGTAATCTTATGTCAGATTCTATCAAGCTCTCTGTGTCTAGGCAATTGGTTTTGATGTACGGAATGCAGTTTTTGCATCTGTGTGTATGTATGCGTGTTTGCACATGTGTGCTCATGGGCAGAGGCCAGAGGTTGATGTCAGGTGTCTTTCTCCATGACTCTATTTCCTGAGGCCTGGTCTGTCACTGAACTTGGAATTTGCCAGTTTGCCCTGTGCACACCTGATTCCTAAGTTCTAGGATCACAGGATCACATAAAAACCACTAGACACATAGCTTTTATGTAGTTTCTGTGGACTCACACTCTGTCCTTTACATTTGTTTGACAAAAGCTTTATCTACTGCTTTATCACCCAGCCCCAGCGGTCATCCAGTTCCTTCTTTCCCGGTGCTGGGATTACAAGTGTAGGTGACCATGCTCAGTAACCCCTCTAACCCAGTCGTGGTGTGTGTGTGTGTTGCACATATGCACATGTAGGAGCATGTAAGTCTGCTAACAACTTTTGGGAGTTAATTCTCTCCTTCTACCTTGTGGGTCCCAGGAATGAAAATACTGACCTTGGGCAGTTAAGGTGTTGATAGCTGAGCCATCGTGCTGGACATTTATATACTCGTTTATTCAACTAGTGATTCATTTACTTATCCATTCATTACATGGGTCCTGTGCATTCTGACAGAGCTATCTTCCTAGTCCCTGTTTGTTTCAACTTTCCCTTCTGCAGTGGTTCTCAACTTGTGGGTCGCAACCCCTCTGGGGGTGTTGCATATCAGATATCCTGCCTATCAGATATTTACTTTATGATTCATAACAATAGCAAAATCACAGTTATGAAGTAGCAACGAAAATAATTTTATGGTTGGGGGGCATCATCATAACATGAAGAACTGTATTAAAGGGTCAAGCATTAGGAAGGTTGAGAACCAATGTTCGTCCCCATTTTGGTTTTGTTGTTGATCTGGTGGTGGGTTTTTTTTTTTTTTCTTTGCCAGCACTAGGGATCAACATCAAGGTCTTGTACGTTATTCTACCTTGGAGCTATGCCCCAAGACCTTTCCCTTGTTTCTGTAGAGCCTGACAACCTGTCTGGATATCTTTGCCTGTTGGAATAGCTCCGAATACTACTATTTATTTATTTATTCTGTAGGCTGTGCAGCAGAATGTAGCTTGACTGTGGTTTACATAACCAGTCTCCTACGGATGGATATTAAGATGTTTCCATTTCTGTCCTCCTCCGACCACTACTGCAGTTAACATCCTTGCCGCAGCCCTTCTGTGGTATTTATAGTGTTTCTCCACATAGAAACCTAGAAATAGGGTTCTCTCTCAGAAGTTGTGTATATACAAATTGTCATAGATACCATTGTCCTACTTAGATTCAACTGTCAGCTTGACGTAGCCAAGGGTCGCCGAGAAGGGTGTTTCAGTTGAGGGATTGGCCAGATCAGATGGCCTGTGGGTGTGTCTGGGGTAGCTTGTGGTGTTGCTCATCAAGAGGAGAGCCCAGCCCTCTGTGGGAAGGTAGTCACAGGGTGTATGAAGAGATAGCTAAGTATGCTTGTTAGATTTTTGTCAACCTGACTCTCTCTTGGAAAGAGTAAACCCCAACTAAGAAAATGCCTCTACCAGGCTGGTCTAGATAGGCAAATCTTTGGAGTTTTTTTTTTTTTTTTTTTTAATTAATGCCTAACATGAGAGTGCCCAGGTTGCTGTAGGCAGTGCACCTTGGCAGGTGAGTCACGGGTACAGGAAGGCAATATGAACGGCCTGGTGAGCAGTGCCCTCCATGATCTCTGCTTTGGTTCCTGCACGAGCTGCTGCTCCAACACAGGCAATGACGGGTGGACCCATCAGCATCAGTCAGATAAACTCTTTTCCCTCCAAGTTGCTGTTGGCCGGAACAGTGGTTCTCCACCTTTCTAACGCTGCAAACTTTTAATACAGTGACTCATGCTAACCACAAAATTATTTTTGTTGCTGCTTCCTAACTGTAGTTTTGCTTCTGTTATGAATTGTAAATATCTGTGTTTTCAGATGGTCTTATTTGACCCCTGTGAAAGGGCCGTTCAAACCCCCCCCCAAGGTATCTCCACCCACTGGTTGAGAAACACTGGCTTAGAGTGTTTTATTGCATCAAGAAAAGAAAACCAGAAACCACTGACTGTTCTCCCAATTGTGCTACACCAGGGGGAGAATTCTCTGTTTCCATTTTCTGTCTGTTTATCCAGAGTTCTTTATTGCCACTATTTTGTATTCTAGATATTAATCTTTTGTTATGTTTTATTTCTGAATGGCAAATATTTGCTTCTAGTGTGCCACTTGGCTTTTAGCTTTCTCGCTGGTTTTTATTTTGATTTTTTTAATCTTATTTTCCCAGTGCAATGAAATTTCTCAATTTCTTTGCATACTTCAGGTGTTTCCATGTCTGAAATGCAATTTTCTGACGTCCTTGTAATTTATTTTCACTCTCATTACTATGTCCTCAGATGCCTGGGGATGCATTGTTTTTCTTATATTTAGGGGAAGGTACTAACGTTGGAAACTTCCTACACATTATGGGGTGGAACAGTGCAGCCATCTGGGATGGGTACTAAGACAGGTGGGCAGCTGTTCTGTTTCTTTTGTAGCTTGAATTGTATTCCCCTAAAAATTCATTTGCATGACTATGTGTGTGCAAGGAATATGTATATGTGTGTGTGTGTATAAAATTATATATATTTGTGTGTGCATTTGTGTATGCACAGGTGCATATGTATCTGTGTTATGTGTACAGGTGCATGTGCACATTGTGAGCATGTGTGTGATGTGAAGACCAACCTCAGATTTTATCCCGCAGGCCCTGTCCATCATATACTTTGAGATACTGTCTCTCACTGACCTAGAACTTGCAAAATAGGTTAGGCTGGATGGCCAGCAAGTGTCAATCACAAGAAATTGGAGGAGAAAGACCACCGACCCAAATCATCAAGGCCAAATTAATTAAAGTAATCATTAGTAGAGTAAGCTTTTTAAAAAAATTTGTATACAAGAGCTGCCTTCCTCTAAGATGATGTCTGAGAGATCAATATTAAATATGAAGAAGATGAGGTGGTTTTTTTGTTTGTTTGATTTTTGAGAAAGTTTTTTTCTGTGTAGCATTAGCTGTCTTAGAACTCCCTCTGTAGATCTGTCCTTTAATTTATGGAGACTTTACCTGCCTCTTCCTCCTGAGCATGAGCCATCACTGCCAGGCAAGACAAGATTTTTATAGCTCAGAATAGAGTTTCCAAATGGGGGAAGGGGGTTGTTGGGAAATAGGTGGGGCTACAGGAGCAGAACATAAACATAACAAATAGTCCTAATGATCGCCTAAAAGAAAGACATAGGTGCAAGGTGAAGATAACAAGGTAGTCATAACAGCAGGTAGTCATAACAGCAGGTAGTCATAACAACAGGTAGTCATAACAACAGTAGTTATAACAACAGGTAGTCATAAACAACAGGTAGTCATTACACAGGTAGTCAGGTAGTGGGGACATATAACCTTTTGAAACAAAAGTTGGGTTGCAAGATGATTAGAAAACAACTTTTGAAACAGACATGATTGTCATTCCTAGAATAGACAGTATGGAACCATTTGTAGTTAACATTACAGGTGGGACATAGCCCAGTCCTTGATTGACAGAGGTTTAATCATAAACAGGACTGAGCCTAGTCTGTCTTTACAGTAGGATGGCTTTTAAGCCTAAGATGGAGGCGGTGTTAATCACAAAACATGAGAGGAGAAAGACTACTGACCCAAATCATCATGGCCAAATTAATTAAAGTGATTTAATTACTCCATCTTCACAAACCCTGGAAATCTACCCATCTCCACTTCTCTGGTTCTAGATGGGATTATAAACATGGCCCATCAGGCCTGCCTTATTTTGCATGGTTATAAGTACCGAACTCAAGTACTTCTGCTTGCAAGGCAAGCAATTTACCAACTGGACTCCTTTTAATTATGTTAACATATAGTGTCTATGTTAAAGTCCAGTAAAACTTTGAAAAGGTTTTACACATGACACTTATCACAACAAAGCCTTAGGCATAACTACATAGAAACTCCCTAGCCATGTGGCCCTGTGACCTTTACAAGGATGAGTTCTATTGGCTGATAAACAGCTCAGGACAAGGACCTGAAGAGGAAGAACTTGTAATAAGCATAAAGATAGATTCTGCTCATGGAGGAAGGGAAACACATGGGACCCCTTTCATAAAGATGCACTCTATTCACCGACAGACAAAGCTCAGGATTAAAACCTAAGCAATGCCCAGGATTGGTGGGGATTCAGGAAGACTGGCTCCATAGAATAGCCAAAAGATCACCAGGTGTCAGACAACAGTCCCTCCAGTCTTCAGGAAACCAAGCATCAGTCATTCCCTTCCTTTGAACAAATAGGTCCACGCATTGGACAGACCTGGTCTCTCAGATGCTTTCTTTAAGCTGTGCCTCCTGAAGGTACTGGGGGTTGAATTCAGATTGTTAATTGTCAACAACCTTTACCCACAGGTTACCCACTGAGCAACCTTGCTAGTCCAACTTTGATAATTTTGAAGGTTGGGTATGTGGTTGCCATGACACAAAGCAACCCTTACATCTGGTATCTTTCTTCTACATGTGTCGCTCTCTCTTCTGCTTTCCATCATGAGTTGAGATAGTGTTAGGTCCTTCCCAGATGTACCTATTTGATTCTAAACTTCTCACCTCCACAACCAACCGAGAACCCAAATAAACTTCTTTTTTTTTTTAAACTACCCAGCCTCAGGGATTTTAGGAGAGCAACAGAAACCGGGCTAGCCCGACTGTTAGAAAAGGGAAACATCCTTGTTTTTGTTAAGTCAGCGTCTTACTGCTATGTCAAAATACTTAGGATACAATGTAAGGAAGTGTGGCCCATGCCAAGGTGTACCCCTGGGAAATTATGCCGTGCAGCTGATCTGGTATAGAAGAGGTTAACTGGGGGAGAGGAGTGAGGACCTGGGGAACGGATAGACATGTGGACATGTAGACAGGGAGAGAGAGAGAGAGAGAGAGAGAGAGAGAGAGAGAGAGAGAGAGAGAGAGGAGGGCAGAGGGGGGGCAGAGAGGGTGCTGGGGTGGCTGGTGTTCCTTTTGTCGCACCACACACCTGGCACACCTGGCTGCGGCAGGTGATGACATAAGCAACTGCTAGGTCCCTGAGAGCAGGCCAGTGGAATTGCCTATACACTAACAGGAAAGATTTTTTTTTCCTCACCAGACAGACTCCATTGCTGTTGGATTCAAAATGAAGCAAAAAATCATGGCAAGGAACACACTATAGGGCAAATCTATTCACCTCATAATGGTCAGGAAGAGGAGACAGAAAGATAGATGGGGGTGGTGGGAATTAGAAAGAAAGAGGAAAGAGGAAGGAGGAGGAAGAGGAGGGTTCCGAGAGGAGATATCTCCTTCCAGGGCACATCCCCCTGATCCTGCCTTCAACAGGGAGCCTTTGGGGCACACATCAGATTCAAACCATAATACTTCTATGGAAGCAACTAGGAGGCAGTTTCTGCCTTTATTTGGGGGATGGTATGTTGTGAAATAGGGCAGCTGGCACTGTGGCAGCCACTCTGTCACTGTGAGTTCAGAGAGATGTGGCTGTAGTGTCTCTGGGACTGAAGCCAACCCTGATTGGAAGAGCAAACCCAACGAATCTCTCTGGGTTTTGTTTGAGTTGCTTCTGTAGAAAGCCTCACCCAGACTCCTTTACACATCCCACGCATGGACCAAAATACTCCCTTTATTACTGTAGCCAATTTACAGAGCTTTCCTGGCACCTTTGTTACTAATATGGTCTTTTTTTTTTTTTTTTCCTAAGAAAAATTTTATGTTCCTACCTTACGTTTGCAGGCAGAGTATGCGATGGTTTATTATATGTGAATTGATCTGCAAATATTTTGAAGCAAACACCATCTTACTCTGTTTCTGGGCCAGAAAGAGCTTTCTGCTGCTTAATGATGGTAAAAATTACACAGGAAACTGCCTTTGTTTGACATCTGAGATGTTCAGGGTTGTAAACTCCCCGCCACAGGCCTTCTCTCAGAAATGCCAATTAAGTCGAGTCAATAAATAAGGCTGCATGGTAGTCTCCACACACAGAGCAGCACAGTATTGCGCCACTGAAGAAACTTCCAGAAATGCCTGTTGAGGTAAATAACACAACCTCCTTTAGACCATGATGTTGGATCTTGGTAAATTATTTTAAAAAACTAAATGTATCAGGAACCTCTAGAATAGAAGTTAAGATATCTATCTTCTATCTATCTATCTATCTATCATCTATCTATCTATCTATTCAACCACCCATCTATCTATCATCTATCTGTATCTATATAAAAATGTATATCTATATCTAGACAGACAGACAGACAGACAGACGGACAGACAGATAGATGGGACTTATTAGAATGACTTAGAGGCTATGGTCCAGCTAGTTCAACAATCTATCTACCTATCAACAGAAAGTCTAAGAACCGCATAGTTGTTCAGTTCACAGGACTGGGTGTCTCACTGATCTTCAGTGACACCAAAAATCCTGAAGTAGGCTCTAATGCCAGTGAAGGGTAGCTAGTGAGAGCAAGAGCAAGCAGGAGTAGAAAGAACCACCTTCCTTCTTCCGTGCCCTTTATATAGGCTGCCAGCAGAAGGTGTGGCCCAATTAAAGGAGGATCTTCCTATCTCAAAAGATGTGGATTAAAGTTATATCTTCTTACTTCATAGATCCAGATTAGAATTGGAGTCTCCCTACATCAAATGATTTAATTAAGAAGAAAAAAAATGTTTCACAGATGTGCCCAGTCATTTGGGTTGTAGTAATGCCATGTATAGTTAAGTTGACAACCAAGAATAGCTATCATAGTAAGTATACAATTATGTGTATACAGAGGGGGATGTACCAGGCCATTGCAGTGCTAGTAAGACCTGGAAACAATCGGTCTATGCTGAAAGTGACCAACAATGGGTAATTTGTTAAATTAGTTACAATGCATTTATAAATTGGTATACTATGCAGCCATAAAATAGTGATGTTGATGCTTATATTTTTTTAAAGTTTGCTTCCTTTCTTAATTCAACATGCTCCTTATTGAAGTACAAATAAATATAAATGCCCCTCACCCACAATGTCCCTCAGAGTCCACTTCACTTGTTCTGCTTCGCCACCAGTCCTTTGTCTCTCTCTTCGGTGATGGTGAGGCAAATTCCTTTTCTTCAGGGAAGGGAAATCCACGGCTTGTTGCCCTTCCCGATCACAAATATGTTGGAGAGACAGGTGGTGAAGCCATTGCTGTTGGCATCTTTCGCATGGCTATTTTTGACATAACACAATGTTTATAGCATTTTGTTGTGTTAGAACAAAGGCAAGTTGTATCAGAGTAAGTAAAGTATGATAGCCTTTAAAATATGTAGTGTAGGGCTGGAGTGGTGATCCAGCAGGTAAGAAAAGCATATAACACTCTTGCTGAGGATCCAGGTTCAGTTCCCAGCACCCACATGATGGCGCTGTACCTACAACCATCTATAACTGCAGCTCCAGGACATCCAGTGCTCCCTTCTGGTCTCTGTAGACATCTACACTCATGTGCCTATACCCCTCACTCACTCTCAGACTTACACCATACAATAAAAATAAATCTTAAATATATATGTTACATACATAGATAAAAATGTTAAGTAAAGACTTTTGAGTCCTCTCTATGTGTACATGAATGTGTATATGCACATGTGCATATGTATATGCATGTGTGTGCGTGTGTTTACATGCATATGTCTGCACATTTCCTGTAGAACCCAAAGAATAATCTCAGGACTTATTTCTCAGGAGCACTGTATACATTTTTTCTTTTTTGGAAGAAAGGGTATTTCATTGGCCTAAAGCTCAGAGATTGTCTAGGGTAGATGGCTGGCCAGTGATGCCCTCCTATCTCTACCTCCCCAGATCTGAGATACAAGCTCATGACACTATATGTGGCCTTTTGAATAGGTTCTAGGGGTAGAACTTAGATTCTCTTACAAGGTGAGAACTTTAGACTGAGACACTCCTCACCCAGATCCTTTTCATGATTTTGTTTAGAATTTGTATAAGTCAAATCCCTATTATTTATGAAGAACATATTAATGAGACTAATTAAGACAAAATTAGTTATGTGACACTATTGACCTACACTAGAAACTTAAAATTTTAACAGTGAGTAAAGTGGGCATGAGGTACTTTCTTAATATTGTGTACATTGTTGGAGATCTGTGATTTGGAGATCCCGCCCACTCCATATTCTGCTGTGATTTCAATATTACTTGCCCCCATCAAAATTCATGTGGAGTTTTGATCCCTAATACAGCAATGTTAGGAAGTGGGAAGGGTTTGGTGACCATGGGTCAAGCCCTAAGGAATGGATTAGTATCTTTCTTACAAGATTGGTTACTTCAAGAGTAGATTGAAATGTTTTCTTTCAGGCCTAATATTGCCATTTTAGAGTAGAGAGTATCACAGCCTGGTAACCATGGCAACTAATTAAGACCTACTAGAGGTATCTCAGTCTACAGTAATGGTCTTGGAGCTATTGATACTGTAGGTAGATCCGGGAGAACTCACAAGACCCTTAGCTGTGTTTCCAGTTGTTACGCCTTCATACACTCCCCAGCTGCAAGGAGTCTTAGGAGATGCTAAGGTATCTAGGAAGTGGAAAGTTAACTGAAAGGATGACTCCATCATGCAGCTTCCATGAGATCACCATCTACCATGGGGTGGGACTTTGTGGTGATGCAGCTGCTTTGGGGTCACTCACACTCCTGTAGGTAACCCCTTACCCATGTTCTGTACATAAACCCAATTAACTCATTCATGGGATGATCTAGACTTTGATGGAGTAAGTACTTTAGTATGTCATCAGGGTCTTATCTGCAGTAAGTAGATGCTTGCTGCTCATATCTCCCCAGGAAAAGGTAATACCGCCCTTATGGTCAGTCACTTTTTCATGTTCCAGCTTGTCCTGGCTGCCATTAGTTGAAGCCACACTAGACCCTCACTGGTTATGGCTGCTTTGTCTTGGGCTTCTTGGCCTACAGACTGTGAACCCAAAACAAATATGTGTCTTTTAAATATCACTTATGCCAGCCATTGTGCTATAGCAATGGAAAACACACACAGGCACATCCCCATGTTGTCCTTCCCAAGGGCTGGCTTGGGAACCCTGGAGGAGACACAGCTCATCTTTGAGATGACATCAGAGCAGGCTTGAACTCAAAGCCCATAGGCTTGTGTCTTTATGAGAGCTTTCATTTCCTGTCATTATCAGTCCTGTGTTCTTGTGGAATACGATGAAGTGGACTTTTTATTTCTACTTGGCAGCTACACATAATAACTTAGAACCGTACCTGGCAAGGTCTGTAAGGTGTCATTAAGTGTGGTGGTTTCTCTGTGAAAAAATAAATGTCCCTCACAGGCTCATGTGTAGGTGGAATACTTGGTCCTCGGCTGGTGCCACTGATAGGGGAGTGATAAAACGATTGGAGCGTGGGGCTTTGCTGGAAAAGTGGGTTGTCCTGAGGCAGTTCTTCATGCGTATAGGCTGGCTCTACTTGTCTGGTCCTAGCTCTCTCTGCTTTCTAACAGCTGTTATGATGTAACTAGCCACTTAAATCTCAAACTGTCTCTTGAACAACTTCCACCACCACGATAGACTGTATCCCCTTTCTCCTTTAGGTGGTGTCTGTCAGGCGTTCTGTCACCTTGAGAACAGTAAACTGAATAAAGGAAACAGAATGAGGAAGTCTTCCTGGTCCTCTCAGGTCTTGTTTGGAAATGGTTGGAATGTTCATGTTTGCTCATCTCTCTGAAATCAGCAGACCCACACACCTTCGGAGTACAAGGAAGCTGGGGTAGAGGGGTCATCGTGTCCCTCCAGCCTCTGATGCCTTCCTCAGTGTCTATGGCTGACTCATTGAGGGGGTAAACATTGGGAGATCCCGGGGCTATCTGGATACTGACTCATCCTTCCATTGGATGCTCCGATGGATCACGTCTCTGTCCCTTCCTCCTGCTTTTCCATGGACACACAATTCAGATGCACTGGACTCTTTTTCCATAAGCCATCGATTATGCCTCTTTGGCAAGGGGCCTCCGTTATCCCTCCTGCCCTTTGCCTGATGGCTTCATTCTGTCTGCTCCCACCATTTGATTTGATTTGATGGTGTTGCAGCATGAGGCTTCCACATCATTTCTGCCTGTTAAGCAAACATGTATTTCTGGGATGGATGTTTTTAATTGAATGAAACAGAGTCTAACGAGGGTCAGCTGTAGCCATGAATTTTTTTATGAGCCATTTGCTGAGAAGCACATCCAGTACAGCCTTCTGTGTTTGGCCAAGAGAGTTGGGTTGAATCCTTATGGTAGCACGTGGGTCAGGCTTTTCTGGCTTTGGTGTGCTGGGGTTTCTGGCTGTGGGCCACCCAGGTGATGGCCTTGTGACATGCCTATTCTCTAGGCTCCTGTTTCATTGGTATAAATAGAAGTAATTAGCTCAATAGAAGAGAGATAGTGGCCCTGAAAGACCCCTGTTTGGCACATGTTCCAAAGCTCACCTTCAGATCCAGCTGGGCAAGGAAGGAAGACGTTGCTTGGTGTGTGATGTGTGGTGTGTGTATGTGTATATATGTGTGTGTGCATGTGTGCACATGCATATGTACATGTGTGTATGTGTATGAAATGAGTGTTTGTCAGAAAGTAAGGTAAGAAACACTCCCTCCTCACAGTCTCAGTATTATATGCACACACACACACACACACACACACACACACGTGCATAAACAGGATTTAAAATAGGTATGTCAGGAAGTGAGATGGGAATAGGTCTGCATCAGGAAGTAAAGTGGGAAACCCTTTCTCCATGGTCTCAGTGATGTGTGTGTGTGTGTGTGTGTGTGTGTACACATGTGTGCATATGCACTAATATGAAATACATGTGTGTCAGGAAGTAAGCTGGGAGATCCATCCCCTTCATAGGCTCAGTGAATCTGAGGTCTATATTTCCAATGTTTCTACATTGCACATGTCTCCTGTAGCTGTGGCAACGAATTACCATATACTAACTGGCTCAAAACAACAGAAATGTATTCACTCACAGTTTTGCAGGAAGTCGCAGTTCAGCACCTCTGGGCTAAGGCCAAGGTGTCACCTTTGTCACATTCCCACTGGAGGCTGGGGAGCAGAATCTGTTCCTTGCCTCTTCTAGCTTTAGTGGCGGAGAGACTCCTCAGCTCTTGTCTCCATCATTCTGTTCTTCAAGGTCACCGCCTTCAAGTCTTGACTTCATCTTTGCCTCAGTTTCTTCTCCCTAAGTGTATCTATTTAATCCTCCTTCTTAAACCAGTGATTCTCAACTTGTGACTTGTGACCCCTTTGGGGTCACATATCAGATATTCTGCATATCCTATATTTACATTACAGTTCGTAACAGTAGCAACAATTCAGTTATGAAGTAGCAACGAGAATAATTTTATGGTCAGGGGTCACCACGACACGAGGAGCTGTGTTAAAGGGTGGCATCCTTAGGAACGTCGGAATCACTGGCTTAGAATAACATAGCATTGTATTCAGGGCTGTGTTAGTGACTTTTCATTACAGGGACGAACATCTGACAGGCACATTTAGAGAGAGAAAGGATTCATTTTGCACATAGCTTCAGAGGCCTCGGTTACCGAGGTGTGGAGGACCTAGCCGGGCCTTTCACAGCATGGCAGACAAGAATCAGAGCATGGCAGGAAGGGGCTGGTGATAATACACCCCCCTCCAAGGTCATGCCCCCCCCCGTGACCTACTTCTTGTAGCTAAGTTCCACCTGTCTCATTGAGTTTTAAGAACTTCTCAAAATAGCACCACCAACTGTTCAACACATGGGATTGTGGGAGAAGTTTATTTAAAACCATTAGAAGGGTCCACACGGCTCAGTCAAGACATCCTCCCTAGTCAAGGGCCTTCATGTCACCATCCCTGGACTGACTGTTTCCACATAGCATGATTTTCACAGGCACCAAGGGTTGGGATTAGCTTTGGGTAATTTTTCAGCATATCACAACCCACCCTTACAACCTTCAATTTTATCCTTAGCTAATACAGGTTGAATAACCTTTACCTTTGGATCAGAACTGTTTTTGATATTGCTTTTAGATTTAGTATTAGATGTTTGAATATTTGCATATACATAATGAGGAATGAAGGGGACAGGACACAAATTAAAAAGACACGGTGCATTCATGTTTCATATACATCTATATGTTGCTGGAAGGTAATCTGTCTCTTTTGTGTGTGTGCATGTATGTATGTGTGTGTTGGGGTGATGCATGTGTGTGTGTAGATATACATGTATGTGTGTACATGTGTGTGTATATATGAAAGCTAGAGGTCAACCTTGGGTGTTGTACCACCTTGTTTCTGAGAATAAGTCTCTCACTCTCCCAGAATGCTTCTGTGCTTCACCATTCTGGGATGATAAGCACATGTTAGTTACCATGTGCTGCTTTTGGCATGGATGCTGGGGTTGAACCAAGCTCTTCAGTGTGCAGCACACACTTGTCCAAGAGCTGACTGTCCAGTGCCACCTTGGAAGGTAATTTTGTATAATTCTTTTAGTTCACCTGAAGTTAGGATGTCAGCCATCACAGGAGGGCAAGTATGGGATTTTCCATGTGAAAATCATGTTGACCTTCAGAAGGCTTTTGATTTCAGAATCTTTTTAGTTAAACACAGTTTCAGATTAGAGACGTTCAACCCGTGTCTGATGCCCGTGTCTCAGTCCATGGTCGCTTTTCTGGCTTACCAAAGACATGGCTCAGTCCTAACTATGAGATTGGGGCAGTTCATTGTTGGAAATCTGGGGAAAACTACCTTCCCTGACAGGGAGAAAATAGGAGAAGTTCATGTCACCATGACCACCCCCTTTTTAGTTGTATTTTTAAGTTTGTATGTGGTATGTTGTGCGTGTGTGTGCACACACGTGCAGCATGCGTGCAGGTTCACATGTACACTTTTGGGTGTGCATGTGGAAGGCAGAAGAGACTCTCGGCTGCTGATCCTCAGGAGCCTTTGTCTTTATAGTTTTTGAGCTTTCTCATTGGTCTGGATCTGAGCGAATAGGCTAGACTGGCGACCCACAGGGATCCGCTTGTCTCTGCCTCCCCAATGACCAAGTTACAAGCTCCCACCAGCATGCTTGGACTTTTCACGTGGGCATAGAACTCAAATCCTCATGCCTTCGAGGCAAGAAGCCCTTAACCACCTGTTAACTGAGCTATCCCCCAGCCTCACCTGTTCTTTAGCATTTCTATCTCATTACCAAATTCTAGTTTCACACCCTGGCTTGATTCCCTTATTTCATTCATCTCCTGGTGCATGTTTTCTTGAGCTTCAATCAGTTTATTCCTGTCCCTGTCTCAGTTCATTGAGAAAGTCTGTCCCTGGCCTCTTTAAATCTGTGAGCATGATGATAGCCATTCTTTTAGATTCTGTATTGAATGTCATCTAAGCCTATTGTCTTTGGGAACCATTGCTATGAGATTGGAATTTTCTCCGTATCACCTTGTTTTCTGTTATTGCTTCTAGTTCTAGAATTAGACCTAGGCATATGGATTTAGGTTGTTTGTTGAATGTTTTGCTGTGTGCTGTCAGCCCACCTGGCCAGGGTAATGCTTATAGATAGCCAGTAAGACAAGGATATTTATGGGAGACTGGAATGGAAAGGGGTTTCTGGCTAGGGGGCTGTCATGTCCTGTTTCTGGTAGCCTTGTAAGGCTGTTTTGCCCGATCTCATCTCTGCTATCCTGGGACAGCTATAGGCTATAACAGACTACTAAGGCTAGAGCGAGGTCACTGTCTGGGTAGAGGGATTTTTGCCTAGTCCCCACTGGACCAGGCAGAGCTGCATGGGAGCAGGATTCCGGGGTTACAGAGGGGTTGTGAGCAGTGAGGATGGATAGACTCCCCAACCACATGCTTCTTTATTTTTATAGCCAAGGTTTTGCTTGTAATTCATGCTGGCCTGGAAGCAAGGTAGATCCTCCTGCCTCAGCCTCCCAAATCTGGGATTATAGGCTTGGACCACCATACACGGTTCCATCCAGCCCTGTCTTCTCTTTCTTGGTGCTGGTGTGTGAGCACACAATGCTTGGAGCGATGTGACCCTTTTCTAGCTGTGGAAGGTGACCAGGAGAATTACAAAGAGTCTGGCCTAAAGCCTGTTGTGCTGTGGTTGACTCTGTATCTTTTCTGGCTTATGCCACACAAGATCAAGAGCTATAGTAGAGCACTGTTAACTGATCCAGGACCCTCTTGGAAGGCTATTCCACTTTTTACTGACAGGCTGGCACTGGCCTGAACAGCTTTGGGGTGAGGGTGAGACAGGCCCAATCTGGGTCGCCGAGTCATCTCTCAGAGGATTTTCTGGCACCTTCCTCTGTCACAGCAGATCTGAGCAGCTGCTGGCCACACCATTTGGCCAGAGGCCACTCTCTGAGCTTCACGCTTTGGTAGCCAGTGATTTTTGAAGAGAGAGGTCAAATCAGGGAACATCATCTCTGGGTAGCTTTGGAGACATCAGTGATGTATTCCTTCCTGTCTGGCTGTGAGTCTAGCAACTATCCCCCAATGATCTTGATGTTTTAGTGAAACAAGGCACGGGGAGGCTGGACTCTTCTAAGTCTGCACATGTAGCCATGCCTTAATCACGTCTGGGACCCACGAGAATGTAAGTTAGGCTCTGGGAGCCCTCAAAGGCCAGGCCCAGCAACCTGAGTCATTACCCTAATTAAAGACACCAGTAGGGTCTGGGAGGTGGCTCAACAGTTAAGAGTGTATACAGTTTCTCCAAAGTACCCCAGAACTTCAGAGTTCAGTTCCCATCATTCACATTAGGAAGGCTCACAATGTAACTGCAGCACCAGGGGGCATCATGCTTCTTCTGACCTCCATGGGGACCTGTACTCACATGTGTCCATACCTCCCTACCCACATATACACATAATTAAGAAATACTGAAAGTCACTTCACATCTCTAGAACCATGTGAATAGCCAGGGGCAACATCTCCAGCCTCAGTGTGGGGAGGGAGGGAGTGGAGGCAAGAGCATCATTTGTGTCTTACTTTAAAAATGTTGAACTCCAGATTTAATGAGAGATCCCGTCCTAAAGCAATAAGGCAATAGCGTGATAGAGCAGGATTTATCACAACACAGTCCTCTCTGTCCACATGCATGGGTTTGCATGTGCACATGTGAACACTTTCCTTTGGTTGAAAACACATCCCTCTGTCCAACGTTTGTAACCTCGTGATACCCAGGCCTCCACCACCCCGTGTTTCACATGGTTACATTGCTCTGCCATGGTTCTCTGCTGGTTTCATTTGCTAAAGACCTGAAGTGACTTGGGTAGAATTATAGCTGGAATAAATGATGTATGAAATGAGAAATCTTTGTCCAGGGCCGGAAGGGGGAGAGAGAGAGAAGGGGGAAAAAAGAAGCAGCCTCTCACAAAAGTAATTGTTTGGAATTAGTTTCTCTACGGTCAGAAACTGCAGGGGGAAAAAAAAAAAAGACAGAGTCATCAGATTTGTTTGTTTGTTTGTTGCTTGCTTCTACATTTACTGAAAGTCAGGCTTTTGTCGATTTCCTGTTGCTGCTTTCAGGCTCCCAGTGATGGGAAATGGATCTGGCACCAATTGAAAGCCAACTTGAGTCCAGTCCAGCCCATGAACTGTGCGCTCAGGGGTGAAGACTGAGAAAACATCAGCAAGAGATGTTTTGAGCACTGGACCCCTTCTGCCCTTTCAGGGTGACCCTCTCTTCTATTTGCTTCTGAGTAGCCTCATTCTCTGATCTTTTGTACTACTTAAAAATTTCACTATCAGGAACTGGGGATATCGGTCTTTTGGTAGAGTGCTTGCTTGCCTAGCATCCAGAAAGCCCTGAGGTCCATCCCAGCACCATGTGAAGCAGGCACGGTGGTGTAACCTTTCAATCCCACCATGTAGGAAGTAGAGGCAGGAGGATCAGAACTTCAAGGTCATACTCTGCCTCATATCAAGTTTGAGGCCAGCCTGGGCTGTATAAACCCTGCTGCAAAACTCAAAACCAAACGAAGAAAAATATTGCTGTCCGGGGCTGTACCTCAGTAGTGCCGCACTTGGCCAGTAAGCACAATGCTCTGAGTTCCATGCCCTGCATTGAGAAATAAAAAGCAACACAGATCAAGAAACAAAATAAGGATAATTGCAGCAAGATGGCTCAGCAGATAAAGGTGCTTGCTGACGAACCTGAATACCTGATTTCAAACCCTGGAACGAATACAGTGGAAGGAATCAGTCCTCCAAGTTGCCTTGTCCTCTGCACATATGCATACTTGTACACACAAATCACACACACACACACACACACACACACACACACACACACAGGGTAGTTGTTTTAAGGGTAGCAATACAGCTCAGCTGGTAGAGCACTTGTTTAATATGTATAACACCACGAATTCCATCCCAAATGGAATGAAATAAAAATCTGTAGACAAAGGGATTGTTGTTGAATGGTATGAAATTGAGTTCAGAGGACCAAGTCAGACCAAAACAAGAGCTTTGTATACAAGAGAGAAGGCTGAGCTGATGGCTTGGCACAGTAATAGAACACTTGCTTGGCCCATCAAGGCCCTGGGTTCCGGCTGCAGCATCATGACAACAGTACTAATGAAAACCCAGAGTGGGGGGCTGGGTTCCTGAGTGCTGCTAGCCATGGGTTGCATGTGAGTGTAGGTTTCCTACAGCCTCCCTGCTGGATGGTCCTACGCTCCTTATCAGGACTCTAAACCATATATCCAAGGTAGTCACTATTGTTAGTGTTATTATTGTTACAACCAAACACCATGACCACAAAGCAAGGTGTGATGGAAAGGGTTTATTCGGTTTACATATCCATATAGCTGTTCCTCGCCTAAGGAAGTCGGGACAGGAACTCAAACAGAGCAGGAACCTGCTGAAGATCTGTCTTGGAAACGTCATGGACTGTGCCTCCGATGTTCAGCAACAAATCCAGGCCAGCCCTCAGCGGGAGCCCCTGTCCTTGACCTGTTTGGCTATGCTTCTGAGAGGTATTTACAGAACCCTGCTTCAGCCGCAGTAGCTGACGGTTCGTGTGGGAGAAAATGGTCAACGGAAGCCTTAGGAAGAGAGAAAGGAACGTAAGCCAGACCATTGAAGGGAGCGATCCCTGTGAGGTACTATTTTTGTCTCGGTTACATGCTCTCGGAGTGTCCTTGAGGGCGTTGCCCGAGTTCTCCATCTCTGCTCACCACTGCCCTGAGAGAACCTCTCCAGGTGCTTGCCAGGCTCACAGAGGCTACCCTGCCTCCCCGACAGTGTAGGAACACACTCCTAGATTCTTTTAGGGGTTGGGTGCAGAGGCCAGGGGGTAATGTGTCAGTCACAAGAGGAACATCAAATTGTGGGCAAATTCTTATAACTGCCATTTAGAAACTACCTCTTTGATTCTCCTTGTGATCCACATAGCCTTTTAGGCTGCCAGGAAAAGGAATACAGGCATTTATGGATTGCCTGCAGTATACACTAACTTAAAAGCATATCCATTTACTTGGTCCTCCTCCCCACACTTCGTTCATTTTGAAACAAAATACCAGTGTGTAGTCCAGGTTGGCCTGGGGCTTTAAGTGCACCTGTCTCACTTTACAGGGGTGCTAGGATTACAGGTATGCCCCATCACGCCCAGTTTGTTTTATTTTGCTTGTGTTTATTCCCCCTTTGGTATGGTGTGGCGTGTGCATGTTAGTTTGTGTGCACACACGCATATGCATGTGTGTGGAGACCGGGGTGTGGGGGTTGATATTTATTGTCGTCCTCAATTGCAGCACTTGACCTGATTTTTGAGACCAATTCTGACCCTGAACCTTGAGCTCATTTCAGCGAAGCTGACTGGCCAACAAGCTTGAGGAATCTGTCCCGAGACAGAAAGCATAATGGGTATTCATCCCTCCCTGAAACAGAAAGCATCATGGGTATTCATCCCTCCCTGAGACAGAAAGCATCATGGGTATTCATCCGTCCCTGAGACAGAAAGCATCATGGGTATCCCTACCTATGAGTATGTGTACTGACACCAGTGCTGGGGTTACAGACATGCATCTTTAAGTCCTCCTTTTATGTGGGTAGTGGGGATCTGAACTCGGGTCCATGTGCTTATGCAGCAAGTCCCTCATTCACAAAGTCATCTCCCAGCCCCCCAAATACTGTTCTAACTATGAGGTTAGAGCAACTTCATACACAGCAAGAGAAAACAAATGTAGAAGCTCCTTCTCTTTGTGCATGAAATCCTGGTGATACTTTGACCTCTCCTTCCCAGAAGCAGGGCAGCCTGCCCCTCAGAAACATTAGCTCAGCCAAGCAGTGCCCAGACGTGGTTTCACCCTGTGCCTTAGACTAGGGACTCAGACAAGCTGGGACACATGAAGAGGCTGTGGAAACAGGTTTAAAAATAACTTTACCGGCTCACACTTTGAAATTTAAGCCATCCACTCAGGAAATGCTGAGTGTAGTTCAAAAATGGACTTAAAAAAAAGTTATTACTCTTCAAGAACAAAGTGGTAAGTGATGGAGAAATAGGAGGAAGTGGTTGTTTGTAGAGTCTATTATTAAAAATAAAGTTGTCATCTTTGTCCTAGATTACATCCGAGGCTCTGGAGTTGAGACTCGCTTCTCTTTATGTTGGGGTGCTTTAAAGAGACCCTAAATATATTGAAGTGAAAAAGATGCCATCCAGTCATGCAAAAGTGATATCTTCAATGTTTCCCCTTTGAGTCTGCAGTCTGTAAAGCTTGCCTAAGTCTTCTTGGTCCTTCTCAAGCTGTCACTACACTGCTGGGGGATATTCTTCAAGTTGACAGACATCTTCGCATTGCCCCTGCCACCTTGGCAGAGCCAGCCATTATTATCAATTGTATTTCTTGTGCTTGGTTTTGTTGAGGTAGGGAATCATGTAGCCCGTACCACCCTTGAAGTCTCTATGTAGCCAGGGATGGTCTTTGAATTTCTGATCCTCCTGCCTCTGCCTCCCTGGGTGCTAGGATTACAGAATACACCCCCATGCTTGGTTTGTGGGAGGCTGGGGATTGGACAGTCTTGTGTATGCCAGGCAAGCACTTCCCCAGTAAGCCAATCCCAGAAGCGTCAATTATACTTAAGTCAGGTGTATTCTCAATACCAAATGCATCTTTTTTTTTTCCCTTCTGCTTTCCCCCAACGTTGTTTCCAGTTTGAAGTGGAAACATATTGTTTGTGTGTGCTAGGCAAACAGTCCTCTGCTAAGCCACATTCCCAGGCCCTCACCGGGGGATTCCAGCAAGCACTCTGCCACCAATGAGCCACAAACCCAGATATGGATGGAAGGCTCTGGAGATCAACAGTTCTGTGGACCACGGGGATGGGCTGGTTGCGTATCTTGGATGCTCTGTGTTCTGACACTCTGATGGGCCAGTACTAGAGATAAGCAACATATGGTCTGTGGCTAAATGAGTAATCTCAGATTAGCTTCTGGAAATGGGATTTTAAAAAAGTCTTCTCGAGATAGGATTTATAAAAAGCACCACTCACTGAAAACAGAAATCTATAGGGGCAGGCTGGCATGAAATTATGAAAAGTTTTCAGAAAAAAAAAAAAAAAATAATATATTATAATATATATTTTTTTTTTTTTTTTTTTTTTAAGAATCTGTATTTGCATTCCTACCCAGCTGGGATGCTGCCTGGGCCTGGAGGGTTCAAGCCCCCTGCTGTTTTTGTAGGATCACAGTCAAATTTCAGATGTCCATGTGATGATTTATGGGAACATCTGACACCTCTGAACTAGTAATTTGCTTTCTGAGGACTTATCTTAGGGACATCGATGTCAAAGGAGAAAAAACAAATAAAGCCACGTGTGTGATAACTCTGATTGCCTGGTTGTTTTTAACATTGAGAGTCTAGGAATCCCCCAAGGCCCACAGGCATGGCCTAGACATTTAAATTATGAGATATTGTGGGGCTGGAGAGATGGCTCAGTGTCTCAGAGCATTCCTGCCATTGTAGAGGACCTGAATTTGATCCCCAGTACCTACGTCCAGCACTTCACAGCTACCTGTAACTCTAGCTCCAGCAGGTCTGAAGCCCTCTTCTGGCCTCTGTGTACTCAAATGTACACAGTTAAACACACTTAACCTGCTTAAACCTGCCCCCCCATGCATAATTAAAATCTTCAAATTATGATAGGTTGAATCAACAGGACTACTGTGTATTTGCCAGCACCATAATTATGAATTTCCTATGAAGCATATATTTAAATTAATTGCCTTTTATAACACAATGAAACAAAACATAATACAATGTTTTCTCCTCTGTGAATTATGATACTATATATATCACACTCACACACACACACACACAATATATGTTTTTATACACACACACACATATGTCAAGCATGGTGGCACATGTCTGCAGTACTCTGGAAAGTGAGCTGGAAGGATTAAGAATTTGTGGCAGCCTGGCTATGTAGTAAATTCGAGACTTGCTTGGGCTGGATAATAAGACCTGTCTCAAAATACAGTTAAGCATGGTGGTACATACTTGTAATCCCAGCACTCGGGAGATGGAGGCAGAAGGAACAACAGTTCAAGGTCATCTTGAGCTGGATAGTGAATCTCAGGCTATCCTGGACTATATAAGACCCTGTCTTAAAAAACAAACAAGACAAAAAATAATAAAAAGAAACACCGTCATGCATTCAGTGCTCATGTGTGTACATATATGCGTGAGAACACACACACAAACACAAGATCTGGAAGGAACATAACACAGAAAATGAGAAGAATAGATATGCCCTGTGGCGACAACAGAAGAGATTTTTTTTTTTAATTTAAAAAATAACTTCATTATTGTTATAATGGCTCTGAAAGTCAAATGCTGGCTTTGCTTATGAATTACTTTGTTTTTTTCATCTGAAAAATTGATATAATAGTAGTTTATAATATTAGCAGCCCAGTTCTCCTCCAGCCTGTGTACTTAGCCTGTACTTCCCTACCTTCTGGGTTTGTTTTCATTTATTATTATTATTATTTTATTATTACTTTTCATTTGAGGTGTGTGTGTGTGTGTGTATGTGTCCTCACGTGGAGGTCAGAGGACAACTTCAGGTGTCAATCCTCAACACTGTTCACCTCGCTGTTTGAAACAGTGGCCTGGAACTTCCCAAGTCATCTATGATGGCCTGCAAGCCCCAAATCTGTCTCCGCGTCCCTGGCATTGGATGTATTAGTGTACACCACGACTCTCAGCTGTTTTATGTAGGGCTTGGGATTGAACTCAGCCTTGCACGATGTGAACTTACTGACCTAGCCGTCTCCCCAGCCTTCTGTCCCAGCTTCTTCCACCTTTCAGCTGCGGTACTTACAGACAAGCAAGAGAACACTGCTGCATTGCAAGGTCACTCCAAGCAGATCCGGCCTTCAAATCCACGTGACCTTACTCTGAAGGTGCCGCATATTACTGCCTCCCCGTGTGTTCTCCTTGCCCTGGCTTAGCTGTTTCCTTCCAGATGTGCCGACAGTATCAGAGATAACGTACATCTCCAGTGGGCCTGGCATTTAGTGACAGTCCTGCTGATCGCCATCAGCATCATCATAACGTGTGTGTAATGAAGTCATGAGAGAAAGCAATGAAAGCAGCATCTGTGCCAGGAAGGTCACAGATATGGCGAGAGAAGCTCAGAGCTGATATCTCCGGGCGCAGGCCCTGCTTTAATGGATTTTAAAGGTCTATTTCGAAGTTAGAACATCTGTTACTGGGCTACTCTCCTATGGGTTAAATGTGTCTCTTGTGATGGAGATGCCTCCCTTCTGGCCCTTTAGCACTCTCTCTCTCTCATTTAACAAGTATTTTGCATATTTATTCTTTCGTTCATCAGCATGGTGAGATGTGTGGGTGGTTTCCAATTTTACCTATTTCTATTTTCCCCTTGTATGTTTTTTATTGTACACCAATGAATTAACCCTACCAATGAATTAATTGTTGATTAACCGATCAATTAATTAATTGTATTATTTTTCCACAGTACTGGGATTGAGCCTATGGTCTTACACATGCTAGGAAGAGACTCCACTACTGAGCCACACCCTAGTCCCTCACTGGGGGATTCTAGCAAGCGTTGTACCACAGAACCATTCTCCAGATTGTTACTGGGGGAGTCTAGGCAAGTGTTCTATCTCTAAAATACACTTCTAGCCCTCATTTTCCTTTTATGAATTAAGGTTTCCCTTAGTTGTACTCTACTGAATTCAGTCTGTGGCCCTTGCTGCTCTTGGACTTTCTTTCTTCCTGCCTCAGTCTACCAAGTTGTTCCTATACCAGGCCTGGCTCCATTCATGAAAACTCTTGAGTGCACTCCATCAATATCTACATATTTGCTTATTTATAAATTATATATGTTGATCATCAATGGGTCTTATATATATGAGAACACACTGAAAAGATGAAATAAGGCAGACTTAAAAACCGCTTTCATCATATTTCTTTAACAACACAGAAGTCCTTTGTGTTCTTATTACAATGTTGTTACCAGTCATATTTTCAAGGAAGGCTGTGTTAGTGAGTATGCTTTATTATGTTTGACAATCTTAATTTAATACCTTGTGATACAATAATCCAAATGTCTGGCTTCAGTGCACTAGGTTTTGCTTTTTATAGCAGGAATGGAACCCTCTAAAGATATATGGATCCAGGTGGGGGACATTTGAAGTCCAGGGTATTAACTAAATTATACTACTCATATATGTGGCACCGTGCATGCGTTATGCATAAATTCCATGGAAAGTCAGCTAACAACCTTCCTTTTTTTCAGGATGCAACAATGATTGCTTTTTGGTATTTTTTTCAGATTAACTATTTTTTATTTCTCTCTATATGTGTGCATGCCATGTATATATGTACACATGCCCTTGTGTATTCGGGTAACCATAGAGTCCAGGAGAAGGTGCCAGATCCCATGGAGCTGGAGTTATAGGCAGTTATGATAACCAAACTCTGATGTGGATACCATGAACCAAACTCAGGTCCTCTGTAACAGCAGCAAGAGCTTTTAAGCCCCAAGTTCTCTCTCCAGTACCTGCATCAATATTTTTAACCAATGAGTTAAAAACCTGCCAGCACTCTTTGTTTGAATGATATACTAGAAACCAGACAAAAACCTTTCCAAGCTTCTTAAGTGCGTACCTGGGAGTTTTCAGTAAGTCAAACTTCAGAATTTTCTGGAATAACTCATTAATCAGTCGTAGAGATGTTTTTTAGAGCAGTTCCTCATGATACAGATGGACTATAACCTGGGAGCCGGATGAACCCTCTCCTCCCCTTTGGTTGTGGTGTTTATCACAGGAACAGAAATGTTCTGGGAGTTATTTAAAAACAGCGGCACCTGGTCTGCTTGTGTTACAGAGCCGCCATGTTCCCGACTAGGCTAGGCCAACTCAGGCAGCCAGAGACACCGGTCCTGCCACCCACGAGACTAGTGTGAGAGATTGCTCTGCCAATCTTCCACGCTGTCTCCACAAGGCTGGGCTGTGCCCAGACCATCCCTCCATCCACGCAGGCCCGGTAAGACTGAAACTCTAATGCTTAGATTATCCAAAGGCTTTATATATTTGGTAATGCTCAAAACAAGATGCCCACACAATCAGAGGTGGAACCCAATACCCAACCTAGATATATCAACGACCTTTGACTGCTAGAGACAGGCACACGTCTGCTTCCATGTTCCCCTCTCTCCCTTCTTCCTTCTTTCCTCTTCCTCTCCTTTCTCCTCCCACCTTAGCTCCTCCCAACTTGAGGGGAAAATTTCCAGCTACACAGAAAGCAAATCAGGATACTTTCCAAGAAGCTTAATGGTGTGACTGCAATTTGCTTTTCAACGTCCCTGAAACTTTGTCCTTAAACCCTGTTTTTATTTAAAGAACAGAAACCATGTCCAGCCAGAGTAACACTAAATAAATCCTTTCCTCCCTGCAACAAGATCACTTATTTATGTGTGTATTTTTTAATTCTTTCATTTGTTTATGAGTGTGTGTGTGTCTGCATGTGTGCACACACACATGAATGTACATGTGGGCATATGTGGAGCCCAGAGGGCAGTCTTGACTGTCCTTTACATACTGAACACTTTGGTTTTAGAGACAGGGTCGTTCACTGGCCTAGGAGTCTCAGAGTAAACTTGGTTGCCTGGCCAGAGAGCCTGGCATCCTCTTCTCTCTGCTCTCCAAGTGCTGCCATTACAAATGTACAGCACCATGTCTGGCTTTCCCTTGTGGGTTCTAGGGATGGAACTCAAAGTTCTCATATTTGTGTGGCAAGCATTTGTTTGGCTGCTTCATCCGGCAGCCCTCTCTTGTTTTTGTTTGCTGTGGTTTTTGAGGGTATGTCTCATCCCATAGCCCAGGCATGTCTCAAATTCATAGTCTTCTCCCTATTCATCCTCTCAGCTGTTGGCATTCCATATCTAAGCTGCTGTGCCTGGCATGTTAAAATATCATTTCATTCAGTATGTAAAATTTCCATAAACCTTTTGCCTATGACTGATAAAAATAGGATTTAATGTGTGTCATTGTGGAGATGAACTCTAACAAGTAACTCGTTACATCAACAAAGATACCATGAGTGTCATAGCCATACTCTTTTCCACTCTTCCTAGGGAATTTCCTGAAGGTGTTTCTGGTGAAAGAGTGCTCTGATTCACTGTCATGTTGTTCTCGTGTGTGCTTGGTTGAAACTTAGTCTTTTCTCATATGTCTTCTGATCTTTTGCAAGTGAGCTGGGAATCTTGAAAGGGAATTAAAATGCCCCTTGTTCAGTTTGGGGGAAAACTGAATGCTACTGAAATGGCATCTGCTCTGGTGTTAAATATTCCTGGAAAGAGCAGTGACTGCTTTTCCGTGTGTGTTTTGTTTTTAAATGCTGTGGTAGGCTGGGGACATGGCTCAGTAATTAAGTGCTTGCCATGCAAGTATGAGGATCAGCGTTTAGAGCCCAAGAATTCAAGGAAATGCTGTACTGGCCTGACAGCCCACCTGCAGTAACCAGTCTAAACCTGTCAAATGTCAATTTGTATCTGTAGATGTAAGATATCATTGCTTAAAAACCCATACAATTTTGATTCTGCAACCTGCCAGGACCCAATTCTTAGACATATGTTTCTGGCCCTCTATGTTTCTCCCACTGCCCTGTGGATATTTTTCTGGAAGTCATCAGTATGTTTCTAGTATATGGTGGAGGGAGGGGACCTAAGTCCCAGGAGAGTTGCTATTTGTTCTAGAAAACTGGACACTAGATTGACCAAAGAGACTCAGCACAGATGTCTGTGACCAAGTCATAACATATTGCCAGTCTGGGAGGAAGATTCTGGGCCCGGTTTAAAGCAAGAGCTTCCCTCAGACAGCACAGATAGTCATGGACTTCTGCCAAGGGAAGTCTTCATTCACTGCCAGCATCGGCTGTGAGAGGCAATGTCGGAGAGTGGGGTGGAATTGGAGCATGTCACATTAGTACATTTGTCAGTATATCACCACCCATGTCACTCAGCCATCCCACAACATATTTAAAGAACCTGGGCCAGGAAGGAGCTCAAGCTGGAGATTCTAAGATGCAAATAGCCTGCTGCCATCTTTCTGCCCTGAAAGCTGTGATAGACAGCACATTGCACAGATGCAGTTCAAGTCTGAGGCAATAAATGTGTTTGGCAGTAATAGTGACTTGGCTTATTAGTTACGTTTTCTTCTTGTTGTTGTCTTCATAGAATATCTTTTATTTACTATTTGAATACTTTGCACAAGTATACACTGTATCTTCATTATACTCATCCCAACTCCCCCGCCCCACCAGCCAAGCTCTCCCCACATGTCCTTTTATCCCATTACCACAATGGTTTGAATATGCTTGGCTGATGGAGAGTAGCACTTTTAGAAGGTGTGGCCTTGTTGGAGGAACTGTGTCACTGTGGGAGGGGGCCTTGAGACCCTCCTTCTAGCTGCCTGGAAGCCAGTCTTCCTGTTTGCCTTTGGAACAAGATATAAAACTCTTAAGCTCCTCCTTCATCCCCATGCCTGCCTGGATGCTGCCATGCTTCCTGCCATGATGATAATGGACTGAATCTCAGAACCAGAATTCACTGCAGCTGTGGTCACTTGCACATAGCATCAGGTCAACAGAATCAGTCAACATTCTAGCAGGCGTCATTAATCAGACACGGGGTGGGGTATTCACACTCAAAAGAGAATATTAATGGGTGTCTTAGTTAGGGTTTCCATTGCTTGAAAGAGACACCATGACTAAGGCACTTCTTAAGGAGGACAACACTTAATTGGGGCTCCCTTAGAGTGTCAGAGGTTCAGTCCATTATCATCACGGCAGGAAGCATGGCAGCCTACAGGCAAGACATGGTGCTGGAGAGGTAGCTGAGAGTTCTGTATCCACATCAGCAGGCAGCAGGAAGTGAACTGGCTTGAGCTTCTGAGACTTCAAAGCCCACCCCCTAGCAATACACTTCCTTCAACAAGGCTACACCTTCTCCAACAAGTCCATACCTCATAATAGTGCCACTCCCTGTGGACCAAGTATTCAAACACATGAGTCTATGGAGACCATTCCTATTCAAACCACTGCAGGCAGGGTTATTAAAGATGTCCCATTTAGGGCTCAGAACTCTGTAGGCAATATTTTTCAACACTTTGACCAGTTATAAATCTGTGCAGACTACTGACCACTTCAGAAAGATGCTTCTCTGGCCAAGATTTGCCTCAAGGCAATGAGCATGGCTCATGGTTGTGGCAGCAGCCACTGCCACATGGGGCCGCTTGCTCACATCTTGTAAGACCAGAAAGCAGAAAACAATGAATGCTAGAATCTAGCTGGACTCTTCTGTTCCCCTCTTTGTTTAGTCCAGCTCCTCAGGTGATAGGATGGGCCACATTAAGGTGGGTCTTATGCCTTCTGTAAACATCTCTGAAACCACACCCCACAGGCATACACATAATTCCATAGGCTTTCCTTAATGAAACCAAGTTAATAATTAAAAATTACCATTACATAGCCTTACAGGGGATTGGATGAGGGAGTGGATCTGTGCCAGGGGTGTTATCCACCGTGTGTTATCAGAGAAGATAGGTCCTGGGTGGGAACTCAAAAGTTACTAAGATTGTTCTAGCTGAAAGCCAAGCCAGTTGAAGGAGTAGGATGGGTAAGGGAACAGAGGCTGGATAGAGACCTGATGGTGTCTATGTAGCTCAGCATCCTCAGTTGTTCAGTCTAACTGAAAACTCAAGCACGGAGTGACTGAGGTGGGAGATGAAACTAGGTTGAGTGTCGGCTGTCTTATAACCCAAGCTCTTGCACAGAGCGGTGTATATTTTTAGTGTACAGATAGCACAGGCTAGCCTGGCCTATAAAGTAAGTTCAAGGTCAGCCTGAACAACTTAGTATGACCCTGTCTAAAAGTAAAATTTATGGAAGGGCTGGGGACATATTTCAGTGGTAGTGTTCGTCTAGGATTCCCCCAGTGAGATGGTATGGACGTGGCTCTAATGTAGAGCCTACAAACCCCAGTGAGGGGCTGGGGGCATGGCTCAGTAGTAGAGCACCTACCTAGAATCCCCCAGAGAGGGGCTGGGGGCTGGCTCAGTGGTAGAGCCCTGCCTGGGATCCCCAGTGAGGGGCTATGAGATATGACTCAGATATGGAACATTTTAGAGCACCAACGAGTTTGTTTGAAGAAAGTGTGACAACCCCCCACCTCTGCATTGCTTAGAAATTCCTTAGATACCACCTATGCAGGGTGGCTGATCATAAAGCCAGGGCACTTCTGACCCATTCTTTGATTAACATAGAAATTAGTTCTTTTATGTAGCTCCAAATTTGTAGCCTCCACTAGTTTTAAAAGTTGATATTTAAGGACTCTGGTATAACTCCAACTTGTTCTTTTTTTGGGAAATGGGTGCAGGATATTTCAATTTAATTCATTCTGCCTTCTCATTTTTCACACCAGTTGCCTTATTATTCTTAACTATTATTAAAAGGAATGATAAAAATGTAATTAACCATCTGGGATATATTCCTGCTTCCCATTAGTCAGGGCATCTATTATAAAACCACTCTAAAGTCCAGCTTTAGAAATAAAGTCTCCAAGTAGGTGGATTAGCTAATGAATTTTTCTTCTCTAAAGATGACTGGCTATTTTTTTTTTTTTTTTTTTTTTTTTTCACACAAGACAGGACTTGCACTAGCCATTCATCAAAGGAGAGAGCGGGGAAGTAGAAGTAAAAAAAAAATTGGACCTAGTTGTCCATATAACATACTTCGTAAAAGCTGTAGATTTGATATGGTTTTTATAAGGCTCATGCAGATGCTTTGCCACTCATATTTATGGATTTAGCAGTTAACCTTGGCTTCAGGGAGATAAGTCTGTATTCATACAGAATGCTTGCTTGAAGTCCCTGGGAAATCAATATTTTTATTCCTTCCCTTCCATGGGAGGAGAAAAACTGGAGATGGGGTCTGAACTGCGGAGAAGTCGGAGGTCCCTATTATCTAATGGAGACCCCACAGTTACTTTTAGGCTTGTTGTGGGATGTAATCGAGAAGGAATTATACCATTGACTACTGTCTCGATGTCACCCATTATGTGACTTTTCCTGTAGAGATGTAAATAAATGTCTGTTTACCACAGGTAGTACATGAATGACAGACTTAAGAAACAGTCCAAAAAGTAAATCAGTGAGTGTATTTGGCTTATTCACAGGAGAGTTGATGGGGTGTTGCTTATAAGTGCCTTGTTAGGGGATTCTAGGCAAGTGCTATGCCACTGAGCCACGCCCCCAGCCCCTCACTGGGGGATTCTAGGCAGGGGCTCTACCACTGAGCCACGCCCCCAGCCCCTTACTGGGGGATTCTGGGCAGGGGCTCTACCACTGAGCCACGCCCCCAGCCCCTCACTGGGGGATTCTAGGCAGGGGCTCTACCACTGAGCCACGCCCCCAGCCCCTCACTGGGGGATTCTGGCAGGGGCTCTACCACTGAGCCACGCCCCCAGCCCCTCACTGGGGATTCAGTCAGGTGCTCTACCACTGAGCCACGCCTCCAGCCCCTCCTGGGGGATTCTAGGCAGGGCTCTACCACTGAGCCACGCCCCCAGCCCCTCACTGGGGATTCTAGCAGTAACATGTGTCTCTTCTAACTTAAATAGTCTATGCGTGAGCGCACGCTTTATCCCAGCCACTGGGAGGCAAGCAGGCGGATTTCTGAGTTAGGCAGCTGTCTACAAGTTTAGGACAGCCCTGGTACCAGACCTTCTTACCAAATAAAACTAAAAGAAAAAAAAAAGATAGTCTTAAGTTGCTCTGATAGACTTTTGAAGTAGGTATTAACTGAAGCAGCTCTAGAACTTTTCATCCTCCTGCCTCAGCCTCTTGAGTATCTGATATAAGAGGCCTGAACACCAGGACTGATTGATCATGAGAATTTAATAAAAGATCCTACCAGTTTAGGATTGCCCTCAAATTCTCATGGATTCAGTCCCTAAGTCCTTTCTTGTCTCTGTAGGGCTCTTCCTCTGGTTTAGAACACATAACAAGGCTTCCTAGTGCTCAGAGGCTCCTACCCCACACTCTATGATAGGAAACACCCGACTATCAGCTTTGTCTGAAGCTGTTTGCTATTCCTGGGATTCCCCAAAGCACGATACCAAGTCACATGTGACTCGGAGGGAGCTCTTCATGCACGGGGAACCCTGTGTGGTTTCTCATTAGCCTGATAAGGTATAATTCAAACTCATTTTCCTTCATAAAACCTTGATAAAGCTAGCTTACACGTGTTCAACAAATAGAGCTCCTTTTTTTGTAGCAGGCACCACACTAGGCTCTGGATCCAGTGATGCCTTAAGCACGAGTCTGTCACTTAGGAGTTCTCTGTGCTCATGATAAAGACAGCTATGGGTTTTTAGTAATAATAATTTTTTATTTTTTGTTTTTATTTGTTAGTTTTGATAGCACACCTCACAAAATCCACTTAACAAAGGGTTTATTTTGACTACCGTTCTAGGGTAGGGAGAACATGGCGGCAGGAGCGTGAGGCAGCTGGTCACGTCGGTCGCATCCACATCAGGAAGCAGAGAGAGACGGATTCTGGTGCTCAGCCCGCTTTTTATTTAGTCCAGGACCTCAGCTCATGGGATGGAGCTGACCACATTCCAGATGGGTCTTCCCATTAGTTCAAACTCTAAGGAAACACCCTCGAAGATACATGCGGAGGCCTTTATCTTCAAAGATTCTCTCTCCTGTGACATTAATGATATTAACCGCCATGGGGCTAGATGAGGTTCTGGGACAGAACTGCCATTTGTGCTGGGTTCTGATGTCGTCATGGGCATTTGACAGGCAGAAAACATGGTGCAGCAATGGAGAAGGCACAAAGTCAAAAGGACATAGACCAAAACCTAACTTGATAGGCGACAGGAGGGTCAGGGCACTGAGTTTGTGGTTCAGCAGCTAAGAGCATATGCTGTTCTTCCAGAGGACCTAAGCTGGATTCCCATCATCCAAGTCGAGCAGAGCACAACAACCTGAAAGTCCAGCTCCTGGGAGCCCACAGCTCTTTCTGGATCCGATGGACACATGCAGTCATATTCATGTGGGGTCACACACTATACCCATAATTTAAAGGTAATCCTTAGGGGGAAAATGTTGTAAGTGGGGCTTCATATTGTCTTTTTCTTATTGTGTGTGGGGTGAGGGTGTGTGAGGGGGGGTGGGAGCACATGGGCCTCCGTGCACATGTGGAGATTAGAGGACAACTTTGTGTATTCAGTGTTGTGTTTCCATCATTATATGGGTCTATTACATGGATGGAAATCGGGTCATCAGGTTTGCAGGGCAAATGCCTTTACCTACTGAGCCGTCTTGCCCAGTCTTTGGTGAGCTTCTTGCAACTCATGCTCAGGCTGTGAATCCATGGGACATAGGAAAGGTGGTTGAGCAAGAAGCCCTTCCTGGTGGTATTTAATGTTGTAGCACATGCCTTAGACTCCAAGTTTGGAATGCAGTGGGAGGTGTAGAAGCAGCGGGCGTCCCCACAGGAGGGGTGTTGTGATGGTTTGTATATGCTTGGCCTATGGGAAATGGTACCGTTAGGAGGTGTGGCCTTGTTGGAGTAGGTGTGGCCTTGTGGATGTGAGTTTAATACCCTTGTCCTAGCTGCCTGGGAGCTAGTATTCTGCTAGCACCCTTCAGATGAAGATGTAGAACTCTCAGTTCCTCCTGCACCATGCCTGCCTGGATGCTGCCATGTTCCCATCTTCATAATGGACTGAACCTCTGAACCTGTAAGCCAGCCCCAATTAAATGTTGTCCTTATAAGAGTTGCCTTGGTCATGGTGTCTGTTCACAGCAGTAAAACCCTAGCTAAGACAAGTGTCTAGGAACTTTATGCCCAAATAGGTGTCAAAAGCTAGAAATTAAATACAGCTGCAGGTGTCTGTGTAAGAGGGCTGCAGAATTTGAAAAAAACCATGAAATGTGTTGTTTTAGCCACTAACAAATGATTGCATTCTCTCTGTCCTCCATATGTCTGTGTCTTAGTTAGGGTTTCATTGCTGTGAAGAGACACCATGATCAAGGCAACTCTTATAAAGGAAAACATTTAATTGAGGCTGGCTTACAGTTTCAGAGGTTCAGTCCATTATCATCATGACAGGAAGCATGACAGCATTCAGGCAGACATGGTGCTAGAGAAGGAGCTGAGAGTTCTACATCTTGATCTGAAGGTAGCCAGGAAGAGTGTCTCTCACCTTTGGGTGGAGCTTAAGCCAAAGCCCACCTCCACAGTGATACACTTCCTCCAACAAGGCCACACCTACTCCAATAACGCCACACCTCCTAATGGTACCATTTCCCATAGGCCAAGTATATTCAAACCACCACTGTATGTATGTATTATACACTATGTAAATGTGTGTGTATATATCTGTGTGTACATGTGAGTTGGTCTGTCCTTCAATCATATAGATTCTGCATCCCAAACTCCAGTCATCAGGCTTGCTAACAAGTACTCTTACCTACCCATCTCTTTGGAACCCTGATTGTATATTCTTCTTTTGTGCAATGAAGTGTTTTTTCATTCAAATGAAACAAGGAAAATGTTTCTGGTTGTCAATCCTATCCAAGATTGGCTGGACAGTATCATCAAGACTTGGAGAGCTCAGACCAGTTGCCCAAGATTATGGAAATCAAAATAGCAGAGCTTGGATAAATAAAGCTGATATGTCTCATTGAAGTGTGCATGGAAGCCAGCAGGGGTAATCTGTCATCCCAGCTGCTTGAGATTGTAAGTTCAAGATCAGAGTGAGTTCAAAGCTAACGTGGACAACATAGAGGGACTCTGTTTCAAAACAAAACAAAACAAAACAAAAAACAAAAAACAAAAAACAAAAAAAAAAAGAATGAAAAGAGGACTAGGGGATGTAGCTTAGTGATAGGTAGATAGGTAGATAGGATGCTTGTATGACATAAGGAAGCTAGACATTCAATCCGTGTACCTGAACACACAGCTGAAAGCGTATGTGGAAGAGAAGACCTGCTGTAGCTTATTTTGTCCTATGTATAAAAATATTAAGATGAAATGCCAAAATTAACAGTAATATTAAGAGTAAATACAGAAAATATCTCACTCTACTTCTGAGTTGTACATCCTGCCCTCCCTGTGGGGATCCAGGTACTGAATCATGAATGATTTAAACAACTGAGCCACGCCCCCAGTCCCTCACTGGGGGATTCTAGGCAGGGGCTCTACCACTGAGCCACGCCCTCATCCCCTCACTGGGGGATTCTAGGCAGGAGCTCTACCACTGAGCCACGCCCCCAGCCCCTCACTGGGGGATTCCAGGCAGGGGCTCTACCACTGAGCCACGCCCCCAGCCCCTCATTGGGGGATTCTAAGCAGGGGCTCTACCACTGAGCCACGCCCTCATCCCCTCACTGGGGGATTCTAGGCAGGAGCTCTACCACTGAGCCACGCCCCCAGCCCCTCACTGGGGGATTCCAGGCAGGGGCTCTACCACTGAGCCACGCCCCCAGCGCCTCACTGGGGGATTCTAAGCAGGGGCTCTACCACTGAGCCACGCCCCCAGCCCCTCCTTGGAGGATTCTAGGCAGAAGCTCTACCACTGAGCCACGCCCCCAGCCCCTCACTGGGGGATTCTAGGCAGGGGCTCTACCACTGAGCCACGCCCCCAGCCCTTAACAGGGAAATTCTAGACCAGTGCTCTAACAGTGAGCCACACCTCACCTTCTCACTAGGCAGATGCTCTACCACTGAGCCATACTCCAGCTCTAAGAGGAAGTCATTTGTCTTTTCAAGCACAAGAAGAATTCATCTTGCCCTGCTGGTCTTGGGGACAGCCCAGAGGACAGTGGAATGATTTTTCCTCCAGCCATTGCTGTTGCCTAACATTGTAATGGATTGTTCAGAAAGAGCAAAAGCTGCCTGCGTGGGGAAGTGAAAACATTAAGGTCATTGTCAAGCTTCTCTTGCCTGTGGATTCCGCGCGGTGATTGGCCACATCCATCCCAACCTTGTGAGTCAACAGATGTCTTCATTCCCCTATCATCCTTCTTTCTCCTAGACCCCAGGAGAGATCCAATCTGGGAAGACACTAGAAGTTAGTTGAGTAGGCAGCTGATTGACAACCAGCCTCTGCTTTCATTATTTCAGTGGGTGGGATCTACCTGCAGGCAAATTTGAGGAAAAGTATTTTTAGTAAAGGCAGCTGTTTTCCAGGGACCTAGGTTCCTAGAAATGCTCTGCTCCTGCTCTTTTATGTCAGACTCGATCGTTCTACAACATTCACGCCTGGGATGACTGTTTAAACCCCTTCTTTCCTTCCTTCCTTCCTTCCTTCTTCCTTCCTTCCTTCCTTCCTTCCTTCCTTCTTCTTCCTCTCCCTTTTTTCCTAACCTCTCCTTCCCCCCTTCCTTCTTTCCCTCCCTTCTTTCCTTCCTCCTCCCTCCTTCTCTTTCTCCCCCTTCATTCCATTTCTTCTCCCTTCTCCTCCCCACATCTGTCTCCTCCCCATCTCTTTCCTCTTTCTCCTTGTCCCAGGAATTACAGCATGTAATTCCTTGTGCTGAAGCCAGCATTCCTGAACCGAGCTCCACCCCTACCTTTCAATCATTTTCTTTTCCATCTGGTCTCTAGTTTGATTCCAAAAGGTTTAAAGCAAAGGTGTTACATTTTGTTATCTAGACATGGTGGCATACACCTGTTACCCCAGTGCTGGCGATGCTGAGGCAGAAGGATCTCTGTGAGCTCAAGTCCAGACTGGACTGTAGAGCGAGTTGCAGGCCAGCCTGAACTATATGACAGACCTTGTATCAAACCAGTGGTTCTCAGTCTTCCTAAGGCTGCCACCCTTTAATACAGTTGTGTCTCGTGTTGCAATGACCCCTGACCATTAGGTTATTTTGTTGCTACTTCATAACATTAACTTTTGATACTGTTATGAGTTATAAATATCTGATATCTCCAATAGTTTTAGGTGACTACCCCCATGGTGAAAGAGTCATTCAACTCTGCCCCACAAAGGATTCCAGACCCACAGGTTGAAAACTGCAGTGTCAAACAAAGAAAACAAAATAACAAAGCCTTTCAGTGTATAAAGACAACATTCTCTTAAGTGTCAAACACCCTAGCCATCCTGGTAGTACAGACTTAGAATTCTGCTCAGGCAACTATGATGGGAGGACTCCAAGCTCAAGGATAGCCTGGGCTAAGGATGGCATTTGAGGCCAGCTTGGTCAACTTCATGAAGAATATCTCAACACAAAAAGTAGAAAATAAAACTGCAGCTTATAACTTGGTGGTTAATGCTTACACTGCATTTATCCCAAGCATGGGGGGAAAAAATCCTGTATTTTAATGGGCTATCCTGGGAAGAGTTCTCCTTTTTGTCTGGAAGTACCTCAGAGAGTTTGAAATATCTCCATGTCCAGCTTCACCCGTATGATTACACAGTAAAATCAATCCTTTAGAAGCACCAAAGCCTATGAGAGCTCTCTCAGTGTTTCCAGCTTGCTGGCCAGTCCAACACCTCCACTGAAGCCAGTTGGCCTCAGGTCCATTTTGGGTTTTAAAGAGACTAAGCTACACAGCTTCCAGGGCCAGCACCTGAAGGCTGAGTGCCTTGAAGGGGTTTTGATCCTCTGGAAAAATGGGCTCTTTAAAAAAAATGTGTGTGTGTGTGTGTGTGTGTGTTGTGTGTGTGTGCATACATACATGTGTGCGTATTTGTGTCAGTGTCTTCATGTCCTGTGTATACGAGTCTAGTGCCCACTGAGGCTTGAACATCTGGATTCCTTGGAGCATTCAACATTGTTTCCAGGAATTAAACTCAGTTCTTCTGCAAGAGCTCTTGACTGCTGAGCCGTCTCTCCAGTCCTAGAAACCTTTGTAAGTTAATGTCATGCTCCCTGAGTCCTTGGATTGGTGATTGGTCTTGTAGTTGTGACAGTATTAATAATGATGGTGATGGTGGCCAGAATCCTTCTCTAGTCTAATCCTGTTTGCACTTGGCCTCCTGCTAAGTGCTGGTCTAAACCAGTAGTTCTCAACCTTCCTAATGTTGTGACCCTTTAATACAGTTCTTTATGTTGTGACCACCAACCATAAAATTATTTGATTTCTACTTCACAGCTGTAATTTTGCTACTGAGTGAATTGTAACATAAATATCTGTTTTCTGATGGTCTTAGGTGACTGCTGTAAAAGGCTCACTTGACCTCCAGAGTCCTGACCCACAGGTTGAGATCTATTGGTCCAAACTCTAACCTTTTGAGACAGGGTCTTCTGCAACACGAGGATGACCTTGGACTTCCGATGCTCCTACCTGTACCTGTTTAGTGCTAGGATCACATGAAGTGTCACCGTGCCCCGTTTATGTGATGCTGGGATTGAACCCAGGACTTTGTGTGTGCAGACAAATGCCCCACCAACTGAGCTACACATCCAGTCTTATTTTTGGCTTTGTGAGATGGGGCTGTCTCAGATTCACTAGATAGCTAAGGGTGGCCTTGAACTCCTGATCCTCCTGCTTCTACTCCTGAGGTGCTGGGATGACAGGCATTCCTGTCAGGCCCATCATACTCTGCAATCTTTGCACCTGAATTCTAGTTCATTCTCTGAGAAGCCATAAGCAGTGGTTGCTATTATTATCTCAGCTTTGTCTCACTGACACCTATATGGAACTCGGTGACATCTGTATGTCAAGCTGGAGTAAAAGTAGGGCACCTGTGATAATGAGGGTCTTCAGCTGCATTCTGGGAGCCCTGCTCGTAGATTGGGCGTTCCTACTATCCTAACTCATGACTGGGGAGCTCTGCCTTCTGAACACGATGTTGATGATGGCAAAGAGTATGACCAGGTGGAGAGATGGCTCAGTGGTTAGGGATGTCTACTATTCTTTTATTCTTTCTGACAGTCTCCTTTCAGCTTTTAGAACCCAGATCAGGAAGCTCATAGCCACATGTAACTCCAGCTCAAGGGAAATCCAATGCCTTCTTCTGGCCTCTAAGGGCACCTGCACTTATATGTTATAAGGATGGGATTTTTCTTTATGTACATGTCACTTGCCAGGTCCAGAACATTGAAGTTGTTCCCAGATAGATATGGTTTTAATTCTTAAACAGTTACTTCTCCACATGTGACATTCTCTGCAAAGTCACATATCAAAGTCTTAACTCCTTGGCCCTCAGAAAGTATTTGTATTTGTGGAGGAGTCTTTAAAGATGAGGTCTGTGAAGTGTGACTGGGGTAGCCCCTTTTGATGATGGATTTGACTGAACTAAGGACCATTTAGAGTGTTGGTGAGACATACCTCTGGACTGGTCTGTGAGGGCATTACCAGGAAGGTTAACTGAACAGGGCAGATGCATTCTCACTGTAGGAAGTGCCATCCCATGGGCCTAGATCCCTGGAGTGCATCAAATGTTGAATGTGAATGAGCTAGAATCAGCGGTCACCTCTTGCTTCCTGATGGTGAATCTAATGTGACTAGATACCTCACAGTCTACAGTAATGCCTTCCCAACCACAATGGACTGTGCCCTTGAACTGTGAGCCACAATAAACTCTCCCTTCCTTAAGTGGCCTTTGTCAGGTATTTTGGCATAGCAGTTTGAATAACTAACACAGCTGGCCTCGTTTATTTGACGGCACCCATCAAGGAACATGTTCAAGGTCTTCTGTCTCCCATCATCTGGCATGCACTTCCTGGCCTTTGAAAATCTTTCTGGAATCCTTCTCTGGCACACAAATATCTGTACTCATCAACACTCACTAGGCTTCAGAGTGTTGGTCCTTGATGTATAGTCCCAGTTGTTAGTTTGGAAGTTGTTAGAATGTTGTGTACGGTGTTTACCAGGAGGGGAAGCAAGCTCTCAGGACTGCATCTAGTTTCATGTAAATATTTGGGTGTCCATGATGAAGCCAGGGAGCCAGGCAATTGTCTGTTGCTAGGACACATCCTCACTCTCCATGCTACCCTGCTTCCCTGAAATAACAATGACTCTGTTAACCTCGACTGAGCTTGCTTTTTTTTTTTTTTCTCCTCTCTTCTGGGAGGCTGCTGAGTCTTGGAAAATGGGTGTAGATCAACCTCTCAGAGCTGGAAATTACTCTGAAATAATTTATGAGGGAGGAATCATTGGGCTAGAAATATCAGGGAGCAAGCTCCATGTCTGTGTATCTCCAGAGATGGGGTCTCCCTGAAGATAATGGTTCTTATGTCTGTTTCGGTAGAGTTGTACTCTGCTCATCTGCTGTTGGAGTTATACTTCTCTGTCTCTTGTGACTTCTGCATGTGTATGATGTTTTTTAAAAAGACTATTCCCCATTTCCTGTTTATTCTTTAAGACTATAGAAAACAGTAGATTCTTGTGTTTAAAAATAGGCCATAGCTGAGGAGATGGCTCTTTTTATGCAAGTCTGAGGACCCAAGTTTAATCCCCACTACCCACATAAAACCTGCAGTGGTGGCATGTGCAGAATCCCACCACTGAAAAGCTGAGACAGGAGGATCCCAGCCTTGGTCTCCCTAGCTTGCAAGCCTAAGCAAAATGTTGAGCACCAGACCCCAGTGAGAGACTTTGTCTCACAAAACAAGGTGGACAGTAACTGAGAAATGACCCTCGAAGTTAACCCTTGGCTCCACACATGTGTGTACATTTGTGCATACAACTCCATCTCCCAAAACATGTTTGTTGCCCAGTAAATCTAGGCAAATTGGCTGACCTCCAGTTCTCCGTGAGAGATCCTTTCTTAAAGTAAGGACATCACCTATTGAATGACACCTAAGATTGCCTCTCTAGCTTCTACAAATGTGCATAATTGTACACACACACACACACACACACACACACACACACACGGTGGGGTAGATGTTCTAAAGCCATAAAAGTTTAGAAAATAACGTGATGGACTTAATATACGCATTACCAAGCCTCAGCAACTCTCGGGTGTTCCAGCTCCGCCTCCCCAACCTCCCCACATGCTCCTTTCTGCCTGTTTCAGCAGATTTATTTGAGGTAGTAGATGTTTGCTGAGTGGACAAATGAGGGAATTAAAAAGAAAAAGTGTTGAAGAGTAATTGCCATTTGATCCATAACCGTGGACCTTGGCTTTGGTTTAAGATACTGTTTCTCAAAACATTCTGAAGCTCAGCCGAAGAGAAGAAAGAATGAGTGAGAAGTAACTTAGTGACCTAAGTACGTTAAAATCTACATGCTGTGTTAGTTTTGTCCTTATCTTATTCCTTATCTTATTAGTCAGACTGAAAGAGAGAGAGAGAGAGAGAGAGAGAGAGAGAGAGAGAGAAGAGAGACTAGAAGATATGTTCCAGAGTATTTTTTTCAAATAATTCTTACATAAAACTGTTTCATGATTTATGTCTATTATATTATAGTTGTGTGTGTGTTTTGTGTACATGTGAATGCAGTGTTCACAGAGGCCAGGAGGAGGGGACATCAGAGTCTCTGGAGCTAGAGATACATACAGACAAGTGTGAGAGGGGCCAACTTGAGTTCTTGGAATGGAATACCAGCTCTTAAGCTAATCTTTCTTTGACACTTGTATCATTGTTTTCAAAGCAGATAGCCCTAATATAAATTTTTTGTTTATACTACTTACTATTATTTATGATATATGTTCATGGGCACACATGCCGCAGCACAGGTGTGTAGCTTGGAGGACTGCTTTGTGGAGTTGGTCCTATCCTCCCAATATGTGGGTCTTGAGGATGGAGCTTGTTCAGCAATTGCCTTTACCTGCTGAGCCATCTTGCAGGTCCTAAGGTTTTATTTCTAAAGTGAGCCAATCAGAGGTTTAAATGACACACTCCTTCAAATGTGTCCTGGCAGCTGAAGATAACCATCTGGGGCCAAACTGTTTCCTTACAGTAATTTATGTCTAAGGATATTGTGTTTTTCTTACAAAAATGTAGGAAAAAAAAAAAAGTCATGGCCTATGGTCTGTGGGCCCAGATGCCTGTCACAAGTCCTCTAAGGGAAGAATTGGTTGCCTCTTAGGGCTTGCCAGAGCTTGGCATGGTGACACACATCTTTCCTCCCAGTTAATAAGGAGGCTTATGTTAGGATTGAAAGTTCAACACTTGTGTGGTCAATGTAGTGACACCTTGTTTTAAGCTAAAAAACAAAAAGGAGTTAGAGGGCATGGCTTAGTGATAAAGCACCTGCCTTGAATCCCCCAGGGAGGGGCTGGGGGTGTGGCTCAGTGGTGGAGCTCCTGCCTAGAATCCCTCAGTGAGGGGCTGGGGCGTGGCTCAGTGGTAGAGCTCCTGCCTAGAATCCTCAGTGAGGGTGGGGGTGTGGCTCAGTGGTGGAGCTCCTGCCTAGAATCCCCCAGTGAGGGCTGGGGCGTGGCTCAGTGGTATAGCCCCTGCCTAGAATCCCCCAGTGAGGGCTGGGGCGTGGCTCAGTGGTGGAGCTCCTGCCTAGAATCCCAAGTGAGGGACTGGGGGCGTGGCTCAGTGGTAGAGCACATGCTAGAATGTCTGATCATCAGGGGAACTTTGGCAGTATATATAGCTACGTATCTATGAGCACAGTCAAGATCTATGAGCATACACAGTTACGTATGTTAAGTTTCCAGTTTCCAAAAGGAGACATACACAGCTATGTATCTATGTACACAGACTACCTATGAAAGGGTGCTGGGTTCCCTCCCAGATTCCCCAAGGGCCTATTTTTTCTGCTAGCTTTGTTGTTTATTTCAGAAAGGAGGCAGCAGCCTCTCCAGGTACATGTCTAGTCCTTGCCACTTATCTGTGAAGCTTTTCAACCAAAATCTAGGTTCGAAGGCCAGGCACAGTAATAGAGCACATGAAGGCAGATGTGATGTACTGGGAAGAATGGGATATTGGAAAGTCAAGGGACCAAATTCTCTGGGTCGCTTTCCCTTCTGAGATTCTCATCTACTCATTGCAAAGCAATGTCTGCATCTTCTGCCCAGTGGAAGAGATGTGCTCATCTTTGGACCATCCTGCTGGAGAATAAGAGAGTAAAGAAAGGGCGTGGTCATTTCCATTGATCTTGAGTTCTGCTGGCTCCCACCCTCAGGACCAAATAAAACCTCCCGCGATCAGCACTGAAGGTTGATGAAACTGTTTCTCTAGTCTCTTTCTCATTTTTATTTATTTTATGTGCATGCGTTCCCACAGTCGTGCTATGAAAACCGCTCAGAACAGCAGCTGTCTGTGCTACTGGGATTTTTTGTGATATAAAGTTTCTCTGTATGTCTCACAACATCTTGTAATCCCCCTCCCCGCTTCCTAGAATCCAGTCCCCTTGAAATGTTATTGCAGACCTTGATCCATTTCAGACACTGTCAACTCTTGCTCGTAAAAGAAACTATGTATATAGCTTCTAGATTGTTCCTTTCCCTCTCTTGGATCATTCATTTTTACAGTTCAATGCTATTCCTGGTCGATTCTGACAGGAAAAATGGAAGGCAGCATAATGTAGACATTACTTTCTCCCGGTTAGAGCTAGGATAAAATTTTGGCTAAAGCATGGCTTGTTGGCCTGTCTGGGGATTTGAATTATTCTTTCTATATCCCCACTTTTGACCACGAGTGGAGTCAGCAAAGGGTTAGATGGAGGTGGACAGCGGGGTATTTCTGTTTGTGGTCTGTGGTATCTGTTCTTTTAGATTATGTTCAGAGTTTCTGTGGAACAGAAATTCTTAGGCTCTTAGTTCTCACTTGGATTTTGGAGCCAACAAATGGTTCTTTTCTGGGGATCGTAGGGGAAAAAGGGGGAGTGAAATAAAGAGCCTTTGGCAGAGTGTTCCTTTGATCCGTCATGAAAAGTTTTATTGTTACAGATGGTCAAATACAATAGTGACATTTCTAAAAATTTTTCTCAGACGAGACAATGTGTGTGAGTGTGTGTGTGTGAGAGAGAGAGAGAGAGCGGATGGCGCTATGAATCATGAGCCTCCTCTGCCTTTCATTTTTCATTTTTTGGAGATTTATTTCAGAGATACACACCCACTGAAAAAATGCCTGGTTTGTAAGTCCAGTAAATCCTGGTATCTGTGTTGACGGTTTTGAAGTGCCATGGTATTCACATTCATTCTAAGCAATGTTATGCTGGCAAATAATCTCTGCTACTGGGTGAGGACAGGCATGGCGGTTCGATTCGTGGTTTGTAGCTTTTGCCGATTTCCGTGATGTAAATATTCCCACCAGGGTCTATTTTAAGCAGTGCTCTGCTGGTTCACAGGATCCAGGGCTAGGATGAAGGCATGCATTGGTTATCCTGCAACTTTGCTGACTTTCCTTGCTTGGGTCCATTATAAGGAGCTCTGTGTTGGTAAATAGCTTTGGGTCTGGGGTAGGATGTGTACTGGTGATTTGTAGTTTCTTGTCACTTTTCCTGGTGTAAATACTCTCACTGTGGTTTGCTGCAAGCTAGGGACGCTTGACAGTGCCTTTGTACATGACTTAAATATTTGACTAACACCTCTAGCATATTTTTCCCTACAAGGTTGTTCTATATTTCTTCTGCTAGATTTTTCTCACATATCCCTTGTAAGATTAAGATATTGGGTGTAGAACATCTCCATCTATATATGTAGTAACATCTTAAAATGCATCACAAGATGTTGCCTGGCTACCTTGGATCTCTACACCCTTGTGGGTTTTTTGCAGACACAGATGCCTGTGGATGCTTCTGGTCATAGAAAGAGGTCCTTAGCAGAAATGGTCTGGGTGACTAACAGCTTGGGATTTTTTCCTGATTTGAATCTCAGAGTGAGGATGAAAACTCTTTGAAAAATAAGTTAGTTATTCAATCAACAGCAGCAGCATGAAAGGCATGTTCTGGGAACCATGTGTCATTCCAGAGGTACAAAGGGGACAGATCATAGTCCCTTCCCAGTAGCCCTTGACTGATACGGGGTCAACACAAGAGTTAGGTCTGAGAGCAACTCTTCCAAACAGTGTTTATGCTAGAAGGTGTTGCCTCTTGTCTTCTTGGTTGCTCTAGGATTTCAGTTCCCTTCTGGTCAAGATAGCATAGCAGTCTTTCCCATGTAGTAGGTTGTCAGGGTTTGAGATAATGGTCTCTAATTGGTTTGGAATTCACCAAATAGGTTAGATGGCTGGCCAGTGAGTCCCAGGGGATCCACCTATCTCCATATCCCCAGTTCTGGGATTACAAGTGCACGTAGCCATGACTATCATGCCCCTCCCGATTTTCGTGTGTGTGTGTGTGTGTGTGTGTGTGTGTGTGTGTGTGGTGCTGTGCATTTTTATGTATATGCATATTTATATGTATGTGGGTATTCATGAACATATGTGCAAACACATGTAGAAGTCCAAGGTTGGTGTTGCAAATCATTTTCCATCATTCTTCCACCTTATTCATTGAGGCAGGATCTGTCAATCAAAACCCAAGCTCACAGAAATAGCTAGTGTCACTATAGCTTGCTCTGGTGATTGCATATCTTCACCTTCCAAGACTGGAATTATAGGCAGACCGCTGCACCCGCCCTGTACTTTAATTGAATTCTGGGGATCCAAACTCGAGTCTTCATGTTTATGTGGAAAGTGTTTTAATCACTGGATCATCTTCTATGCCCATGCCAGCATTTTTTCTTTTAAATTTCGTTCTGGGAGATGAAACTCAGGTTTGGATGCCTACAGGGCAAGTGAGCCATGTCCCCAGCTCCAGCAAAGACATTTTGCGTGGTCTGTACACATACTTTCTGGTAGTGGTTTTGTGTGAAGTTAGTGAGGGGAGAGAAAAAGATGCAGAGTTGCTCCTTCAGGGTCGGCTGATAACCAACTGGCTTCCCTCCTCTAAAATTCGATGACTTGTTTGCCTAGACCCTTGGGATGCTTTTTGTGAATGTAGCCTTCCTGAAAAGAGGAATAATAATTGAATTCTACAGTGGACTTTTCTCTTATAGCTGCATCCACTAGCTTGCTCTCCAGGTAGACTCTTTCAGGTTGGATTGCCTTCATAGCATTTAATTCTTTTTTTTTTGTATTATGATCCACATTTATCTTGTCCATCGAATTCTTAATGCCCAGAAGCAGAGACGGTTTCATCTTGCTGTCATCTCTCTAGCACCTTTGACTGACAGACAGTACCCATTAAGCAGTGGAAGGGTATGGCAGCTGGGCAAGTGGAGGGCTATTTCAGAGTGAGGCATAGTCTAGTCCCAGCATGTAATCACAGCGCTCAAGAGCTTGTGAGTATGTAGCCAGCCTGAGCTACTAAGCAAAATCCTATCTTAAAACCAAAGCGAAACAAGGATCAAGAGCAGCAGTGCCCAACCTGTGGGTTGAGACCCTTTCACAGGGGTCGCCTGAGGTCATTGGAAAACACAGATAATTTGCATTATGATTCGTAACTGTAGCAAAATTATAGTGATGAAGCAGCGACAAAAAATGATTTTATGGTCGCAGGTCACCACAACATGCAGAACTGTATTAAAGGGTCACAGCATCGGGAAGGTTGAGAACCACTGGTCTAGAGAGATGGTTCATCAGTTAAGAGCACTTACTGCTCTTGCAGATTAGAATTCAGTCCAGCACCCACATCAGGCAACTCTAACTTCAAAGAGAAGGAGGGACAGATAGATATGGGGGAATAAATATATATTTTAAAGCTAAAATCATATAAAGAAAAACAGCAAAACTAAACAAAAATAGTGAGAAGTTGGGCACGTTACAGATCTAGAGAGTCAAAATGAGCTTCAGTTTGCCTAAAAGTTCTTTGGAGTTCTAGGAGCTCTAAGAGAGTCCATTAAAAGTAGACATCTGTCTCGAGGAGCAGGGAACATTTCCCTCTTAGGAATAATGACTGTCATTGTCTTTATCACCCCAGCCCATCTGTGGATTCTCTCACTTACAAACATGCCGCTTCTGTGCTGTGGGTGGTCATCTCTGCAGGAAGACTGCCAGCCTTGAGGGAGGGAAAGTCGAGATCCACTGTTTCTTTGCAGTTGGAAATTTTCATCTTTCTACAGAGCCTGTGTTCAGAGCCTAAGGTAACTGAGCATTTGTCTCGCGCTTTTCGCTGAAGATGCTTAGGAGAAGGTCAAACATGGGAACTCAGCTGAGTTTTGAGGTGTGCTCAGGCGACAGAGGATTAAGGGTACAATCATAAGCCTTGTAGAGGCTAATCCTGATGATCAACGTAACTGGATCAAGAGACCCCCTTTAGGAGATATGTAGAGCATACTTCTGGGTATGTCTATGAGACTTTCTGGAGTGGATTAAGGGTGGAAGACCTACCCTGAGTGAGGGTGGTATCATCTTTTAGGCTGGGAGCCTGGGTGGATTATAAAGGGTAGGAGAGGGCTGGAGATGTCTCAGAGGTTAAGAGCAGTTGCTCTCCCAGCAGACCTGAGTCTGGTTCCTGAATCTGGTTTCTAGCACTCACCACCTCACAATTGTAACTTCAGTTCTGGGAAATCTAACACTCTCTTCTGGTTTCCATGGCCACCAGGCATATACATTATACACAGACCAACATGCAAGGGAAACATATACATTTTAATATAGATGATAGATAGATAGATAGATAGATAGATAGATAGATAGATAGATAGATAGACAGACTTTTAAAGGGGGGTGGTGGAGAAAACCAGCTAACATGAGGTACGAGTTCTTTCTGCTTCCTGGCTGTTATATAAACTTCTTTGTTTCCCGGCATTTATGCCATTTTGGTGCTCTGAGTGCTGGGATCAAAGACATGTACCACCATGCCTGGCTTTGGTAGGATCAAAGTCATAGAGCCAGCTGACCATGAGCTGACCTTCTCAAAACATGAACCAACCAAAGCCAATCCTTTCTGTCTTAAATTGTTTCAGAGATTTTTTTTTTCACAATAGTAAGAAACAGCACAAACAACAACAATCATATCAAGAATAGCTGCCCACCGTGTGCTAGTTATCACATCTGCGCTTAATCTCCATAGCAACCCTATCATCAGGTCGTTTTATCAGGACCCGTTTACAGAGTGAATGAAAGGAGGCTCCAAGGAGAGGGCCAGAGATGGCTCAGCGGTGAAGAGCACTTGCTGCTCCCAAGACACATGAGTTTAGTTTCCAGCACTCAGTAGCTCACAACTCTAATTCCAAGTCCAGGGAATCCCATAGTTTCTTATGGTTTCCATGGATACCAGTCATGCACATTATGTGCAGGCATGCACTTGTGTGTGTGTATGTTGCATTGTGTCTATGTATGTGTATGTGTGTGTATGTGATTGTGTCTATGGTACATAAATGTGTACATGTATGTGAAGGCCAGAATAACAGTGCAGGTTTTGTTCCTCAGGAGCTGTCCACTGTCCTTATTAAGATAAGTCTCTGTTGGTCTGGAGCTCACCAAGTAGGCTAGGCCCACTGCCTAGTGAAGCCCCAGTGAGAGCTGTCTCTACCTCTCCATCTCTGGAATTAGAAGCATGTGTCACCAAGCCTAGATTTGTGTTTGGATTTTTGCATAGGTTCTGGGGATTAAGCTCAGGTCTTCATGCATGCAAGGTAAAGCACTTTCTTTCTAAAGTTGTCTCTCCAACCTGTCAGAGATGTGTATTGCCTTGCCTCCGGTCACCTGTACCCTTGTGTTAATTTCTCAGGCATGTTTCCACAAATTACTCCATTGAAAACTGGCTCCAAACAAGATCCTTTTTTTCCCCTTTCAGATATTTTACAACCTAAGAACCTGAAATCAAGCTGAACATAGGGCCATACTCCTGATGAAGTTTTCCTAACCTCTTTAGCTTCTGGTAGTTGAATGTCTACATTGGATTGGCATGTCTGTGGAGATTGCCTCAATGAAGTTAATTGTTGTGGAAAGACTTGGCTTGTGGGTGGCATCATTCCCTAGGCAGTGGGTCTTTAACTGTTTAAGAGCAGAGAAATCTAGCTGAGCCCAAGCAAGCGATCAATTGAGCATATATGCATTCATTTCTCTGTGGGCATGGTGTGATTGAGTGAAGCTCATGTCTTTCTGCCTTGACGTCCCCCTAGTGATAGACTCTAGCCTGAACTTTGTGTGAGCTAAAGTTAGCCCTTTCTTTCCTAAGTGGCTTTTTTTTTTAATTGTTTTTAAAATTGTGTATATGTGTGCATGTGTGTGAATTCTGCAAATAGAGATATAGATGATGCAGATATAGATATATAGATATGGATATAGATATAAATATAGAAAGATATAATGTGTGTATATTCTACATGTGGATACCTATATCGATATAAGTATAGATATAGATATAGATGTGTGTGTATTCTGCAAGTGGAGATACAGATATAGGTGTGTGTGTGTGTGTGTGTCTGTGTGTGTCTGTGTCTGTGATAACAGCAGCTGTAAAGGCCAGAAGGAATCCAGAGCCCTGGAGCTAGAATTACAGGTAGTTGTGAGCCACCTGATATGGGTGCTGGAAAGTGAACTCGGGTCTTCTACGAGTATGGTACATACTCTTAACCACTGAGCCATCTTTCTGGTTCCCCAAATTCCTTTTTGTCAGAGTATTTTTATCACAACAAAATGAAGTCAGGATGTGAGTGGATAGGTAAAGAGAGCTCCAGTGGTCTAACCTGTGCTGTTTAGATAAAAGACCTCACCTCAGTTTTCCAGCATAGTATCTTGCCAAGGGAATAGAGATGAAATATGCCATTTAGTCCCAGCTCACGTGGAGACAGGCACATCACACTTCTCTGGCATTTGCAACCGTCAGATGCACAAGCAAGAGAAAGGAATTCCAGGATCATGGCAGCTGATGTGAGTGCATTTGGTCCCCATGAGTAGTGGTCCCCAGAGTGTCACCGGACTGTTAACGCCCTTGCTATTGAGCATCAACAGGCCTCATGTAGAAACAGGGAGACTTTCTTTGTCATCTGACATCTCTCACTTTTCTGAAAGTCATGGCAGTCTCTACATACAGCTATTTCCTCACGTTGGAAATTACGCTGGTGATTTTGAATTTGTGAGAAAATTATATACATTTTCTGATATTTGAAAATCCATTTTGACCTAACCACCTCTCAGTATGGGAACACTTTATGATATTCCACTCGATGTTTTGAAAGTTCATTTGGAAAATATAAGAAAAAAAAATGACCCATAAATTTCAGGTTAGCTTCCTGGGTTGCCACAGACCGTTGAGGCAACCCAGGGGACTGGTTTCAGGTGGGCAAGAAGTCGGCAAATGACAAACAGACACAGGGGCAAGGTGGTCTTAGATCTGAGTGCAATTTTTATTATTCAAGCATCAGACTTTTCTAATCATAAAGCAACGAGAAAAGCAATGTTGCATCGACAAGGAACAGAAAGGACAAAGGTTCTCAGGAACATTCTTACAATGTTCTTATTAGATTCTCATAAATTGGACCCAAGTCTAAGAAATCAGTAAACTATTTAATTGCAAGGCACATATGAAGTTGATGTTATCTCTAATGTGCAAGATAGTGGTCAAGTTGGCAAGCCACCCAGTGGTACTTGTGGTCAGTAGTTAACTATCTGAGATTATACAATAACCTTCTTCTTTTTGCTTTGTGAGCTGCTAAATTAGATTCATCATATATGGGCTTCTGGGCATTATGGGCTTATGTATCATATGTCTGGGGTTTTCTCGTTTATTAATGTAATCTATATGTTAATATCTTTTATTTCCTAGGCTTCTTCCTAATTTCCTCTAATATATTTAATTCTAACACTAACTCTACTTAGGGGCTTTTGTAACTGTCTAATGATACTATCTCTATTCTCTTTAAATAATAAACGCCATGGATGTCATGATTGTACCAATTTCTCCATAAATGAGAGTGAATAATATACCTTTTCTCTATTGTGATTGACCCACTGATTCCAAAATTCATCATAAACTCCTGAATATGGCGAGGGATAGGGGGAGCACGCTGTGGCCCCATCTTGTTTACAGGGGGAAACCACCATCTCCCTGCTATAAGCCATTGCCATCTGCCATCCATGAATCTCTTACGAATGCAATAAAGCTCTTTCTTTTTAGAGTTTTCAGGGTCTTTTAAAGGAAACCCATAAGAGTCAGTGACTGGAGTAATTTCCTGTCTAACCATCACTAGTCTTACGGGCTGTATATCTTTTACAGGGGGTTCTGGTAAAAACAATACTTTCTACTGTAGTTCAGTCAAAAGTCTCTATTCTATAGAATTAATGGTGACATTTTCCCACAGAAAGGCTAAGTCCAAAATAGGGTCACTGGTTATCTCTATTGAACTTTCGGTGACCGTTCCTTGTCCATGGGAGGAAAGTAGGGCAGCACGTTCCCTGAGCAAAGGTACACAGAGTAGAAATGAGATAGCAAGAAAAGATATTCCAAGCATGGCAGCCATGACGTATGAAGAACATGTCCTTCTGAAAGGACAGCCAATCCCTCCAGGAGACTGACTTCCTTTGAAGTCGTCGCCTCAGATGAGTATGCCAGGCTTTCACCCAGTCACACAGACTCTACTGGAGGGGGTGTGGCACTGGGATAAGATGGCCTTACCTGCCAGGGACAATTCTATTCTGAAACACATCTGATCCCTGTAGCCCAAGTCATGGGTTATTGTCTGTGAATTATTTTTTCTATTTCTTTCCCACTTAGCTTTTGCCTAGGTGGTGAGTGTCAGTACCACCTCATGTGGTTGCCTGGGGCATTCCTTGAAAATTTATTACATGAGGTATGTTAGTTGTTTTTATCATCACTATGATCAAAATATCTAACAAGAAGCAACTTAAGGAGGATTTATTTTTGTTCACTGTTAGATGGGATACAGTCCGTCACGGCAGGTGTTCTAGTTTGATGTGTATTGCTGTGATAAAACACTTTCTTAGAGAAGAAAAGGGTTTCTATGGTTTGGTTTCTATGGTTTAACATCCCAGGTTATAGTCCATTTGTGTGGAATAAATCAAGGCAGGAACTTGAGGCACCTCACACACAGTAAGGAGCATAAAACATATGGATCTTAGCTTGCTTGTTCTTATCCAGCTTTCGCCCATCTTAAATAGTTCATGACTTTTTGCCTAAGGAATGGTGCCACCCACAATGGTCAGGCTTCTTTCACATCAGTTAGCAATCACACTTCAGACATAACCACAGGCTAATCTGATCTGGATGATTCCTCAATCAAGGGGCTTTTCTTGGATGATTCTAGGTTGTGGCAGGTTGATAATTAAAAAACAACAAGAAGAAGGCATGGTGGCATGAGAAGATCCCAGCTGTGACAGTGAGAGTTTGCTTGTATTTAGTTGGGTCAGGAAGCAGAGAGAAATACATCTCATGCCCAGTGCTTTCTCCTTCTTTTTCTTTTCATTTAGTTTGGGACCCCAGCCCATTGGATGGTGACATTCCTGGAAACTGAGTCGTCCCTCCTCACTTAAGCTTCTCTAGAAGCAGCCTCACAGATACCCCAGAAGTTTGCTTCATTAATGCCATAATCCAGTTAAGTAGACACTCAAAATTAACCAGCATCATATGGTGCAAATCCCACAAACATCCATGTGTTTCAGGATGCTCTGTGCAATCTGAAATCCATTTTGTGAAATGCTTTCTTCCTTGAGCTAAACCTCTGACAAATGCCCGTTCTTCATAACGACAGCTGGCAGGCTCATGGTTCCCGACAGTGAGAGCAAGACCTAGGTGGCCTGTCTGGTTTTCAGTTCAGTTTAACAAGCATTCAGAGTTTGAGACACAACCAGATGGAGACCTTTGAGCTTGGCAGGATCAACAGTAATCGAATTCACATAGCAGAGTGAAGGAAGAGCCGACTCAGAAAAGCAAAGATGAGGGTCTTTATTATTCTTTGCCCCTCCATCATTTAGTCCCCTGCTGTGGACTATCAGGGCTCACTTTCTGTTTCGAATGAAGGAAGAAAAAAAATCTTTTACTGACTTAGAGAGCTTGGTGCATGGCTCTATGACAAAAGGAGACTATACAAGAGCAGTGAAGGGTTGTTCATGTCTAGTTGGATTAGGAAGCAGAGAGAAATGAATCTGGTACCCAGGGACAATGTACAATTGGGCTGGGAATGGGAGAGAATTCTAGGGGATGCAGTGATTGGGGAATGAATACCTCAACTTCAGGAGAGACAGAGATGTAGGGATGTGTATCTGTCGTAGGGTCGGTTTCAGAGGGAGCCAAAGACGAGTAGTAGATATTTTCTGTGAAGATGCTAAAGCCACATAGGAACTGTGGGAGGGTGTTTGTGACTTTTTCTTTGCTGTGATAAAACACATGACAAAAAAGGAACCCAAGGGAGTGGTTTATTTTGGCTCAAGGTCTAAAGGAGTATAGTCCATTAAGGAAGGGAGTTCATTGTGGTGGAAGCAGGGGGCAGCTGATCCCATTGCTTCTGCAGTCAAGAAGCAGAGAGACGCCGGGCGGTGGTGGCGCACGCCTTTAATCCCAGCACTTGGGAGGCAGAGGCAGGCGGATTTCTGAGTTCGAGGCCAGCCTGGTCTACAGAGTGAGTTCCAGGACAGCCCGAGCTACACAGAGAAACCCTGTCTCGAAAAACCAAAAAAAAAAAAAAAAAAAAAAAAAAAAAGAGAGAGAGACATACCTGCTTCTCTCAGTTTTCTTTCTTCTTGTTATCAGTCTGAGATCCCAGCTCATGAGATGCTACCACCATGTTTAGGGTGTGTTTTCCCTGCTTAGTTAAACCTCTCTGGAAATTCTTTCATAGACAATCTCAGGGTTGTTTAACAGTTTACTCTAAATCCAGTCAAGCTGACAATGAAGATTATCCCTCTCAGATGGGGTCTTAGAAGCTCCCTGGCCAATTGGCCAGGAGTAACTAGGAGATTTTGGCAGTGGATGAAAGGATATTTTGGTCACAGTGGATTTGGGGAAAGGAGACACAGAGAGTGGTACTTGAACTCCAGAAGTACTCAGACTTAGAGATGCTCTGTAGGTACATGGGTCCAGAACTCACATCACTACGAGGCTCCCAGACCCCAACTCTACTCATAATCACACAACCCAGCCATGCAGAGGATTAGAGAGCCAGAGGAGGGTCATATCCCCTGAAGCTGGAGTTACAGATGGTTAGAAGAGGCTCCGCTTGGTTCTGAGATCAGAACACTGGTCCTCTGTAAACACAGCAAGTACTCATAACCACTTAGCTGCTTCTCCTTCCCATCTTCAAAGCTCCAAAAACCCCCTTTTGTTAAGATGATCTCTAGTCCTGCCACACTTTGGTTAGAACCAGTTCTAAACACTAGTCAATGAAACTGGTTCTCCAGCAACAATTAGTCTTCTCATCTAGGAAGAATCCGTGCTTCTTCATTGATTTCAGTCGTTTATTTCTTTCTTGACATTTATTGCCCGAGGTATTCCTAGATAATTATTATGTTAATATTTTAGCTTGTATTTTTTCCCTCATTATGCATTCTAATTGATTTATGTTAGAGAAGGTGGTGTTTTCCATTTTCTGTGTTCTACATACCTATCTCCATATCACTGGATTTCTATACTTCCTGAATCATCATTTTGATTATCCCATGCTTTCTAGGTATTTAATCACATATTTGAAATGCAGATCATGCTAACATTCTTTCTCAATGCAAGTTTGAATTTCCAAAAAGAATATTTTTTAAGTTATTTTAACCTTTTCTTATATTTGTTCATCAGCCTAGAATTCTTCTGTGTTCTGACTCATTAGTTTTCAGTTTTAGCCCCACTTTTTGTTTCCTATTTATTTTATTTCCTAGCTCTGTCTATAGAATGCTGGGTCCATTTGTTTTTAACATTTTTCTGGTTTAATAGTAAAAATAATTAAGGCTGTGGTTTTTATTTTGAATACATGTAAGTTTACCGTAGATCATTTCCCTTTCGGGTATCATATTTTCCATCCTTGTTTGTAACTAGATCTGATGAATCGTTTTCCTTGTTTCTCCTTTCTGCAGTAATGTCCTGGGAGAGGGAAATCAATAGCAAATAAACAGTCTAGAAACTGTCACTAGAGAAAAAGTGCCAGGCTGGGAACATCATAGATAGGAAGGTATACAGTACAGATAAAGGAGCAGTATGGGTTTGAGTCTGAAACACCCAAAAAGCTAACATTTAACTCTCATTCTCTAGACAGTATGGTGGTGGTGTTTTGAAGGCTGTGGTGCCTTTAGGAAGTGGAGCCTGCCTGGAGGAAGTATGTCACTAGAATGAGGCAGTGGATCTACCTGACTCTGGTCCATGCCATGATCTTTGCTTCCTGATTAGCCACAGTGTCCATAAACATCTGCTTCATGCTCCTGCCACCATGCATGGAGCTAGTCTGCATTGCTTGCTCACCATGATGGAATGAGACCCCTGAAACCACAAGCCAAAATAGATCCTCCCTCTCTCAAGTGGATTCTGTGATATGTTTTGTCATAGCAACAAGAGAAGGAGTTGGAAGAGTATCTCTGTAGTTAGAGCACTTGTGTTGCTAATGTGAAGATCTGAGTTTGCATCCCTGAAACCTACATAAGACCTTGAATGTTGTGCATTTGCTTATAATCCTAGTGATGGTAAAATAGGAGATAGAGACAGGCAGGTTTTTGGGAGCTCCTTGGCTAAATACCTTAGGTTACTTGTTAAAACCCAGGCCAATGACAGCCCCTGTTTCAAACAGAAGATGGAAGGTGAAATGTCACCTGAGGTTGACCTCTGGCCTTCACATGTACATTTAGGCATGTGCTGTGGCTGTTATAAAATACCCTGGCCAGAAATAGCTTAGGAGAAGAAAGCATTTATTTGACTTATACTTCCTGGCCACAGTCTATCATTGAGGGGAAGCCAAAAAGGAACTGAAGTGATTAGTTACATCATGCTACAGTAAAGAGCAAATGGAAACTAATGCACCCATGCTGCCTGCCTGCTTGCTTACTCAGTTCTCTTTGTCCTTTCTTATATAGTCTAGATCAGCTGCATAAGGAATGGTGCTGCCCACAAGGGCTAAGTATTTCTGCAACAGGGAGCAGTAAGACAATCATCCAATCTATATAATTCCTCATAAATTTCCTCATGATCCCAAATTGTGGCCAGTAGACAAATTAATCATCAAGGACCAAAAATGAACCCTCTCTCATATATACACACAAGAAAGAAAGAAAGAAAGAAAGAAGAAGAAAGAAAGAAAGAAAGAAAGAAAGAAGAAAAGAAAGAAAGAAAGAGAAAGAGAGACAGAGAGACAGACAGAGAGAAAGAAAGAAAGAGAAAGAGAGAGAGACAGACAGAGAAAGAAAGAAAAGAAAGAGAAAGAGAGAGAGAGACAGAGAGACAGACAGAAAGAAAGAAAGAAAGAAAGAAAGAAAGAAAGAAAGAGAGAGAGAGAGAAAGAGAGAGAAAGAAAGAAAGAAAGAAAGAAAGAAGAGAAAGAGAGAGAGAGACAGAGAGAAAGAAAGAAAGAGAAAGAGAGAACAGACAGAGAGAAAGAAAGAAAGAGAAAGAGAGACAGACAGAGAGAAAGAAAAAAGAAAGAAAGAGAAAGAGAGAGAGACAGACAGAGAGAAAGAAAGAAAGGAAGGAAGAAAGGAAGGAAGGAAGGAAGGAAGGAAGGAAGGAAGAAAAAAGAAAGAACTTAACAGATTACCAACCACTACCAAAGTGTAGTAGTAAATTTTTTTTCAGATAAGATTCTAGAAACACCAACATGAGATACTTTACATGTTAGACTACAAAAACCTACTGAGAATATCAAGTCTAGAAGAATAAAAGTTGTTGAAAAGATTATTTGAAGTCCTTATGAGACTATACAAGCAAGCAACCAGCCAACCAACCAATTAACCTTTCAACCATCTAGCCAAAGAACAAACCAACCAGCCAGCCAGCCAACCAACCAACCAACCATATAGCACGCCAACCAATCAACCAACAACCAAACAAATGCCCAACCAACCAAACGACCAACCATCCAACTACCAGCAACCAGCTGCCCATCTATCCATCCATCCATCCATCCATCCATCCATCCATCCATCCAGCTAGCCAGCCAGTTAACCAAACAACCATCCATGCATACAGGTATCCATGCACCCACCCACTCATCCATCCATCCATCCATCCATCCATCCATCCATCCATCCATCCATCCAAGTAGCCAAACAACCAAAAGCTCAGTGAGACATCCATTTCACCAACCAACCAAGCAACCCACCAAATAACTATATCCTTCCTACCAACAAACCAGGAAGTAGCATGACTTCCCTTTATGGATTACCTTTTATCCAGGAACTTTGCCTACTTAGAATATCTTCTCTCAATATGCACCTATACTATGGCTCCTGTAAACAATTTGTTTCTTCTTTCCAAAATCTCATTGTAAAACATCCCAGAGATGGTAACAGTATATTTCCAGTTAGTCTGGTTATGCTGTTGGTGGCTTAGGGAGTTTGTTTTGCTTTTGGCTTGCATCTGTAACAACTCAATAAAGCTCTAGAAACATCTTAGTCTCAAAAGTTTGATTTGACAGCACAATGTTTTAAAATGAAGTATAAAAGCCTAGGTTCTGGCTCAAAGGCTGAAGAAAAGTTTTGACACCTCCCAAGGTGGCTCCTGTTTCTGGTTCACATCCCATGACTCCCTCTAAACTGACCTCAGAAGACCTCTAGGCAGATTATCCTGTCCTCTTTTTATCTTGTTTATAGGATGCTGCATCTTTCTATTTCCAAGGGCAAAGCTGTGGTTGAGTCACTATATATATATATAAACTTAGCTCCATCGGATTCATGCAACATCCACCTGCCCCTCTCTACCAGCCTTCCACTCCATGTAGGGTTAGAGGATATTGGTAGACATTTATTTCAAATGAAAAGAAAGCTTTCAATGATTGATCTGGATGGACGCGCTGATTGGGTTAAGAGCCACTGTTGTAGCTTGTTTTTATTCCTGCAATAAACACTGTGACCAGAAGTCACTTGGGGGTGGGGATGAGGAAGGGTCTATTTGATTTATGTTTCCTGAGTCACCATTTACTGAAGGAAGTCTTGGCAGGAGCTAAAGCAGAGATCATGCAAAGATACTCCTTAATGGCTTGCTTTCCATGGCTTGCTCAGTTGGCTTCCTTATACCACCCAGGACTTCCTGCCCAGAAACTGCAGCATTCCCAGTGGGCTGAGCCCTCCACATCTGCTCATTAATTGAGAAAACACTGCCCCCCACCCCAGACTTGCCTACAGGCCAATATTATGGAGGTATTTTTTTCTCAACTAAGGTTCCTGTTTCCCAGATGGCTGTGGTATATGTCAAATTGATTAAAAGCAAGCAAACAAACAAACTTACCAACATTGTCACCCAGAAGATTCAGAAAGTACTTTTCAGGGTGTGTCTCTGACTGTATCTCCAGACATGATTCCATCCTGGCAGCTCTGGACTACCTAATTGGTGCTACCTCTTACTGATGGATTAGACGATGCATAGCCTGTTGAGAGATGATCTGATGATGGCAAGTGGGTCCTGATTGGAGGAAATGGGTCTGTCTTGTTTGTAGGTCTGCCTTGGAAATGTATATCTTGGCTCCGGCCCCTTCTTGTTCCTCCACTTGGATACAAGGCCTCCCTGCCATGATGTTCTGCCTCACAGTGGTCAAGAAGCTCTGTATTCAGTCGACCACAGACTGGAGCCTTCTGGAACTAAGAGTTAAATCAATCATTCCTCCCTTAAGTCAGGCATTTTGTCACAGTGATGAATAGCTAACACAGCCCTGCATCAGAGGTGGGCAACTGAAGGACATTTTAACCCTAAAATATGGAATATAATGGCTAAGCACCCTAGATACCTGAAGGTGCCTAGCAGCAAGGTAGTACTGGCGGTCCCCAATGGATTTTCACCTCTCTGCAGGTGGGCATTGAGCATGCGTGGACCATCACCTGGCATGAAGCATCACCATTCATACTATTGACTAACAAAGTTATTTCCAGGGATTGTGGGGCATGGCTGACAGCAGACTTCAGAGAGGAAAGTGGAATCTCCCTACAGTGAGGGCAGGACTACACTATGTAAATTCACATCAGTCCCTAGTTAGCCAGGAAACCCCTGACTGATGCCTGAATCTTGACACTGCTAACTTTTTATATGTGTCTGTGTATGTGTTCGTGTTTGTGTGTGTGTGAACATATACACATATGTAGACATGTGTGTAGGTCAGAGGTCCACCTTGGTTATCATTTCTCAGGAGCTATTAGCCTTGCTTTTTGTTGACAGTCTCTCACTGGCCTGAAACTCACCAAGTAGACTAGGTGGCCAATGAACCTTAGGGATCCTCCCATCTCTACCTCCCTAGTTCTGAGATTATAAGCATGTGTCAACCTGCCCAGATGTTTTTACATAGATTTTTGAGAATTGAACTCAGGTCCTCTTCCTTGCCAAAGCATGTCACCAAGGAAACCATCTCCCCAGGCCCATAGTCACTTTTAACATCAACATTTTCATGTTTCTTCTGGGAGGTGTTTGGAATCCTCTGGTTTCTGCTATTCTGCCACAGCACATGAACATATGGGAGGTGTTGTTTATGCTGCTTTAGCTTCATATGGGCTGATGGGGCTGGGATAGTTCTGCTATTGTACAGATAGGGAAACTGGGGCTTATGGGTTAAGACTTGCTACATTTTACATTGGTAAGTGTTGGGTGTGTGTCTGCTATGCTCAGTGCACTTAGAGTCTAGGACTCGTAAAGGTACAGGCCTGTCTTTCTGATGCTGTCAATGATGACGTGCCACTATGGCAAGAGTAAATGGTGAGTTCACTGCTTTGCTTACTGCTGTGATCCGACACTCTGAAAGAAAGCAACTGCAGGGAGGGCGAGTGGATTGTGGCTCACAGTTTGAAGGTACAGTCTATCACCGGAGAGAAGGAATAGAGGCAGAGGAACTTGAACAGCTGGTTACATTGTATCCACAATCAGGAAGCAGAGAGAGATGGATGCTGGTGCTCGGCTCACCTTTTTTCCTTAGTCCAAGTCTCTAACCTATGGGATATTGTTGTCCAAACTTAAAGGAGGTCTCCCTCCTGGATAAATCAATTCCAGAAACTCTCATAGACCTGTGCAGAGGCTCATCTCAGTGACTGTAGATTCTCAGAAGTTGACAACACTAACCACAAGACTGGATTTGGTTCAGTAATGAGTGAATGCTGTCGGTTACCTAGCTGGGGTCCTTCATGGTGTCTGTGATTTTGGTACCCTGGAGGCCATCACTTCTCCCAAACTCAGCATTGGAAACCTGTCCCTCCTTCATGGCAACCCTATGATGTCAGGCAGCTGCTGTGTTCATACAGTTTCTGAGGGAATGATTGGAACTGCTTTGATTCCGCCCAAGAGGGAGACTCCTTTTACTAATTTAGAATGGAGTATGCCCTCATTAAAACAGGAGAGCACTGGGCTTGAGGTGGTCTTTTTTTTCGTTTATTTGTTGGATTTTTTTGTTTTGTTTACTACAAGGAGGTTTGAGTTATAAAACTAAGATGTTTTTGGGAGAGTGGGAGACACTGGGACGAGCAGGAGTCTGTTCATTTTCTGTCCGAGTCACCTCTGCCAGAGTGAAGATGGTTGACATTTTTCTGAGTCACTAAGTATGGTATGCTCATGAGTTTAGAAGGATATCAAATGGAAACGGACTATTTTCTGATCTTCCTAAGTGGGAAACAGCTTTCTTTTCCTAGCTTGGGAACATTGCTGTTTGCTTTCCAAACATGCACATGTGCCAATACACACGTACACAGTGATCAACATGCTGTTGTGGGAAAAAAAAAAATCAAATATTTACATACAGTTTTTCTGAAAGGGGAGACACACAACAGGGAGGGCCAGGATCACACACACACACACACAACACCTCGAATCTTCTTCTTTCTGCTTGTATGCCCTGGATCTTCACAGCACATTTATTCATGTGTATTTGGGATTTGCAGTGGCCTGACCTTCTCCAGGCTTCTTACCTTCTGGCCACAACTAAGGAGATGCTAGCTTTGGGAAAAGTTCGGAAACAGGGCTGGTTCCTTTTACATTGTTCCTCATAAGCTCATTCATCTCCATTCTTCAGAAGCCATTTTAAGTGTGAATAATGCCCATCCATTACCATTTAAAGTATGAATAGTGACGGACTTAACATTGTGTTTTTATTTCTTTTTTCTGGTAGCCTTCCACTCCTTCTTTGCCAGTTTAAACATGAAAAGAGGCTTCTGGGACTGTACTAGTCGGCTTTCTGTTACTGTAACTAATGGCTTGAGGTTTTCCCACTTTTAAAGATGTATCCACTGGGGCTCAGTTGTTCTTAGCGTTTTGACTGGTTATGGTCTTTTGTATTAGTCTGCATCTGTTACAGAGAGGAGGTTAGTGGGAGCTCCAATCACCTGTGTATCTAAGGAGAGTTATTTAGAGTGCAGTTAGGAGTTATGCCAGTTCAGTAAATGACAGTTAGAGATTCTCCTCTAAGATCCATGACTTCACTAGCCATGGGTACTTGGCTAGGTTTCCAGTACCAAGTGTGATTTTCCCGTGTGAGTCAGACCTTACTGCCATTAGACAGCTGTTGCTTACAGCCAGATAGGAGACCCAATCTTTAGCATATTTACCTTTGGGGATGATGTAACCCAAGTCATAGCAAAATTGCCTAGAGTTTCATTTGGACAATGTGGCTATGACTTAGATAACGGTGACGAACAGGCCACAGTTGACAGCACAGTGCTGAGAGCACTTGAAAAATCTGTCAAGAGGGTAGGATTCATGTGAAGTGTTCTGAGAACAATGAAGGAAAATGAAAACATATGATGAAAGATTAAAGCAAGCTAAAGAATACACATAGGCACAAATGTTGTCACTGTGTTTCCCATTAACCTCTTCTGGATGGCTTCCCTGCTTTCAACACAGATGAGGAAGCAGAGAAACCCGACCTTGACAAGACTTTAAAAATAAAGTTCAAATAAGATACATGAACAGGATAGTAAACCTTGAAGCTTGTCATCTAAACACCGAGGTTTGTATTCTGGAATGAGAGTTCTATCGCTGGCGAGATGGCTTGTTGGGTAAAGGCTCCTGTTTCTGAGCTTGGTAACCTGAGTTTAATGCCTGGGACTCATGTAAGGCGAGAGCTGACTCCTGATGTAGTCTTCTAGCTTCATGCACATGCCATAGCACGTGCCACACATGAGTGCCACCCCACACCACACACGTGCTACGGTGTGCAACACACACACGAGATCAATAAATAAAACTTTTCAAAATAAAATAGAGTTCCTTAATTTTATTTTATTTCTATGTGTATGTGCAGTTGTCTATGTTGTGTATGTGTGTATGTGCATGCACATGATGCACATGCATGCACATACCCACACATGTGAAGAGCAATGGAAAATGATGAGTATCTTTCAGTTGCTGTTAACATCAAGTTTTGAAATAGGACCTCTCACTTGCCTGGAACTTTCAAGTTCAGCTACGCTGCCTGGCCAGTGATCCATCCTCCTCTCTCTTCCTGTGAAGGTCTGGGATGACAAGCCCATGCCACTATGCCCAGCTTTTCTTTCTTGGTGTGGGTTGTGGGGCTCAGTTCAGACCCTCAAGCTTATACAGCAAGCACTTTACCAAGTAATTTGTCTCCTCAACCCCGAGCTTTATAGTTTTAAATGGTCACATACAAATGCTATACATACTGGTTCAGAGCCTGAAAGATACGATCTTGCCACTCTTGCCAAAAACCTGGGTTCATTCTCCAGCCTCGACACTGGGTGGCTCAAAACCACCTGTGTCTCTAGTCTTAGACACAGTGCCCTCTTCTGGTCTCTGCAGGTATTGCTGCCACATCCACATACTGCGTACTCCCATATAGACACGCACATAGGTATAATCTAAAAATAGTTTTGAAAACCTTCTCTTAGTTGTCCATGATAATAATGTTTCTCTGAGTGTTACTTCTGAGCTTTGATCCTAGAATGTCAGGGTCGTTCCAGTTGGTGGGAAGTGCAGGAAGTTTTCCTATTGAGCCTTACAGTATCACTTTCAGGAGAACAGCAGAACTCTGATGTCAAAGTAACTGATGGGGGCTAGAGAGATAGCTCAGCAACTAGGAGCAAGTGATGCTCTTGCAGAAGACCTGGGTCAGTTCCCAGCTGCCATATCAGGTGTTTTCCAACTGTCTGTAACTCCAGTTCCACAGCATCTAACACCATCCATCATCCTCTGGCCCCTGTGGGTATTTACACTCACACATGCATACAATACAGAGTCACACAAATACATAACTTAAAATAGAGTGCATCTTTTTAAAAACTGATGAAATTCATACTCTGATCAGGGCATTTATCTGCTACAGGAACAATGGTTGTCATGTGCATAATTAATATAGTAAAAAAAAATCTTAGAAATATGATTGCTTCAGTGGCTTAGGCATTCTGGTCTTACTCGCACCACTTAATTGGTTTCTCTTCATTTTATTCAGAAATTATTTGCAAGAGAAATTAGCCAATCCATTTTGAAAGAGGGATCCCTTGGTCTGGGTTAATAGGGTCTGGTGTGTGAATGAGAACTACGTGATTAGACAGCAGGACTCTTTGGGGGAAGGTGGCACATCTAGGCACAAATGCAAAGTGCCCAGTCCTAGATGTGACAGTGCATGTTGGGCAGGAGGATTGTGAACTGGGCGATGGCTTGGGCTAAATAATGAGACCCTGTATCGAAAGGGAGTGTGTGTCCTAAGAGGTGACTCAGTGGGTAAAATGCCTGCCACAGAAACATGAGGAACTGAGGTGAATTTCAAGAACCCAGGTAAAAGTCAGGCACTACGTATGTGTCTGTAATCCTGTCTTTCCTGCAGTAAGATGGAAGGCAGAGGCAGGAGAACCCCTGGAAGCTCATGAGCCAGATAGTCTGGTGTACACAGCAGCAAACAAGAGACTCTGTCTCTAACAAGGGAGGAGGAGAAGAGGAGCAACACTTGAGGTTATCTTTTGATTTCGATATATGCACTGTGCACCACCCTTCCTCCCCAAAACAACAAGAACATCAAAATGCTCAGCTCAGGACTGGAGAGATGCCTCAGGAGTTAAGAGTGAGCTTTACTCTGGAAAAGGTTCCAACTCAGCTTACAACCCAGGCTGTAACTCAACTCCAGGTGATCTAGCGCCCTCTTCTGGCCTTTACAGGCACCTGCACCCATATGCACAGGCACACACACACAGACATAAACATACACTAAATTAAAAATATAAAGGCTGTAGAGATGGCTTGGCAGTTAAGAGCACTATCTGCTCTTCCAGAGGTCCTGAGTTCAATTCCCACAAAACCACATGGTGGCTCACAACCATTTATAATGGGATATGAAGCCCTCTTCTGGTGTGTCTGAAGACAGCTCCAATGTATATGAAATTGATAAACACATCTTTAAATATATATATATATATATATATATATATATATAATAAATTTAAAAAACAGAACTTAATCAAATGTATTATACTTCTCACTTATGCCAAAAAAGATATCAGACTCTGCTTTTAATGTTTAATGTAGTGATTTATACACACTTCTTTATTTTATTTTAATTTTTGGTAAGCAATTTTACATATTCTATGTTGTTGGGAAATACTGCCTTTGTTTTTTGGTGACTCATGGTGACTGGAGTCGCAGCTAAAACAGCTATTATATTTGATAAAACCCACATTCCTTGCAGGACTTGACCCCAAAGATTTCACATTAGCCCTTGAAATTTCTCTTTCCGGAACTCTGACAACAAAACGATCATGGCTTTCTGCGTATCCCAATAATAGCTTAATTCCTCCAGGGCAGCCGTGAGGCAAGCATTTTTATAAACAACTGTGCTAAACTTATCCCAGGACTGGGAACAGTGGTCAGCGTTTATTTCTCTACCCGGGATTCAAGGTATACATGTGTGCGTTTGAGCTGGTTAAGCTGTCTCTCAAGAAGGTACACAGGGCTTTCCCTCTGATTTCCCAACTCATTCCCTTAGCACACACCCCTCAGCTTGGAATGAAAACACACACTTCGTTTCTTTAATTAGCCATGTTACTAATATTCATAAGCATTCCAATTTAGAAGATTTTCGGTATTCATTCATTCAATGATTTATTGGCTCTTTTAGGAGTTTGTTCATGTGTGCACATTTATGTACATGTACGTGCATGTGTTTGTGTGTGGGATGTGCACATGTGCACATATTGGCCAGAGGTAACATGGGGTATCTTTCTCTAGCTCTATCTTATTTTTTTTTTTTTTTTGGAAACAAGGACTCTAATTGAATCTGGAGCCTGCTGATTTGGTTGGACTAACTGGACAATGAGCCCAGGCATCCTCTTGCCTCTACTACCCCAGTTCTGGGATCACAGGTGGATGTCACTGTCCCCAGATTTTTTTCATGGGTGCAAGAAAACTCTAGTCCCTGTGTCTGCTAGCAGGTGCTTTATTGTTTTTGGAGACAATCTCACATATCTCCAAATCAGTTTTGAATTTGCTATAATAGCACTATGTAGTCAAGGATGACTTTGAACTTCTGACCTTCCTACATCCTCCTCCTTTAATTCATTTGTGTGTTTGTTTTGTGGTGCTAATGGTCAAACCCAGGGCCTTGTGTATGTCAAGGCCATCAGTTTCTTCACTGCTATGACAAATGACTAACAAAAATAATTTAAGGCAGGAAAGGTTTATGTTGGTTCATGGTTTCCGGGGATGCCATGGTGTGGAAGGCAGTGTACATCCCAACAGAGCAGGGAACAAAGAGACAGCCAGAACTGGGGTTAGGGCATAACTCTTAAGGGTCTCTTCTAGTGTCCTACACACACCAACAAGTTTCTACTTCCCAGAGCTTCTCTAAGTTCCCCAATCAGTTCCTCTAGCTGAGGACCCAATGGTTTAAGACATGATCCTATGGGAGACATTACAGACCTAAGCCATAGCACCAAGAAGAATCCTATCACTGCATAAGGTAGAATTCTGTAGCTATGACAAAATACTTGAGGCAAATAATGAAAAGAAAGAATGATTTATTCCAACTAGAGATTTCAGTGTCTGATCACTTCCTTGTTTGTGTGTCTGTAGCAAGGAGGAAGAGAAGGAAGAGGGGGAGAGGAGGGAGAGAGAGACAGAGATACATAGAGAATGTGGAACAAATAAGAGACAAAGAGAGATAGCTATAATGAGAATAAACAATAGAGATAACAAGAGACATAGAGTCAACAAGAGAATGAGAAAGATATAGACACAGACAGCACACAGTAGGAACAAAATGTCAGCTACAGGGACACAGACTCAGCGACCCATTTTCTCCATCTAGGCTCTGCCTTGTAAGTGTGCACTGCTTCCCAATCCCCCATTAGGCTGACTTCCTCAATACATAGACCATGGGTAAGTTTGGAGCTGCCAGTATCCAATCACTTCCTTAAAGCCCCAATTCTTATTACTGCTGCCTCAGGGACTAAGTCTTCACCACTCGACCCTTGAGGAGCACTTCTAGAGCACAATTAGACTGACCACTAGCCATGGCACTTCCAGTGAGTAACGTTTGATCCATCAGAAGCACCAGTGTGGACTGACTGGACTGTGTGTTCATGGATGACACTAAGTGGGAAGGGATGGAGTGATGCGTAGGGACCAGTCATGCTGGTGTGTGTGTGTGTGTGTGTGTGTGTGTGTGTGTGTGTGTGTGTGTGTGTGTGTGTGTGATCTTGCTTGAGCCTGATTCCCACCCTTTGTTCCTGAATTGCCTTGTTAGGATTTTTCATAGGCCTTCTGTAAGCCTTTGGCAACATTAAAGGGATGGCAAAGCCATTGAAAATGGAGTGTCACCTCCGATCTTGTTAGGACATGGTTGGAAGTCATCACTATGGGTTAGGAGCTGGTTCAATCAGTAAAGATCGCTGAGGCTACTCAGTGCTGTACTACCATGTGGTGACAGAATACCTGACAGAAGCCACATAAGGTAGGAAGGATTTAGCTCAGCTTACCGTTTGAGGGTTTTAATCCATCATGGCAGAGAAAGCATGAGGCTGATGTTCACATGGTCACATAACATCCACAATCAGGAAGCAGAGAGAGATGGATGCTGGTGCTCAGCTCACAGTTTTCCTTCTTATTCAGTCTAGGACCCCAGCCCGTGGGATAGAGCTACCCATATTTAGAGCACATTTAGAGCATATTTAGAATCAGTGATTCCTCTCTGGAAATCTCCTCACAGACCTTGTCCAGAAGTGTCCCTTCTAGGTGATTCTAAGTCTAACCAAGCTAATATTTGAAGATTGTCTTTTACAACTAGCAAGATGAAAATTACAGGATGGAGAGAGATAGCTCAGGACGTAAGGCTTTATCTGCTCCTCTAGGGACCCAGGTATGAATACCAGCACCCACATGGTAACTCACAACCATCTGTAACACCAGTTCCAGGGAGATCCAGTGTTCTTTTCTGGCCTCCAAAAGCACCAGGCATGCACACGGTGCACAGATTATAAGCAGGCCCTCACACATATATGCAAAATAAGAAGAAATGCATCTTTGTTTTAACAGTCTGTCTCCCCACACTAAGGGATTCTTCACAGGTTGAACTGCTTCCTATCCCCACGTTTCTGTTGGGATACCAGCTGCTACATGAGGCTCCTATACCAGTTTTACCTGTAAGTCCAGTATTTCACTTACAAACCCAGCATTTTTACCACTGGGAGGAAAATCAAAAGGACAGGCTTGGGATGCCATTAGATAAGATATACCTACAGGCACAGCTATAGATATAGTTATGGATCATAAAATTAAATGTCTGAATCCCTAACCGTGCCGTGTTGTGTTCTATCAAATGTAATCCGATTTTAAGGCTTGTAATTTCTCTTGTTCCTTGGGGTTCTTCCCCTTCACAGTCTTGCTTGTAGGATTAGGAGTGAATTTTAATATAAATTTTCCTCTCCTAACCAATTCGTACATCCTTTCTTCCTGAGGGTTATTCTACATCAATTGTACGACAGATCCAGTTGAAGGCTTAAGTACTGTAATTTTGTATCTAGGGATGATCCATAGCTAGAATCCAATTTTCTATTCTGGTTAGGGTGGCAGAGTCTGACTGGGATGTTTACTAGAATGTGAAATCATTAGTAGGTATGTTTTAGGGGATTTGGGGTTTTATGTTTTGAGACAGGTCTCATGTAGGCCAGGCTGGCCTTGAACTTACTGTGGAGACAAGGATGACCTTGAACTCCTGATCCTGCTAGTGTATGAGGTGTTAGGGACAGAATGTAGGGCTTCTTGGATGCTTAACAAGCCATCTACCAACTGAGCAGCAGCCACAGAACCCCCATTAGCAGGTATTCTTAAAGTCTGGGACTGAGTTCTGTGCAGATATGTCTCTAGTGTGTCTGTGTGGAAACAAGAAGTCTGTGAACACTTCTCCTTCCAGTCTGGGTAATCGGAATTGGCGGATATTGGTGCTAAAGAGCAAGGGAAAGGGCCTCTTGTATATTGTTCTCACTGTTTCCTTGGCAGACGGCTGGAAAGAAATACTGTCTGTCAAGCTGATAGCCTGGTGTCTCAAATAGTGGAGAGGTTCCGTACTTAAACTAAGAAGGATGTCCAGGTGATACAACAGTTTATTAAGTCAACTGATGGCTTGGAAATCTTTTTCTCTTATATTTTTCTTAATGAAAAGTTCTGGGAACTTATGAATGCTAGACATCTCCTCTACCACTAAGTCATACCTCACCCCTTCCCTGGGTGCTTTACCACTGAGCCACTCCCCAGCACCTCCCTGGGGGCAGGGTTCTAGGCAGGTGCTCTACCACTGAGCCATACCCTATCCTTTCCCTGGGGAATTCTAGGCAGGTGCTCTGTGACTAAGCTACACCTCAGTGCCTCCCAAGGGGATTCTAGGCAGACATTTTATAATTAAGCTGTATCCTTAGTATCCTTGTGGTAAAGTAAACTAGTGAGACAAAGGATTTCACTAAGTTGCCTGGCCAGCCTTGAACTTACTCTATGACCCAAGATATCTCTCCTCCAGCTTCCTGAATTGCTGTAACTGTAGATCTTCACTTCCAGATCCAGCTGTTTTGCCACTTGAAAAAAAAAAAATCTTGATTGAAAAAACACCTACAACTCTAAGCAGGGGAATATCAAGATTTGTCTACCTTAAAAATTAATTGCCGAAGCCGGGCGGTGGTGGCGCACGCCTTTAATCCCAGCACTTGGGAGGCAGAGGCAGGCGGATTTCTGAGTTCGAGGCCAGCCTGGTCTACAGAGTGAGTTCCAGGACAGCCAGGGCTATACAGAGAAACCCTGTCTCGAAAAACCAAAAAAAAAAAAAAAAAAAAAATTAATTGCCGGGCATTGGTGGCGCACGCCTTTAATCCCAGCACTTAGAGGCAGATTTCTGAGTTCGAGGCCAGCTTGGTCTACAGAGTGTGTTCCAGGACAGCCCAGGCTACACAGAGAAACCCTGTCTCGAAAACTAAAAAAAAAAAAAAAAAAAAAAAATTAATTATGGTAAAACATATATAACAGATCTTAGCATCTTCACTGTTTCTGAGGATGCAGGTTGCGAGGTATAAGTGTATAAGGTGCTGGGGACAGAATACAGGACTTCTTGGATGCCTTGGACTAGGACAAACACTCTTCTGCCTTCTGTCTCAACCAGTTTGACTCCTTTTGGTACTTCCAATAAATGAAATCCAGAATTTGTCCTCGTGTGATTGGTTTCTTTCTTGCACTTGGAATAATGTTCTTGAGGTCCATCCATGTTTTTAACATGAGTCGGGATTCCTTTCCTTTCTTCAGGCTGAATAGAATTGCATCGTATGAATGTGCCACATTTTGTTTTTCTGTTACCTCTACTTCTGGGCTATTGTAAACAAACAGCTCTACTGTGAGCATGAGTGTGTAGATACATGTTCAAGTCTGTGCTGTAGATTCTACTGGACATAAACCAAGACTGTACTTGCTGAGTCATAGAGAATTTTTTATTTTGTCTGGAATATGATTCTATTTGTTCTACATCTCTATTTTATATTCCCCTTATCAGAGTACAAGGCAAATGACTTGAATACATTCTCACTGCAGTTATTTATTTGTGTGTGTGTGTGTGTGTGTGTGTGTGTGTGTGTGTGTGTGTGTAAGGCAGAGGACAACCTCGGATGTTATTCTGCCTTATTTTTTGAGACAGGACCTCATACTAATCCCATAGCTCACCAACTGGTTAGCCTGGATGGGCGCAGTTCCAGGGATCCACCTGTCTCAGCCTCCTCAGCCCTGTGATTACAGGCAGGTGCTTGACTTTTCAAGGTGGGTCCTCATGAATGTAAAGCAAAGTTACTGACTGAGTCATCTCCCCAGCCCTGGTTTATGTTTATGTTTTGTTTGGAGGAAGTTTTGACAGTTGAGTCCCAGTAGGTATAATGTGGTATTACATTATTGAATGTGTGCTTGGTGTAATGAGACCTGGTCCTGGTCCCTACAATAAAAGACAGGGGAAACTCACACTCTATTGGACATACCTAGAAGAGGCAGATCTTAAGACAGCAGAGAGTGGGTGCGGTGAACATTGTAGTGTGTGTGTGTGTGTGTGTGTGTGTGTGTGTGTGTGTGTGTGTGAAGGCAAGCACACAGAGGTCAGATGGTCATCTTGTGTATTGGTCCTCACCTTCCTTCTTGTGTGATCAGGGTCTGGTGTTGTTCCCCACTGTGTTCTTAAGAGTAACTGGCCCATAAGCTTCCAAATATTCCTCCTGTTTCTGCCTCCTATCTCACCACAGGGATTACAGGACTCTAGGATTATAGATCTACACACCACCAACTCTGCTTTATGTGGGTTCTGGGGATCTGAACTGAGGTCTGGTCCTTATGCTGGAATGAAATGGCAAGTGCTTTTCTCTCTAAGTCATTTCTCAAATCCTCCAAAGGAAATATTTTAAAAGTGTCTTGTAGCCGGCGGTGGTGGCACTCGCCTTTAATCCCAGCACTTGGGAGGCAGAGGCAGGTGGATTTCTGAGTTCGAGGCCAGGCTGGTCTACAGAGTGAGTTCCAGGACAGCCTGGGCTACACAGAGAAACCCTGTCTCGAAAAAAAAAAACAAAAATATAAAATAAAATAAAAAATAAAATAAAATAAAATAAAAATAAAAATAGAACCAGAAAATGAACAGTAAAATCCAAAGTCCAGGGACTAGAAATACAGCTCAGCAGTTAAGAATCCTTGTCACTCTTGCAGAAGATCGAAATATGGTTCCCAGCACCCACATTAGGTGGCACACAACAGCCTGTAACTGCAGCTATCATCCATGCAATCTAATGCCCTCCCCTGGCCTCCTTGGGTACTGCACTCACTGTACTGTTTTCCGTTAATTCTCAAGTGAGTAGAGGGGTTTTGATTAGAGTACTGCTCTCTGGATAGAACAATGCCAAGACTTTTTTCACGTGTGTAATTCTGAGAGTTTACAAAGGTTAGTTCATTGGGAGGCTTGGTTTATTATTTCCAGTTATCAGAAAGAGTCCACACCAAACAGGGTGTAGTATATACCAGTGACCCCAGTCACTCAGGAGGCTGAAGTAAGAGAGTCATGACTTCAAGGGCATTGTGTAAAACTTAGTGAGTCCCAGTCTCAAAATAAAAATTGGGGACACAACTCTAAAGTAGAAAATTTGCCTGGGATATATGTAAAGCTCTGGGTTCAAACAGAAAGGAAGGAGAAAGGGGGGTAAGGGGGAGAGGTAGGCAGGCAAGAGGTGTAAAGGGGAGGGCCCATAAGGGGGTAGGTGGGTAGTATTGTATGAGCCTGCTTCAGGAATAATATGGTTTGGGTTTCATCCAATCCAGGAAAAGGTGAATGTTTCCGGTCTGAGGGAAGTTTGTGCATGGGGACAAGTGTCTGGAAGGCCCAGTGACCAGGTGGCAAGTCAGCAAAGAGAATGCCAGTCACAAAGACCTGCCTTTCAGGAATGGTGCTATTCTCGTCCTGGTGACTCACAGTTCTCAAGCTTTCAAGGATATTTACAAAGAAAGAAGGCAGCCAGAAATGGCAGTTTGGATGTGGGAGCCATCTGGCTTCCAGGGTCTGTGGTCTCACCTGGGTTTCCAAGGCTCATCCCCACACCCAGAGCAGCTGGCCGGTTCCATTTGCATTCCCCAGAGTTGCCTTTTATAGAAGGCATGCCTGAGAAGAGGAGAGGGAGAGAAGGGAAGAAGGAAGGGAGAAGAAGACAGGAGGGAAAAGACAAAAAGAAGAGGAAGGAGGGGGAAGAAGAGAGGAGAGAGGAGAGAGGAGGAGAAGGGAGACGGATGGGAAGGGAGACGGAGGGAGCAAAGGGGAAAGAAAGACTCATTTTTTTGTTTTTTATCTGGAACTCCTGCCAGCTGCATGGTCCCACACACATTTGGTGAAGCTCTACCCACTTCAGGTCACTGACCCGCACGTCTGTCATCCCTGAGAGCTCCCTCATAGACACATCCAGAAGTTATGATTCATCAGTGCCTCAGGCATCTCTCAATCCAGTCAGGTAGATGCCCCAAATATTCATCACAGCTCTAAGTATAGAATATTATAATGATAATAATTATATCAAGGAATTTGTGATAAAGGGTAAAGGGAGACTGAGGATAAACTTGGGGGTCTTGTCACTGTATATTGTGTGTGCTGTAAAGTTTAGCACACTTGCCAAAAATGTAGATAATTGTGATCTCTCTCTCTTTCTCTCTCTCTCTTTCTTCCTTTCGTGAAGGACCTGTATCAGCACAAGACACTCCAAGACCAAGTTCTTAGCACAAAGGAAATTTATTTGTCCCAGAGGGATAAAGGGCAGGGAATAAGAGACAGGAGATAGAGGATGAAGGAGAAGAGGAAAGGGCCAGGGAGAGGGGGAAGGGATATTTGTCCCAGATGGACAAATGACATCCTCTGTTCAGAGGGAAAACAGATGTGACCCATGGGCAAACGACAGTTTATAGATGTGAAAGGAAAAACTCTGTGTTAAGATGAGGTGTTTAATTCTTATTAGACAGGTTAATTAGTACCCTAGCCAAAAGGAGACTTTTGGTTGCAGGACATCAGTACTTTCATAGTTGAAACTTGGTATTCAGTCTCAGAGGGAGCAAGTGGCCAAAGAAGGAAATAACCTTGGTGCCTAGCTTTAAGAATGTAATCTAACGTTTTTTTATTTGTTTTTAAAGCAAGGAAGATGGAATGGGGGGGAGGATAAGAGCCATATTTGCAATGTTCAGCTGCCTAAAGCCCCTTCAGACAGAGTTTCACTATGTAGCCCAGGCTGGTCTAGAACTCTTAACTCTCCTGCCTCAGCAGGAGTGCCAGGATTACAGGTGTATGCCACCACATCCTGTTGAACCTGCGTTTTCTACCACCCGATACCACCCAGGAGTAATCACCCATATGTGTAGCCCATGTAAAGCAAATCAGAAACATCACAGATCTTCCCTCTGCCAGGACTATAATGAGATGTCCCTAAAACTGTCACAGGACATGAGTCCTGTTCTGAATGTTCAATGGTGTCACCTTGGCTAATGTGATGTCACCTTCTGTGTGCCTGCTCTTTTGATTGGTTAGCAAATAACAGAATGCCTACCAACTGTGTGAATCACTGGAGGCCTTTTCTAGTCACTTAACAGGGATTCTAGAGGACCCAGACCCTCCCACCCCCAACTCCACCCCACCCCCCACTCATTTGTCAGCTCAAGTGGGTGACTTCTTCCAGTCAGTTGTATCTGTTCCAGTATGGTTGATCCAAACATCATGTTCCCTAGACCAGAATTACAAGCAGTTCAGACAAGAAAGAAAGGACTATCTATCTTCTTTGTTAAAAGGGAGCAAACCTCTCAACATTGTGTGTGTGTGTGTGTGTGTGTGTGTGTATGTGTCTGTCTGTCTCTCTCTCTCTCTCTCTCTCTCTCTCTCTCTCTCTCTCTCTCTCTCTGTATGTATGTAGGAAGTTAGCTTGGGTGTCATTGCTCAGTTGCCATCCACTTTATAGTTTCAAGCAGAGGTTTTGTTGTTGTTTTATTGTTGTTGTTGTATTTGTTTTTTTACTATTCCAGGCACCAAGGACAAAACAATGTAACAATCCTCAAAAGTCCAACTTGGTGAAACAATGAGTTACTGAGTTTGCCTGCAGGGGTATGGGTGGAAGTAATGTATAGTACCATGGGTGACACAGAGGTAGTTGCATCATGGAAAAGCCCACCCAGCATGGACGATGATGCATCAAAGCTGTATCCTTGGAACTCGATACCAAACTTAAATTCATTTCTTGCAAAGACTCTCCCTTCCCTAGCAATCGTTTCTGCTTGTATAACTTAGGGAGGCACCTTGTGCATAGTGTTACATTTCTGCTTTCTGAGACTTCTAAGGTTCAGTCACTTCCTGAGCCTTTTAGGAAGACTTCACTCTTGGAGGAATTGCTACCCAAAGGCGTGTGTTGTGAATGAGGAATGTCCCTCATAGGTTCATGTGTTTGAACATTTCAGTCCCTAATAGATGGTGCTCCTTTGGGAGGTTAGGTAGAACCTTTGAGCCAGGGGCTCTAGCTGTCAGAGGTGTTTAGTAGCTGGGAACCTTGAAGGGTACACTCTTGTCTGTCTGTCCAACCATGGTAGGGTTTCTACCCATATTTCCACTGGTATAGACAGAGCAACTCCTGCAACCATGCCTTTTCTAACTGGATGGATTGTACGCTCTGAAAACGTCAGGCAAGACAAACCCCTTCTCCCTTAATTTGACTCTACCAGGGATTTTTCCACAGCACTAAGAAGTAACTGACACAGGATGTTTAAATACAATTGTTTTCTCAAATGCATTTGACCTGCAGTTGGCAGAACCTGGGCATGCAGAGCTTGTGGGTAGGTCACCCTGGCTGTACTTACTCACCATTTCTCTCTCTTGTCTGTATGGGACAGGAGTCTGGGAAGCACATCTGTTTTGCTTATGGCTAAATCTCTAGGTCTAGGGTGTAGAAAGAGTTGCTTTGTTTGAAGACATGAATGACTCTTATTTTCTGTTGTATTTGGTACACCCTTGTCTCTCTTTCTAGATCCCTGTTGTGGCTTTGTAAGACTTTTGGGTCTTGGTTTGAATTTAAGATTAAAAGAACCCCACTGTCCCAGGACACATTCTGGGAGGGGCACATTCCTTAGTCTGAGAACCCTTGCTGGATTAACATTCAGAGGAGGAAGGGAGAGGCTGATTAACATTCCTCCAGACCACACGAGAGGGAACCCACCTGCGGGCGAGGAAGATCCAGAGCACACGGACACATTCCAGGAATCAGGAAGCTGAGCCCTTAACTTAATAAATCTGGGCAAATGGAGGACACTCCTTGTCATAATCTGAGTCACCTAGAGTCTGACCGGAAAGGTCAGACTTTGTGGTTTGCCCTCGTGAACTCTGTATAAGTACTGTACCCAGCTCTTTTGCGGGGCTCTCTTGCCTGCATGCCAGAGAGTCCTAGTGCACTAGTATTAAACCTCATGTTGGTTACAGCGAGTCCTGTCCATGTGTCTCTGTGGGAGCACGTCCGCTGGTTTGGATCTTACAGTCCAACAGCTTCCTCCTTGGTGATTCTCACAGACTGAGATGCAGTGTCTCTGCTGGGGTGGGCATCCCAGCAATGTGGTGGAGAGAATCAGAAATATTTTCCTTTTTTCAGTGTGCGTGTGTGTGTGTGTGTGTGTGTGTGTGTGTGTGTTGTACACATGTATGCTGGTGCCAATAAAGGCCAGAAGAAACTAGCTGACTCCCTGGAGCTACAGTTAAAGGCAGTTGTGAGCCACCTGCTGTGGGTGCTGACTAGTAAACTCAGATCCTCTGCAAGAGCAGCCAACACTCTTACCCACTAAGACATCTCTCTCCAGCCTCACAAACACTTTTCTATTTGTTGAACTCGGCTCTTTATTTCTTACCATGCGTGGATATTTTATTCTGAGCCTTATTGACCTCTCAATTCTCTGAATCATCATAAAAATTATTCTCAAGGGCCTGTACCTTTTTTTTTTAACCAGCTAAGCAGGGGTGAGATATATCTTAGGTCCTGACTGGACTGTAAATACCAAGCGGTCATGGCTGTATCTTCATGGGCGCCTTTTCCCTTTAGAGATTTATTTGAGTGCTTCCAAAGACACTATTTTTCAAAGCAAGGGAAAAAGGGATAGTCAGGGAAGGGCAGAAATTCGCCTGTACTCCAGCCAACTACCCTACCCAGTGAAGAGGCGTTAGAAGACAAAGTGCTGGTTCCTTGTTAGGAAAGAATGATTACCAAGAAGAAAAGGAGCTTGGGGGTGGGGGTGGGGGTGGGGAACAGAAATCTTCTGTATATCAGGTGGATTTCCTTTAAATGGAACTTTTGACCTTAAAAAGCAGTGAGCCAATGCTAAATAGAAGCTAACTGCAGAAGAGGGCAAGCTGGTCTGGGAAAAAATGTTCATTGGACTTCGAGTAGAGTTTTGCATAGGGATGCAATTTGCATAACAATGAAGGTATCTTGTTCCAGACAGTCACTGTAGTGGGAGCTAGTCCAGAATAGTCATTTTGTGGATGCCCCACCCCCTCCCCACTCCAAACCCAGTTTTTAAAAGGAAATTAAACGTGAAGGGTTGAATTCTGTAGTTGTTAGTCTTGGGAAGGAATGAGGAGGATATTTCTGTGGTGTGCAATGCCTGGGAAATTTGTGAGGACAGTATTAGGTTTCTTGCTTGGAGAAGAAAAGTCTTCCCTTAATGGATTTTGAAAAAAATATTATTTAATATTGGATCCCCACTGGCCTTATGGGAAGGGAGGAGGGTGGGCATTCACATTCATCCTCATAGAGAAGATAAGCGTTGCTGGCTTTTTGAAGTCTGAACCATTTATTGAAATACATACTTTTTGCTTGTAATTTATTGCTCTGCAGACAATAGAATGGAAAAGCTGTAATAGTTAATTATTCCTGGAGAAGAGAAAATTGGGTGTACATCTCTGTAACCATGACAGTAACTGGTTTTGATTTATTTGGACTAAGCAGCATAATCAGAATACCTAGATACTTTAGTTAAATGAGGGGTGTATGTATTATGTAATGGATAGATGTGTGTATGTACTGACTGGATAGATACATGGATAGATATACATATAGATGCATATGTATGGATGGATATATATTTATGTATATTTGTATACATATATGTGTGAGTGGATATGTAAATATATATATGGATAGATGGGTAAATGGACAACAGATGAGTATATTTATGTGTATATATATATGTATATATGTATATATAATATATATGGTTGCATAAGTAGATGTATGGTCAGATGGTAAATGTATGTATAGATGTATGTATATGGATAGTAAGTAGAATGGTAAGTAGAAGTATGAATGTATGTATGTGTGGATGGATGAACACATGTATGACATGTGTATATGTATGTATACATTTATGTATAGATATCTCAATGGATAGATAAATATATATGAATAAATGTATCAGCTGATGCATGTGTATGTCTTGAAATATATAGATGGATAGAAGGATGGATGGATGGATAGATGGATGGATGGATGGATGGATGGATGACTGATGGATGGATGAATGGATCCTTTGGTTGAAAAATGAAAGAGTGGATGGATAGATGGGTGGGTTGATTGATGGATGGGTGGATAAATGACTGAAGAATGGATGGGTAGATGGATGGATGACCAAAGGATGGATGGATGGGTAGATGGCTAGTAGAAGAATAGATGGATGGATAGATGACTGAAGGATGAATGAGTGGATCAGTGGTTTAAAGAATGAAAGGATGGATGGATGAGTAGATTGATAGAGAGTTGGATCCATAGTTATGCTCCAACAAAGAAAGAAGGGGGATTCCTGTGCTGATAGAAATTTTTTTTTTCCTTTTAGCTCACTGAGTCTTATTAGTCCTATCTATTGCAATGGTAGCTGATCTTGTTGGCTTGGTCTTACGTGCAGGTCTTATACAAGAAACCATAGCTATTGTGCGTTCATAAATGCAACAGCCATGCCTTGTTCAGAAGATAGCATCTCACAGCTCTCTTCTCCGTCCTCCAGCTCTTACATTCATTGTGCCCTCTCTTTCATGATGCTCCCTGAGCCCTGGGTGATAAGCACTGATATCAGTGCCCCACTTAGGCCTGAACACTCAGTGGTCACTCCAGTGCTTTGGCCATTTATGAATAGAGACATTCACTGGGGCTCTTTAGAGGTGGAGACTGGCATTCATTTTCTACCCCAAGCATTGAAGAGAGGTGTTTATTGGGGGCAAGGAAACACATGTATACAGCAGACAGAAGAAGAAGAAGAAGAAGAAGAAGAAGAAGAAGAAGAAGAAGAAGAAGAAGAAGAAGAAAGAAAAGAAAGAAGAGAGAAGAAGAGGAGAAGGAGGAGGAAGAGAAGGAGGAGGGGGAGGAGGAGGAGGGGGAGGAGGAGGAGGAGAGGCAGGGAGAGAAAGAGGGGAAGGGAGATGGGGAAGGGAAGAAGAAGAAGAAGAAGAAGAAGAAGAAGAAGAAGAGAAGAAGAAGAAAGAAGAAGAAGAAGAAAGAAGGGTAGAGGAGGAGGAGAGGCAGGGAGAAAAGAGGGAAGGAAGAGGGGAAGGAGAAGAAGAAGAAGGAAGGAGAAGGAGAAGGAGAAGGAGAAGGAGAAGGAGAAGGAGAAGGAGAAGGAGAAGGAGAAGGAGAAGGAGAAGAAGCAGCAGCCACTGCCCTCTGAGAGAAAGAGGAGGCACTTGAAAAGCTGAAAAACCTAGTTTATTCTCAAGGGCTGGTGTTTTGAAGCCCCTGAAGAGCCTTCTTCCCCTAATTTGATCAGTTTTAAAGAAAAATATGACGGTTGGTTGGCTGAAACTGTTGCGTAACACTGTCCTCATCCTGAACTTTTTGAGGCAGTCCATCAGCAGGGCTCTGCTGGTGGGAGACAAAACCGACAAGGCCTTTGTTTTATTTTATTATTTTCTATTTTTCTTTTATTGGAAATAGATTTCCACACACATACCCCATATAATATATTCTGATTACATTTCTGGTCCCCTGCCATCAGAGGGGGAGAATTCCCATCTGAGTTCATATTCTTTCTTGTCTTTAGTTAAAAAAAACAAGCAGGCACACTGAAGAATAATAATAAAATAACATAAAACAAAAAACAAGCAATCAGACGAGAAAGCCAAAACAAAAAGGCACAAGAAACATGTATAGACCCAGAAACATATACATTCAGGCACATAGAAATCTCATGAAAACACAAGACTAGACATCGTAATATGTAAGCAAAGACCTGTAAGGTTTTTTTTTTTTTTTTTTTTTTTAAAGTTCTGACAGAATATTATGAGACAAACAATCTTGAAAGATGCTAGTAAGTTTGTTTCATGTTGGCCATTGACTGCTGTGCATGGGGCCTGATCTTAAGAGTGGTTTGTATCCCTAATCTCTGTTGGAGAGAATTACTTTTTTCCTTTGCAAGTGGTTATCTATAGGATAGAGCTTCTGGGTTAGGCATGAGAGTTTGTGTCCACTTCTCTCAGCTCTGGGACTCCATGTGGAGCAGACTCATACAGGCCCTGCACATGCAGCCAAAGTCTCAGTGAGTTCATGTGTGCATTGGTACTGTTATATTTAGAAGGCCTTTTTTTCCTGTGTGTCCTCTATCCCCTCTAGCTCTTGAAATCTTTCCCCCTCCCCTTCCACAGGGTTCCCTGCACCCTGAGGGAGGGGTTTGATGGAGACATCATCTCATTTAGGACTGAGTGTTCCAAGGTCTCTCCCTCTCTGTACCTTTTCTGGCTGTGAGTCTCTGTATTTTCTCCCATCTGGTACAGGAGGAAGCATCTCTGATGACAATAGCAAGACACTAATTCATGAGTATAGCAGAATGTCCTTAGAAATCATTTTATTTGTCATGATCCTTTAGCAGAAAAGTAGTGTCTGGTTGGTTCTTGGACACCTGAACAGTGTTAAGGATGGGTTCTATCTCATGGAGTGGGCCTTAAATCCAATCAGATGGTGGTTGGTTACACCCATGAGCTTTGTGTCACTATTGCCCCAGCACATTATCCATCAGGTCATCACTGTAGATGTGGGTAGCTGGTTTGGTGTTGATCTTTCTCTTTGGATAGCATGCGGAGTACCTTCCAGTACCATGAACACTAATCTGTAGGGTGGAAGGCTCTGGATAGGCACCCTCTTGAGTTCTCCCTGTTCAGTGAGTTATATAGGTGTTGTCTTCAAATAACAGGACCTTACCATCAGTTTGTGGAGAGCTACTGATAGCCTTGGATATACCCTGGGTTGTTTGGGAGTTCCTATATGTCTTAGGGTTTTACTACTGTAAACAAATACCATGACCAAAGCAACTCTTATAAAAACAATGTTTAGTTGGGGCTGGCTTACAGATTTAGAGATTCAGTCCTGTATCATCAAGGCAGGAACATGACAGTGTCCAGACAGGTATGGTGCAGGAGGAGCTGAGAGTTCTTACATCTTCATCTGGAGGCTGCTATGAAGAGACACACTTCCAGGCAGCTAGGATGAGGGTATTAAAGCCCACACCCACAGTGACACACCTTCTCCAACAAGGCTATACCTCCTAATAGTACTACTCCTTGGGCCAAGCATATACAAACCATCACACCATTGGACTCCTTTAGCCAAAAACTCAATTAGATGTAACCCAATATTGGTACTGGAAGCTTTATTTGGTGATGAGAAATGTTCAGTTGGGGTCCCATCTCCACTGTTATGTGGTGATTTCATTTAGAATAGTTTGAGATATATATATATATATATTTTTTTTTTTTTTCAGGAAGTCTCTATGTATTAGGTAGAATACTGACATTTTAATATGGGCTTTTTGGAATGATCGCGTTCTGTAGGTCACTAATCCCCCAAAGGCTTCTAGAACTTCTCCAGCCAACCACAAGAAATGCAGGCTGTTCATCATGGGTGATTTCACAAATTCTGACTCTCAAAATCATCTCAGAATTGGACGAGTGCTGTAAGTTCCCATAGGCACTCACATGTCCCATGGTCACCCATAGGCTCATATGTCCTATGGCACCCAGAGGCTCACATGTCCCATGGCCCTCATAGACTTACATGCCCCAGTTGGTAGTGGTGTTGCGTAAAATTGTGGGACCTTTAGGAGTTAGAGCCTTGCTAGAAGAAGTGAGTCATGGAATAGGTTTGGGGGTTCACATAGCCTGACCCCACTCTTTCTCCCTGCTACTTATATATAGATGACATGTAATCCTTCTGCATCCTGACTGCCAAGCTGGCTTCACGCTCCTGTGGCCACATCTTCCCCGTGATGAGAGATAGCATCCCCTCCAGAGCTGTAAGCCAGAATAAGTCTTTCCCTCCAACAAGTTGGGATCTTATCACAGCAACAGAAAGGAAGGCAAGAGGAAAACCATTTTCCTCTTGTGTATCTTCAGGAGTCTCCCATGAGCGATGTATTCCAATGGTTCCACCCATTTGCTCATTTTCATCCCCATCAACAAGCAAAGAGAGATGAGGGAAGGGGGTGCATGTTTCTTCCTGAGATTTTTACCTCTAATCTTCTACCTGCTGTTTTTGTCATCTGGGATCTCCAGCTGGTGAAGGACTAAGGTCATGAGGTTTGATCTTGATTGACAACTTCAGTAGGATTTAGAATCACCATGGAACAAAGGAGGCTCCCTGGGCCACACCCATCTGAGTTTCTAAGATTAGGTTAGTTGAGGTAGGAAGAGCTACATCGAATGTAGGTGGCATCATCGTGGGCTGAGATCCTGGACCAAGTAAAAAGGAGAAAATGAGCTGAGTGCCAGGATCCACCTCTCTCTGCTTCCTGACTGCAGATGCCGTGTGACCTCCTGCCTTGCCCACCATGACAGACTGCACACCCTCAGACTGTGAGCTAAAACAAACCCTTCCTTACATTGTTCTTGTCAGGCATTTTTGTCACAGCAACGGGAAGAGTAATGAACACAGTCACAGTCAATAGTAAGGACAGAGAGAGGACTGAGAACTCTGTTTCCATAAGATGCTCATTTTGTTCTGGGGATGACATCCTCACACACACACACCACACACACATGCAGGACCAGTTGGTAGAGACCAAAACGCAGAGCTGGTGAGGCCTCTATTTAGAGAATATTCTAAGGAGCTCAGTGGGGAAGGCTGCTTTGCTGCGTGAAACTAGATTCCACACTGACCACAATGTGGAAGACATATTCATTGCCAATTCCAGCACCAGGGTGGCCCACTCTGCAATCCAAGAGTCTGGGTGTTTGTGTTTTTGCTCATTTAGTATTTAGTTAGAGGGTTGTTGTGGCTCTTCTTGAATTTATCAATTCTCCAAGAAATTGGATTTCACCACTCGTAAATCTCCTGGATAAATCTTAGACTTGTGTTTATGGTGCCTTGTCTGGGAGCCTAAATAAGGAATTTTATAACAGACTAGGGATGTGTTTGGGTGCTTGATAGAGTGCTTGCCTGGCATGCAAGGAGCATGGGATTAGGGCTGGAGAGACAGCTCAGCAGTTAAATGCACTTATTCCTCTGGTAGAGGACCAGCCTCCACACTGGGTACCACCACACAAACATCTGTAACTCCTGCACCAAGGGATCTGATGCCCTCTTTTGGCCTCCATGGGTACCTGTACTTGTGTGCATACCCACCCACAGACCTTTACACATTTTGAGACCTTGTCTCAAAAAGAAAAAAACAAACAACCCTTCTCCCCACAAAAATAAATAAATAAATAAATAAATCAAAAAAGGGGGTTGTTTCTTTCAACTCAAAACATAACAGTAGGAAATCAACCAGCCCAATCAATTAATGGACCAATGAAGTGAGCAGTTTTCAGAAGATGAAATACATTTGATCAATACAAATGAGGGGTGGAGTTCAACCTTACCAGAAGTCAGAGAAATACATGTTAAACATATATCAAGGTCTGTCATTTCAGAGTCAGACTAGCAAGTCATTAAAACAACATGGGCTGGAGACACAGCTTGGCAGTTAAGAACACTGGCTGCTTCTATACTGCACCTGAGTTTGGTTCGCTGCTCCCAGGTCAAGGGCTCTCATCCACTGCTCATGGAAATGTAAACTGCTCCAGTCACTATGGAAATGGATATAGCCCTTTCTGAAAAGAAAATGAAAATTAGGACAACCATATAATCGGGCTGTACTACAAGGTACAAGGTTTCTCACTGAACTCAGGGCTTGCCGTCTTTTGGGGCTCCAGTTAAATAGGGCCACTCCTGGCTTTCTACACAGGTGCCGAATAATCTAAACCCAAGTCCTCAATGCTTGTATACTAAGCCCTTCTTCTCCCTGAACTGTCTCTCCAGCCTCCACGATAGATTTTTTTTTTTTTTGAGCCATAAAGAACAAAATGATGTCATTCATTAGAAGATAGACATAACTGGCGATGATAATTAAGTTAATTGAGACATTCTCAGAAAGACGCACATGATATTTGTTTCACCCATTTGTGGTTCCTCGGTTTTCTATAGATGCATAAAAAAATCACAACTTGGAAGTAGAAGTGAGTCTGTCTAGAAAGGATGAGGGACTAATTGGAGTGGGAGAGGGGAGAGGGGAAAGAGGATGACGTTGTGGAGGAAATGCAATCTGTGCACAATATATGCTTGTGTGTGTGAGAGTGTGTGTGAGAGATGATGATGATGATGACAACGACGACGACACAGTACTGGGAGGTGAGAATCCAGGGCTGAGACCTTCTAATTTCCCATCTGTGTGGGTCATAGGGAATCACAAACCTCCCTGACTACAGCTTTCAGAGAAATCTGTTGATTTCATGTATGCACACATACGATTCCACACTTTTTGTCTACTGATGGATACACCCTTGAATCCTGAGTCTGTTTCCTATTCTCACAGCGGAGCCACAGAGCCAGAAGAAGGAAGGCTGTGAGTCCTGAGCAGGGTTCCATTCGGGTCTCCATTGGAAGCCTGAGCTTTGTGGACAGTTCTGTCTGCAGCTGTTGGCTCAGCGAGGCCAAGGAGGTTCAGGCTGGGATCTGGGTTCCTGGCTTTACTCTAATTATGGGGGTTTTCAGACCACTCCTGACATTGCTGAGCCCTGATCTTCTGTCTTTGATGTTTGTTTTCCCAGAGCATTATTAGAATAGCAACCATGTTTTCCTGTTCATCTGTGGAAGACTCCTTGGGAAAGTTGTGGACATATGCTGCTTTCCTGTCTTTCAAAAAATGTTTTGGAACTGACATTTTATTTTATTTACTTACGGTATGTATGTGTTGGGGACAGTGCATGTGGAGGTTGAAGGGCTTCTAGTAGGAGTAAGATCTCTCTGTTTGCCATACAGCTCTCAGGGATTGAACTTGGGTCTTCAGACTTGACAGCAAGCACTCTTATCTACTGATCCGTCTTACTGGCCCCGCCCTTCCATTCTCACCCATTTCTACTCTCCCTTCTCTTCCCCTCTGTTTCCCCTCCCTTCCCCCCCTTTCTTCATTTTCCCTTTGTCTTTTATCCCTCCCTCTCTTCCTCTTTCATCCCACATCTTCCCTTTTCTCCCTCCACCTTCTTAAAGGGATGCTTACAAATGCTTTCTTCCGAGTGAGCCTTTTATTGTTTCCAGGTTCTGTAAGTCAGTGGGGGAATGGCCTTGGCTATGTGTGACGAAGATGGCTTCAGTCAGAAGGCAATAGAAGCTGTCCTCGGCTTCCTCCCTTTCCTGTTCTTCCTCTCCTTCATTCTGTCAGAAATCAGTCTCTGTCTGACAGTTCCCATGGCCCCTGTTTGAAAGGTCCGGGTCTAGGTGTGTTTCCGTTTCCATAGTCTTTCGATTTCTGAATGTTTGTATTCACATGATCAGTTCTCTACCCCTGATCTAAAAACTCACAAAGCAAAATGCATTAGCCATGCCAGGTGGTACAAAACTGTGATCCCTGCACTTGGGTAGGGAACCAGTCAGGGTCACTCACTAAAGCCATTGTGTCGCTGCCCCTGGAGAGGCATGAATATGTTTCTATTCATGTATTCAGATAAGGCACCAATAACAGACTAAAGAAAAGATTCCACCCACGTCCAGGCTGGTGAACAGGAGTTCATTGAGATTACTTAACACAGGTGAGGGGTTGCTTGCAGGAATGTCAGTGAGCGGCTACTCAGAGTAGCTTGTGTCACTCAAAGGTAGCCGTGTCACTAGAGAGCCCTCCCCAGCATGGATTAAGGGTCTGGCTTCCTGGAGCTCTGCATAACTTGCAAGCTTCTCCACTATTCTGTTCTTCCCAGAAACCCTAACTGTTTCTATAACCTTGGGGAGGGCCCTTGAGTCTTGTAACAGTCTCAAGTTCCTGAGACTGTAAGCTTTGAGTCTTAAGGAAATTCTGCTCAATGGAAAATGTTTCACTTCAGAGCAGAGAGCTGTGTAACAGCTACATAGGCACTGAAGGCCAGCTTGGCTTTCTTAAGACCATTCTATTAGATACTTTTCATTGCTGTGATAAAATACCAATACCCAGGCAGCTTATAGGGGAAAAGGTTTATTTGAGCATATCAATCTGGAGAGTTAGTGTTCATGACAGGAGCGAGAGGACAGCATGACAGTAGGAGGCACACATAGTGGCTGGGCTGGAAGCTCAGAGAACAGTCTTGAACCACAAACTGGAAACACTGCACTGGGAATGGTCCAAGGCTTTGAGGACCCCCACACCCACCCAGTGACAGACTTCCTCCAGCAAGGCTACATTTCCTATGCTTTCCTAAACAGCGCCATCAACTGAAGGCTAAATACTCAAATATCTGAGCCCATGGGAGACATTATCATCGGAACTACCACAAACCTCATTTCAAAAACCAAAAGGCACAACAACAATAACAAAACAAAATCTGAATTTTTTTTTATTTTGATCATCATCATCTTGGCATTTTTCAGATTAGAAATGACTGAAATTACTGTCACTCAAAACCTGTGGATTTATATCTATGCTAATAGAAATCTACATGTTTTAGGCACAGTTGATGAAAGCTAGTGTTACACACACACACACACACACACACACACACACACACAACACGTTTAACCCTTCTCCCCAGAAATAAAACCATATAAGGCAAGTGTGTTCCTGCAAGGACCAGGGTAGGGAGTTGACTTTGGGAACCAGTGGGTACTGGGTGGTGTTGAGCCATCTGACAGGTAGACTGATTGTCTATACTGGACACCTGCAGATTTCTCTGGTCCTGATGGAGAGATTTTTTTTTAATAGCTCAGTGTCCACCCTACCCTGGGTCAGTTCTTTTTTCTCTTGTCTGGTTCTCCACCCAACAGGAGGCTAAGTGATACAATTAACCTGCATGATACAATTAGTCTGTATGATACAATTAGCCTGTGTGATACACGTTCTCCATCCATCTGCTCCAAAGCAAGGCCTGATGGCTGCCAAGCTTGTCCTCTCTGCATTAGAAATATTCATTTCACCCACACACTTGGTGCACTGGCAGCCGGAGCAAGCCGGAGGCATACGTTAATCACTTTCACACACAGGGTGAGGCAGGAGGGGGCTTGCTCATGCCAGTGTTTGCTGGCCAAGGAGAGTGAAACTCGGGCCCTTTTGGTCCTCTTCATCATAGTGAAGTGAAATCTGAATGCATATTTTCTTCCTTTCCTGAGTTTGTTTGTCTACATTTTTAAAATTAGCACACACACAATGAATTTGAATTTTCTTGTAACTTCTCCTGACTTGTTTATTATATTCTATGAGGATAGTCACACATGCATACACATATACACAACTCTATCTTCTTTCCCCCTCTTCTATTCTAAGTCTCCTTCCTTCCCCCTAAATAGCTCCCCTCTTGCTTTCATGACGTGTGTATGTGTGTGTGTGTGTGTGTTGTGTGTTGTGTGTGTGTGTTGTATGTATTTTAAAAACCTAGATTCTGTATATGAGACAAAACAGCAGGTTTTATCTGAGTCTAGTTTATTTCACTTAACATTAGGATCTTTACTTACTTCTATTTCTTTGCCAAGGACAAAATTTTACTCTTTTTCATGGCTGAATGAAACTTCTCTGTGTGTGTACATACCACATGTCTTCATCCATCCATCCATTGATGGACACCCAGACTGGTTTCCTATCTTGGTGGCGCTGCAGAAACCTACATGAGGGTGTAGGTTTCTGTGTGATATGCTGACTTACCTTCCTTCAGGATAACACTCAGGAGTGGCATAGCTGGGTCACGTGGTAGTTTTATTTAGGGTTTTGATTTCCGCACTCTGCAGAGATTTCCACCACAGAGTAAGGCTATTTCTACCAACGTTTTAACAGTGCATTTTCTTTCTTTGGTTTTTATTCTTTCCCTCCTTCCTTCCTTCCTTCCTTCTGACAGTGTCTTACTTTCTATATAGCCCTGGCTGTCCTGGAACTCACGTGTAGAAGAGGCTAGTCTTGAACTTACAATGATCTGCCTACTGTTGCCTCCTGAGTGCTGGGGATTAAAGGCATACTCCACTCTGCCCTTCAAGCGTGCATTCAATTTAAAATTTTATGTGTATGGGTATTTTGACTGGGTGTATCTCTGTGTGTCATGTGCATACCTGATGCCTTGGAGACCAGAAGAATGTGTCAGATCACCTGGGACTAGAATCACCCTGTAGATGCTGGAATTGAACCCAGGTCTTCTGGAGGAACAGCCAGTGCTCTTAATCTTTGAGCCATCTTAACAGTCTCAAGAGTGCATTTTTTTTAAAAAGATGAGCTTGGTCCGCAAGTAAAGAAACCCAGGTTCTAGATGCTGGCTAAATAGCTCGAGGGACTTTAGCGCATTCAGTATCCTCATGGAACCTCAATGTTCTTACCGGCTGAATGAGGAAAAATGAAATAATCTTTGTCGAAAGATTCCAGGAAGTACAAAGTTCATAATACATGTAAGACATGCCATTTTGAATAAAACAGCAGTTTTGGAATTTATGGACGGTTTGTTCCAAAGGTACTTGGAGCACATCGCAGTGATTCATCACTCCTGGAACTGAAAAGGCTGCGTGTACAGCTCAGCTAATGGACACAAATGCACTTCTAGTGTTCCGAGCTGCAGGGGATGCACCACCAGGGAACCTATTATTCATTGTGCTGTCTCCTAGGCCACAATCCAACAGTGCATAGCCACGTGTTAGCAACTGAGGTTTGTCTACCCGGACCCAAATTCTATAGTGAAGCCCTAACCATCAGTGGGACAGTATTGTGTGAGTATTTTCTGAGATGTGAATGGGCATCTATTCATCTCAGATTGACATTGATGATGGATCAAAGAAACAAGCCAAAGCAACTGTAACTCAGTGTATGAGTTTTTTAGGGTTGCTTACAAGAGTGTAGATACGGTGACTCACTTGTATCACTCCAAACTCCTCCCAAGCATGGGTGACAACTCATGGAAGCTCTGTCCCTGACACTCTCTGTGCAAGCAGCAGGCAGCTTAGTGGTCAGAGGTTCTTCTCTCCCCAGCAGTTGTTACTGTTTTAATAGCCTTGGGGAGGGGCCCTGTGAGTACTGTTAAGTTTAGGGAACTTCCTAAGATCTGTTGTTGTGTTAGCAATTTCCTTCACTAAGATATAGAATGTTGGCAGGGAGGGAAACAACGGGGTATTCTAAGGGATGTGGGCTGGGACTCTTTAAGCTTAGGAAGTAAACAAAGCAAAATAGCTTCAGGAAATCTTTGAACTGACAAGATTCGATAGCTATCCCCTCCCCTAACGCCTATGTGTAAGCAGTAAAGACCACTAAGAGACACTCTCACATATGCCCAGCTGCCTGGAAGAAACAGAGACCAAGCAAATTGCCTAGCACAGTGCAAACTTCCTAATGCTCTTTTACCCTTTAATACAGTTCCTCATGTTGTGGTGACCCCCCCCCCCACCAGCCATAACAATATTTTGTTGCTACTTCCTAGTTGTAATTTGCTATGTTATAAATCATAATGTAAATATCTTTGTTTTTGACGGTCTTAGGTGACCCCTGTAAAAGGGTTGTTCACCCTAAAAGGGTCACAAACCATAGGTAGAGAGATGCTGGCCTAGAAAAAACAAAACAAAGAACACAGACCAGCTGAGCTGCGCGGGGAAAGACACTCTCCTGCATTCTGTGCGGGGCTTCAGGTCCAGCTTTGTCAGTTGTCACTCATGCTTGGGCTTTGATGATACAGATGTCTTTGAGTCATTGCTGCTTCTGTAAGTAACCCCATAAAACTCGTTGGTTCACCAAGATGGATTTTACTGCTGTGTATACTGTTATTGTTTCCTGATCGGGTGTGAATAGACTTGGTTCACATCTCCCCAAGGTAGTGTCATAACACTTGTGAGTTTTGTTTATTTTCTGAATCTTTTTTTTTGTTGTTGTTGTTTTTTTGGTTTTTCGAGACAGGGTTTCTCTGTGTAGCCCTGGCTGTCCTGGAACTCACTCTGTAGACCAGGCTGGCCTCGAACTCAAAAATCCGCCTGCCTTGCCTCCTAAGTGCTGGGATTTAAAGGCGTGCGCCACCACTGCCCGGCCTGTGTGGCATTTCTTGATCAGTGGTTGGGTATGGGGGGCCCAGCCCACTGCAGCCAATGCTACCCCAGGTTTTGGGTGCAAAGCTGAGCAAGCCATTAAGCAGTGTTCCTTCATGATTTCTGCCTCTGCTCCTGCTTGAGTTCCTGCACTGACTTCCCTCAATAATTGACCGTGCTTGGGATGCATAACCCAACTAAAGCCTTCCTTCACCACGCTGGTTTTCGTCAGTATTTTATCACAACCACAGAGAAGCAAACCAGACCAAGTTGCAATTGCCATGAGATTCTAACTAATCATTTTGGTTTACATCAATAACCTCCTCTTATCAAAGGGCAAGCTGATGCTACCGTCACAGGACATTTGAAACTACACCACTAACAAGAGAAAGTTTAGTCTGGGACTAAAACAAAGACAAGAAGCTATAGGGTAAAAAGTCTGAGCTCACTCACAGGTTTTTGAAAACCCATCAATCCCTGATACCGATCAAGCTCACTCAGGACTTGAAATCCCACCAATCCCCACCCTGGAAATTTCCACCTTGGAGAACTCCACCCCCAAGAAACCCTATATAAGCCTGCCTTCCACTCAGTTCTTTGCTGCTTCTCACTCAAGCAGAGGTGTCCGCCCTCTTGTGTCTCTCCCAATAAATCTCTCATGTGAGGTTTGTTGTGCAGTATGACTGTGGTATTCCTTGGCTCCTGATTGCAGGATACCTTTCTCTTCAGAGTTGTAACACTTGTATTGGAGAAAACCTTTCCCGCTCAGAGCTGTAACACTTACAGGAGCTGGGCCATTGGTAATGACTTTAAATTGATCATCAAAAAGGCAAGTTTAAGGTTTTTGTGTGATGGATGTTGGAGAAGACCACTGCATAATGAAGACAAGTAATGCCATTTTAAGTGCTATCCTGTGACGCTATGGCACAGGAACATACTGTATTACATGGGGTGTGGTGCTTTGTCCCTTGGGAGGAGTGTAGTACAGTTAGTTATGGTTCACCTGTTGGAATTGCTCCACCAGATGAGATGTCTAGCTGGTTGGGTCTGCCCTTCCTCCAAATTCAAGAGTCTGTGTTATACTATAGACACGCTGTTGTCCTTATATACAAAGAACATTTGCCTAATTTTCTTTCACCAAATAGTAATTAGTACAGTTATGGATTTCTGTTATTGTTGTTGTTTTGTTTTTTTGGTGTGTATTGGGGAGTGTTTCTAGTTTTCCAGACATGGTTTCTCTGTGTATCTTTGACTGGCTGTCCCAGAACTCAATCTGTACACCAAGTTGGTCTCAGATCAGGAGCCTCTGCCTCCTGAGTTCTAGGATTAAAAGCATGTGCTAGTAATTGCATGGCTACAATTGATTTTCTAATTTAAAAGGTTTATCTTTAAATGTTCATACATGAGTGTGTTCGGGTGGTGTGTGTGTGTTGTGTGTGGTGTGTGTGCATGTATTTGTATATGTGTAGGGTGCCTACAGAGGCCACCAAAGCCAGAAGAGGATTTTGGATTCCTTGTTGCTAAAGTTCTGGTTGGTTGTAGGCCACTGGTGTGAATTGCTGGGAATTAAACTTGGGTCCTCTGCAAGAACAGCAAGCATTCTTAACTGCTGGCCCATCTCTCCAGGCCCAATTGAATTTCTTTTTTGTTTTGCATGTGTATTTGTGCATACATGTCTCTGTGTGTGTTGTGTGTGTGTGTGTGTGTGTGTGTGTGTGTGTGTTGCCCCGTGCCCCGGGGGGACCAGGGTTTTACCAAGGAAAATTATTCCATTTTGGTTTTGGAAAGGGGGTTTGCGGGTCTTTTAAATTTTTTTAACAAATTGGGGTTTCCAATTTTACCTTTTAAAAAACCCCCCACATGTTTTTGCCCCCCCCCCTTTTTTTTTTTTTTAATTTTGGGTTTTTTGGGAAAGGGGGAAAAATTTTTTTCCCCCCGGAAAAAATTTTTTCCAATTTTTTTTTTTTTTTTCCTTTTAAACGGTTCCCAAAAGGGAAAATTAAATTTTTGGGAACCCTTTTTTTTAAAAAAAACCCTTGGGGGGAAAAAAAAAAAAAAAACTTTACCTTTTGGGGGGGCCCATTCCCGGGGCTGCAAAGGGGTTTTTATTTTTGGGGAAAATTCTTAGGGGGGGCCCTTTTCATTCTTTGGGAAATTTTTCCCCCCGGGGGGTAGGGGCCTTTTTAATTTTTTTTTGGGCCCCCCCCCCCCCCCCCCCCCTTTTTTTTTTTTGGCAAAAACTTTTTTTTTCGGGGGGATGGGGGGAAAGGAAAGGGGGGAAAAAATCAAAAAAAAATAATTTAGGGTTGGGGGGGGGGGAAAAAAAAGGGGGGGGGGGGGGGGGTTTTATTCTTTTTCAAAATAAAAAAAGGGGGGGGTTTTTGGGGGGGGGGGAATTAAGGGGGGCTGATGGGGTTAGGGGGTTGGGGGTTTTTTTTTGGGGGGGGGGGGGGGGGAAAATTGGAAAAAAAGAGGTGGTTAAATTTAGGGGGGAATTTAAAAAAAAAAGGGAAGGGTTATGGGGGATTCCCCCCCCAAAAAATTTAAAGGGGGGAAAATTTATTTTTGGGGGGGGGAAAAAGGGGGCTTGGGGGGGGAAAAAAAAAATCGGGGGCCGGGGGGGTCCAAAAAGGGGTTGGGGGGTGGGGGGGGGTGGGGGGGGGAAAAAAAAGGGGCTTGGCCCAGGTTTTTGGGGAAAAAAATGATTTTTAAAAAATTTGGGGGGGGTTTCCCCAGCTAAATTCCGGGGAAAAAACTATAACTTTTTAAAAAAATTATTTTTGGGGTTCTTCAGAAAAATATTCTTTTGTAATATACGTTTTACACTTAAAAATAAATTTTAAAACCTTTTTACATATACATTTTTTGTGTTTTTTGGGGGTTTTTGTGTGGGGGTTGGGCCTATTGTGTCCCCCACTTTGTAAAAACCCCAAAAAGGGGGCATTTCCCCTTTGCAAAAAGCCCCCCCATTTTTATGTAAGTTTTTTCCAAAAGGGTCTTTAAATATATAACAGCCATACTGTTTGTGAGACTGAAAATTTTTATGGAGGGTTCCACTGACATATGATAGTCTAGTTTGGTTTGGGATTAAAAAAAGGGTTACAAAAATGTTACTGGCTGCAAGTCTCTAATTCCAAAATTTTTTGGAAGGGGGAGGCGGAGGGTCCAAATTTTTCCGATGCCTTGGCTTTCCCCGCAAATTTAAGTATTGGTGGAAAGCTTAGTGAGAGTATTTTCTCAAAAAAGTAAAATGGCTGGGGTGGTGTGGGTGGACCCTTTTTTTAAACCCAGATGGGGGAGGCCAGCCTCTGTGGCTTGAGGGGGCCGCCGGGTTTTCCTAGGGTTAGTTCCAGAAAATTTTCCGGGCTCATAGAGAAAAGTTTTGAAAAACAACAAACCCCAAATTTTTTGGGGAATGGGGGGGATGCAGCGGGGTTTTTCCGGGGGTTGGCTAGATCCCTTTTCCGGGGGGAAGGGCCGAGGTATGGTCCCCTTGGGAAAAGGGTTTTTTGCCCCGGGGGGGAAAACATGTAAATCCTTTTACTCAGTTCCCCGGGAAATCCAGCTTGGTGGAGTTTTTGGGGGGTTGGGAAAAACCCCGGGAAAGGGGGTTTATTTTTTTAACTAAAGAATGTAAAAAAAAGGGGAAACAAGAAACCCCCACTGGAAGTTGTAAGAGCCACCCCTTTCCGTGTTTTTCACTCTTTTGGGTCATCTTTATAGGGGGCCTCCAGCACTTAAAAAAAGTTTGGGTTTTGTGAGAAAAAATTCTTTTATGCTTTTGGGGGGAACCCCAATTTTGGGGGATCAACCCCTTTGGGAATTGGGGGGTGGGCAGTAACTTGAGAAGAAAAAGCCTTGAGTTCTCCAAGGGGGTACCCCAAGTGGAGAAAAAAGGGTTTGTGTCCAAAATTTTTTTTGGGGGGGGGGGGAAACCAAGAAAGTGGTTGGCTTTTTTGGAGGGATAGGTTGTTGGGTTATGAAAATTTAAAAATTTTTTTAAAAACCACCAGGTTTTTGGATGTAATGTCCCAAAACACCAAAAACAAAAAATACCAAAAGAGAAGGGGAAGAAAGAGGAGAGGGGGAAGAAGGAAAAAGAGGGAAAAAGGGAAGGGGAGAAGTGGAGAAGAGGGGGAAGGGGGAAGGAAAGAAGAAAGGGTGGCTTCCCCGGACCTTGGTTTTTGGTGTTTTGCCCCCTGCCAAATTTCCTTTGGGGGGGAAATTGGGGTGATTTAGGTCCTAAAACATGGATAGTGGTTCAGGCCCCTGGGCCAAAAACCCACAAACACACCAAAAACAACAACAAAAAAAAAAAAACCAAAAAAAAAGGAAAAGAAACCCAAAAAAAGAGAGGGGGGGGGAAGAGGGAAGGCCCCCCCGGAACCCCAGAAGAAGAAAAAGAATGTGGTTTTTTAGTCAAGGGTTTTAAAATTTTCGCTTAATTCATAAAGGGGGGAAAGGGTTGAAAAAGGGGGTTTCCCCGTGTGAGGTAGTTGTTTATTTTCCGAAAAAGGTGTATTTTTAATTCATCCGTTTTTGGGGAAAAATTTTGAAAACACCACAACCCAATCAGCCTGCACCCCCCAAAAAGAGCCTTTTGGCGTGTAGGGCAGGCCCCCGGGGGTCACCAATTATAAGTGTTTTGTGTTTTTAGGCAAAGGATGTTAGGCCCCTTAAAACTTGGAAGCCAAGGTGATTGAACTCCTATTCCGCTTATTTCCGAGAGGGTTTGGCTTTGTATACCTGCCGGTTTACCCGGGTGGGAATGGGGAATCCGGGGGTTTTGGTGTGAGAAACCCCTTACCATTGATTCCCCGCCTTTCCCCAAAAATTATTATTCGGTTTGAAAAGAAACCTTCCCCCTTCCTAAATAATCGCTTTGCAAACGCTTTAGTGTAGGTGGGATCTGCCTAGGAGCAACGATGAAGAATTTGAGTCTGTCATAAAGAAACCTCTTTAATCTATGGACTCAGACTAAACAATGGAACTGGACATGCTCAGCTTATTGAGTAAGCATGTCAACATGTAAATGTGTGTGTGTACCCGTATATGATGGTGTATGGAAGTATGTGTGTATACATGTGTGTTTGTGTAGATGAGTGTGTGAATATACATGTTTGTGGAGGGAGAGCATTTGTAAATGCGTTTGTGTATGTCTGTGTATAAATGTGTTTGTGTATGATCTGTGTATGTGCAAATATTTTGTTTGTGTGTGTTGTGTGAGTGTATGTGTGTGTGTGTGGTGTGTGTATACATTCTGTTCCAGCCAAGTAACTTTATGTGCTGCCAGGGCACCGGACCTCATTTGCTATAGTCTCTAGACTGGAAATTTGTGTTTGCTCTAAATCTTCTCCTATTTCTGGAAGAATAATGCTGGCTATCGTGAACACATAAGTTTAAACTGCAGTCCCCAAGAAAACAATGTCTTCGCTTGTGTGGAGGGAGGTGGGAAGGTGTCGCAGGGATGATTTACAACCCTGGGCTGTTTGGTTTTGCTGCCATGCTGGAGCTCATCTGCAATCTACGACCAGTGTGGACTGGGAGAATTTCTTTTTCGCTGAGGAATTATAAAGGCTGTGGACCTCACAGGATTTCTGGACCCTATAGGACAGACAGACACAATCCATCATCCACATGGCAGTGGTCTGTGGGGGCTGGGCAGGCAGCTCAGTGGATAGAGCGCTTATCTGGTAAGCACAAGAATTGGGCTCCATCCCTGATGGTGCATTAACCTATTGCAGATCACATGCCTTGATCCCAGCACTCCAGAAACACAGGAGGCAGAAGCTCACTCATCTTTTGTAAGGTGGTGGGTTCAAGGCCAGCTTGAAGTACATGGAACTTTGCCTTTAAATGTAAAGTAGTTCCTTACATTCATTGGAAAGGAGTTCCTTCCTTCCTTTTTAATATTTACTTATCTGTTTGTATGTTTGTTTTAGGCAGGTTTCTTTGTATTTCTGGCTGTCCTGGAACTTCCTCTGTATACCAGGCTGGCCTCTGCCTCCTTCCCAAATGCTGGGAATAGATATGTGAGCCACCACCATAGGGCCTTTTTTTTTTTTTTTTTTCCTGTTTCCCCTAATATTTCAAAACTGTAAAAATTTTAGTGTCATTTTTACTGCTTCGTGTTTGGTAAATATCTGAGAAAAAAGAAGCATCTTGGGCCAATGAGATGGCCCAACAGGTAAAAGTGCTTGCTTTAGCTCCGTCTCCAGGGTCCACGTGGTGTAAGGAGAGAACTGAATACTGCAAGTTAACCTCTGACCTCCAAATGTGCTCTGCCCCATAGACATGGCACACATATGCACCAAAGAAAGAAATGTACCAAAAGGCTTAAAAAGAAATAGCTGAAGTTCTCACCTTCCAGCTAGATAGATGAGTTTCCTTTCACCGACCGTCTCCCAAACCAACCCAGGACAGGGAAGATTTATTTGGGTGCCTGATTTCAGGGGTGTCCCAGTCCATGGTCATTTAGTCCCGCGTACCAAGACAGAGAGCATCATGACTGTGGGAACACGTGTTAGGGAGAGTTCTTCACTTCCTTTCCAACAGGACACAGATCACAGTTACAACCTTCAAAGGCGAATCTGGGGTACTTCCTCGAGCCACGCCCCATATCCTAGAGTTTCTGGAACCACCTGAAACAGCGACCCCAGCTGGGGGCCAAATTCAGCAGTCCTCCTGTCTCTGCTCACCACGCTGCTGGGGTTACATGTACAGTCATGCCTAGCGTTATACATGGGTATAATGATCTGAACTCAGACCTCCTACTTTCGCAATAACACTCGATCTAGCCACAGACTCATTCCACGGCTCTATTTCTCCCTTTGAAAAGCATAATTTTTCTTACCTTTGCATTATTCTAGGTTACTCCGACTACCCTTATTAACTTCCAGACTCAGGCACCAAAAATGGTATGTTAACAGGATCGGAGAAATGACTCAGTGGTTAAGAACCTGAACTGCTCTTTTATAGGTCCTGAGTTTGGGTTCCAGTACTCAAGTTGGGTGACTCACAACCGTCTGTAACTCTAGTTCCAGGTATCTGATGCCCTCTACTGGTCTTTAGAGGCACCTGCACGTTTATATACATACCCACACAAGTACTCATACTTAAAAATTAAAGGGGTGCTGGAGAGAGAGCACTTGCCACCAACCTGAACAATTGAGTTTAATCCCCAGGACTCATATGGTGGAATGACAGAACCATTGTCACAAGTTGTCTTGTGGCCTCTACATCTACACACACAAACAATTCTCTCTCTCTCTCTCTCTCTCTCTCTCTCTCTCTCTCACACACACAACACACACACACACACACACACACACACACACACAAATAAATAAATGTAATTTTAAAAAATAAAAGAAGAAGAAATCCATGTTGGAGTTTAGCCCAGTGCAAGTGTGATTGCCCAGCTAACATGTGCAGGGCTCTGTGTTCAAATCCTGTCACCCTTCCCAGAGAGCCTCAGTTGTATAGTGTAGTATTTTAGTTTCCTACTGTTCCACCTTCCAATTAGAAGACACATCTTCATTGCCCCAATTAGAAAACATACCTTCATTGCCAGTTTATGTAGGTTGTATTTTATTCTCCTTAGTAAAATCTCTTTATTAGTCTTATTGGTTATTGCTGGAGCTGCTGCAATATTGCTGCTGTTATAAATAGATTCCCTTCACTATTATTATATATTCTGGTTGGTTATTGTGGGAATAAACAGCTCTTGTTAAATGCACCTCGTTGCTTCCTCACTGAGAGGCAGCCTTGATTCCCTCCTCTACTCTTTATTGCCCTGGGGACTACTTCCTTCCCCACAGGGCCATCTTCCCAGCCTCTAACGCCCTTTCTCTCACACTCAGCTGGCCTTTTCCAAGCATGATTTCTCTGTGACATTCAGTAGTGTTCATCCTCTTCTTTATGGATATAGATTCGTTATTATATTCACTCTTCTTTTATGTGACTTTCTCAGGGCTCGTGTGTGGTGGTAGACGCACGCATATATGCATATGCATGCATGCTTGTGTATGTATGCTACTGTGTGTACTGTGTGTAAACATGTATGTGTCAAAATCAGATATTTTTATGGAGACAAGGACTCATTAGCTTGGAACTGGTAAAAAAAAAAAAAAAAAGGCCAGGCTGACTGGCTAGTAGGCCCCAGGAATGCATCTCCTCAATGCTGAGGTTATAAGTGTGCGTCCGTCATGTCTGGCCTTTTAAATGAGGGTTCTAGGGAGCAAACCCAGGTCCTTGTGCTATTAATGCTTTTCTGCCAGAGAGCAAGGGGCTGTTTTGGAAAAGAAGTGCGTACACACACACAACACACAACAACACACCGTTGGTTAATCCTGATGGTCAACTTAGGTGACCAATCTCTGGCATGTCTGTGATGAGGTTTATCGATTGGGTTAATTGAGGAGGGAAGACCTACCTTAAGTGTGAGCAGTGCCATCCCACCGGCTGGAATCCAGACAGAATAACACAGAGAGAGTGAGCAGAGCACAGCATCCTTCACCGTTTCCTGCGGATGCAGTGTGACTGTTCCCTCACACTTCAGCTGCCGTACCTTCACCGAGGGTCAAAACAAACCTTTCCTTCCTTGAGTCTTTTCAATTAGGTATTTTGTCACAGCCATGAAAAACCTAATGCCCTGGGGCCATCTCAAAAGATTCCAGTGGCGATGTTCTCTGGCAGAGACTAACTTGGCCTTTGTCCACGGACTTGAACTCTTATTTGTCTTTCCCAGTGTTTGGGGGAGCCAGCTAAGCAAGCACATTAAAAGCCAGAGGAAATTTGTGCTGCCTTGTTGCGCCTCTCTGGCAGATTAAACTGGGGGGAAATGGAAACACATGGACCACGAAATATATAATTCATAGTTGTCACATTGTACTGGGAGGTGTGGTGGGCTTTGTGAGGCTGCTAAGTGGGAGCCTTTCAGATTGGGAGAAGTCATACCACATGAAGGGGGAATAAGACAAGAAAAAATTAAAAACAAAAAACAAAATATGTGCATTAGGACCAATTCCAGCAGTCTGTAGAGTCAAGCATTTAATCTTGTTATTTGCGTACGTGTGTGTGTCGTGCTGATGGTGTCTGTGTGTGTGTTTAATAAGGTAGATGGTAACTGGTCGCATTCAGAACTACCGATTTTTGGTAGGGTCTCTTAGGCTGAGTGCCAATTTACTACACGTTGGTCATGATCACACCCCCAGCCTCACGTGGAGTGATTCTGGCGTGTGCTCACCACTGAGCCACGCCCCCTGCCTATGGGGGATTTGGAAGGTGCTCACACTGAGCAGCCCGCCTCACGGGATTAGAATGGTCCACCACTGAGCCACCCCCAGCCCGACTATCTCGGATTTTGAGACAGGGACTCTACTCCTGAGCCATGCCCCAGCCCTCACGGATTTACTAGGCGGGGCTCTACATGAATCCACGCCCCCAGCCCCTCACTGGGGGATTCTGGGCATGTGCTCTACCACTGAGCCACGCCCCACAATCCCTCACTGAAAGACAAATGTCCTATAAATAAGTCCCGATACAAAACAGCCCAGCCCTTTAGCCCTTTGACTTAATATAATAATAATAATAATTATAATAATACATAATAATTCTTTCTAGGTACACTTTCTAAGGGAGTCCCAGGTTTTACAGAGATATCTGTTTCTATTTTATGTCTCTGGGAAACCTGGTGTCTCCTGTTCTGTACGTCAGCCTTTAATGTTAAGTTAATGATGAACTCATCCCTCTTGTCCAGCAGACTGTCTCCATATTCTCCCTTTGACTCCTCGGGTATGTGCCTTTCTTACAAGTTTGGCTCTGCATTTTATGCGACTTAAAATAAGTTTATGGAGTGTTTCTGTGTCTCACGGCAACAGTTTTTATGTGTACCCTCTCGTTTGTCTCTTTGGAAACAGAAAGGCTCCTGAAAGAGGTTATGTGTTTATGGCTTAGTGAGGGTATTTTATAGATCCTGTAGTAGTCACCGTTTAAAGCATCCTGTGATCCCAGCTCTCATGAGACCACGTGGCCCTGCTGCACTCAAAGAGCCTTACTTCATATGTGTGTGTGTACATATATATATGATATATATCATCTATCATATATCACCTGACTATATCCTATCTCTCATCTATCTATGTATCCATCATCTGTCATCTGTCTATCCACCATATATCTATGTATTCATCATGTAGATAACTATCTACCTACCTACCTACCAACCCTTTATCTATCTATTGTATGTCGTCTATTACCTATCTGTCATCTATCTGCCTATTTATTTCCATCTATCCATCTACCATCTATCATCTATCGTGTCCATGTGTGTGTGTGTGTGTGTGTGTGTTTGTGTGTTGTGTGATCATCTATCTGTCTATCTATACTCTTCTGTGGTATCTGTACTACCACTCATGGCCACTTTATTCTTTTTAGTGCCAAGTGCAATCCTGTTTGCCAACATTACATTTCGGTTGCATTTTGGGTGATATTCATGAACCAGCTATGAGCACTTGGCTTGAGTTTTGTGTGAATATACATTTTTATTGTGCTTCGATGCATACCCAGGAGTTGAGGTCCTTGGCCCAATGGTCACTGTGTTTGGCATGTTGACGAATTGCTACATTCTTTTTCCATTTTCCATTCCTCTAGCAATGCTCTATCACTAACAATTATAATTAATTAGTTAATTTATATTCCTTAACCAGCTTTGAAGTCATACTCTCCTGCCTCAGCTTCCTGAGCAATGGGATTACATATACACAGCCTTGGATTAGCATCAGATGATTTGAATAGCTTGTATTTGACTAGGGAGGCCATTGGAGCTTGGCAATGTTGATGGTATTAGTATTTTTTTCCACATCGAAGTGGACTGTTTTACTAAAGACAAAGATGTAGGCAAGAAGTGAACATCTTCATTGATGTGGTCTCTGCTAGATGGGAGCTACCAGCAGAGATCCAAGTATGAGAATAACACACTAAATGAGAACCACCTGCAGGTTGCACAGTGCTACCCTGGATTGATCCAAGCTGCTTTTGATTTTGTTGTTAACCAAATACATTCCCATTTGTAGTAATACCTAGAATAGACTGTGCACCTTGGTGTTTCGTGATGCAGAATCTCACATGACCCAAAGAATTGTTGGCTTGGCTTGCCCAGGGATGTCTCCCTGCAAAGTTCAGGTTCACTCGGATCAGTAACTGCCTACTCTCAAAACTGAGAGATACTGGTGATCTATATTTGTGCTGTCCATAGTATACTGAAATGAAGGCTGGCAGTGTGGTTCAGTGGGAGAGCACTTAGCTAGAATCACCCGGTGAAGGACTCAGGGCCTAGACCAGCAGTAGGTGCCTGCCTGGAATCCTCTAGAAAGGAACTGGGGTATGTCATTGATTCAGTGATGAAAATAATATACTATATCAGAGGCCCTAGTTCAATTCCAGGACTCCAGAGTGTATGAATGCACATGTTTGCGTATACATGCACACACATGTGCATGTATACCAAGAGTCTCCCACATTTGCAATCAATGACAGCAAGAAGCACACTTTCCTAGCTAAGTAGTTCACCCTCTCGTAATGTACATTTACTCCTCAAGGTCTTTGTGGAATGATATGACAGTGGCTAGGGACCCATCAATATGCTGGGAATCGGCAGCTGCTTAGAGAGGGTTGCATGGAGGGCTCCTTCGTTGTGTGTTGTGGCTATCTCCCTTATAGTCTTTTTCTCTTCTCTGTGATTTATCTTGAAATATGTTGTGTTTCTCTTTGCCATTGAGATGGAATTGAAATAAAACTATTAGGTGATGAGTCCTGTCAAATCATGGCTCGTGCTTTCAGCTCATGGTGAAATTAATCTGTTCTTTCCTAGTTCAACTACAGCCATATTCCTCAATCTCCCACCCACAGCCTGACATTTCCAATACTTAGTCTGAGTCTGTGAGGTCTTTGGAACCTTCCCCTTCCTGCAGACTTAACCTGACTGTAGTTGTCCTAAAGAGAAAGGGGTGACAGACAGAGACAATGCCTCTACATACATCTTATTCTTGGCTCTTGGTTTTCATTCCTCCAAGTCTTGGAGGTTGTGTTTCCATGTGATTACAGAAGTAAAGCAAGGGATGGGAGTCCCCAGTAGATATTCAGATGGCAAACCTCAGAGTTCAGCATGTCCTGGACCTTTCTTTCCATAAAAATATCCCACTACTACATGATCTGAATGCTTGAGGGCAGCCCCATAATGCCAGCACATGGGAGGTAGAGGCAGCAAGATCCGGAGTTCAAGGTCATCCTCAGCTGAATAGTGAGTTCAAAACCAGCCTGGGCTCCATCAGACCCTGCTTCTGGATACATAGTCTCCAAGCATGTGTGTGTGTGTGTGTGTGTGTGTGTGTGTGTGTGTGTAAACTGCAGTCGTCGTTTTATGTTGTGCTAAGAAGCTCTATGATGTATCTAGGGGAGGTGTTTTGGAATAACTCTCTCTCCTCTCTCCTTTTAGGCTTATCTAAATCTCTCGGACTCATCGAAGGGTATGGTGGGCGGGGCAAAGGGGGCCTTCCGGCCACCCTTTCCCCTCTGAAGAAGAAAAAGCCAAAGGACCTCATGAGAAGTATGGCTACAATTCCTACCTCAGCGAAAAGATCTCCTTGGACCGGTCTATTCCAGATTATCGTCCTACCAAGTAAGCTACAGCTGTGCCCCGGGGAGGAGCTGGCTGACTTTGACTCAATGTGTGATACTTTCTCATCTGTTTGTAGCCACCAAGGGATTTTATTTCCCTCTGTCTCTTCTATAATCAGTTAATCAAGGACTTTTGTTGCTTAGGAAATATTATCTAAATTAACAGTAAAGTTAAAGACCGTAGATATGGTTTAATTGATAGCGTGCTTCCCTAGTGTGGGTTCTGGTATGAAGTCCTAGGTTCTATCCCTAACACCACAGGCATGGTGGCACACCCCTAATTCCAGCATTGGAGAAATGGAGGCAGGGGTATCTGGAGCTCAGGACTGAGGTAGAGGCCAGCGTGGGCTAAGCAGTTAGTTTGAGACCAGACATGATGCCATCTCAGAAAATAAAAGGTAAAAATGTTATAAAAGCATAAAACAAAAACAAATACAAAAAAATGTATAAACAGAGTCTTAATATAAAAGGTTTTAAGTTTAAAATAATTACCATAGTATCTTAACTTAAACATGGCATTTGTTGAAGTTTTAATGTCTCTTATCTTTTATCTATCTATCTATCTATCTATCTATCTATCTATCTATCTATATCTGTCATCTCCCTGTCTATCATCAATCTATTGAACTTTTTTTTATCTATTTATTGATTGTGGATATGATGTTGTATGTAGTTCAGGCTAGCTCAAATTTGCTATGTAGCCAAAACTGACCACATACTCATGATCAGTCCTCCTGCCTCAGCCCTCCAGATGTTGGAATTACAGACATGATCCTCTATGGCTAGCATATTGATAATATTATATACTATCATGTGCCAATATGTGACAAGATTAAAATATTGTCTTTGAGTCTGTTTACTATAGATTATGAGCAATTGATGAGTAATTTTTATTTGATGTTTGTGTTCCTGTGTGTATATATATGTGTCACGGGGTATACAAGCAAGTATGTATATGTACATGTGGAAGACAGAGGTAGAGGTCAGATACCTTTTTAAAAATATTTATTTATTCTATGTATATGAGTACACTGTAGCTGTCTTCAGACACATCAGAAAGGACATTGGATCCCATTACAGATGGTTGTGAGCCACCATGTGGTTGCTGGGAATTGAACTCAGGATCTCTGGAAGAGTAGTCAGTGCTCTTAACAGCTGAGCCATCTCTCCAGCCCCAATGTCAGTTATGTTATCTCTCTGTCTCTCTGTCTCTGTCTCTGTCTGTCTCTCTGTCTCTCTGTCTCTCTGTCTCTCTCTCTCTCTCTCTCTCTCTCTCTCTCTCTCTCTCTCTCTCCATTAATTTTCAAGACAGGGTCTCTTACTGGACATGTGAACATGAAATTCACTAATTCAGTTAGGCTTACTGACTGCCCAGTGAGTCCTAGGGAATCCTCCTGCCTCTGCCTTCCCAGAGCTGGGGTTCCAAGGGCATGCCGCCATGCCTGTCACTTTCATAGGTGCTAGGGATCGAACTCAGTTCTTCATACTTTTACAGTAAGCATTGTTTACCCCCTGAGCCATCTCCCCAGCCCCACAATCACTTACGATGACTCATTATGTCTACAGGCTGTTTCTGATGTTGTACTGTTGTGTATAATGCTGATCAACCTTTTCTCATTCCTATCTATGCGTTGGTTAGGTGCTTACTTCCAAGCTTCAAATCCATAGGAAAAATGTTCGAGACTCTAGATACATATTCTCTTTCAAAGAATTTTGGCAATTCCTCTTTTGTTGTTATTTGGTCATCATCATCATCATCATTATTATTATTAATAGTATTGAAAAATTTCATACATATATACAATGAAATATGGCCATATCTACCCCACCCCCATTTCCAGCCTCAAACTCCCCATGTATCTCCCTCTACATGGCCCCAATGTCATGTCTTCTGCTCATAAGCATGTGGGTGTGGGGACATCCACTGGTGCACAGGTAACCTATCAGTCCATGTACCCAAAGCAAAATGACTCACCCACCCTTCGCAGCCATCAAATGCCAACAGCTCCTCCACCAAGGGTGGAGCTTGGCACCCCTCCCCCACCCTATCTGGAGCTTCCAGAGTTCCTGCTTACTATGTAGGTGCTCACTCTGGTTTCTCAAATCTCCATTTTCTTTAGATTTTCAGTGCCTCCTTTTTATTTCCATTTAGAATGTGCCCTCGCTTGCAGTAGATTATTTCTTTTTTCAAATGGGTTTTGTGCAAATCAGTTAAGTATCCTGGTTACTGAGAAAAATAAATTCAAGATAAAGAAAATTATCTTAAATGGATTTAAAATTACAGCATTAGCTGAGAAACCCGTTAAATCTCGCTCTCTGGCTCTAATAAGTGCACATTCATTTTGAATCACTAGGAAAAAATATACATCACCCCCCGTTTGCATGCTATTTTGTCTTCCTGGACTCGTGACTTGAGTTCTCAAAAAAAAAAAAAAAAAAAAAGTCTGGCGGTTTTCACTTCCTGGTGCTTTCTGATTAGTCTTTCTTATTTCCATGTTGGCAAATAAACATGGCCCTGTTTTTTTGCTCTCTTATGAGACTGGAAAGGCCTCCAATATACAATGTATTGGAAATGGCTTGGCTGAACAGAAATCAGTGAGCCTCTGTGATGCACCCAGAGACTGACCGCACCATGGAGATGTACTAATGCAAGGAATATAGCCTAGTCTACTTACTCACTTCTCACTTCTTGTCGGGAGGGAAACAGACAGGCCAGGAGATCCTCCCAGTATAAGGTGACCTAGGTGGTGTGAAACCCTGTTGTACAAATTTTCCTAGGGAGATCTATTCTCTCAAGATAAGGAGACTTTTGTTCTTGTGACAAAATATCTAATAAGATACTTAAGGAGGAAGAGATTTTTTTTTTTTGGCTCACAGTTTAAAGGCATAGTCCATTGTGGTAGGGAAGGCATGGTAGCAGAGGTGTGAGGTAGCTGATCACATTGCATCTGCAATCAGAAAGGAGAAAGGGGGAGAGATGGGGAGGAGTAAGGGGGCTCTTGATTCTCAACTCACTTTTCTCCTTTTTATTCAGTATGGAAACCCAGTTTATGGGATAGTGCTACCTACACTCAGGGTGTATCTTTCCACCCCAGTTACCTCTATCTAGAAACTCCTTCACAGAACATGTCCTGAGGACTGCGTTTCGTTTTTTGTTTTTGCATAGTCATGTGAAATGTCATCAAGATGGCAATTGAGATTAGTTACCCCAGGCACCAGTGTCAGGCCATCAGAATGAATCCACCCAATTCTTGGTGCACAATGAATTTACTTAAAGTTACTTACAGGAGCACAGACTACCTACCTCCAATGGCTACATTACCAAAGGACACGCCTCCCTTCCCCAGCAACCATTTATTGCCAGGTTCTCAAGGAGAGCCTAGTGAACCTCTGCCCTCGCCCCACCACGATGAAACATTATCACCAATCTCTTGCAGAGAATCTCAGCTGCAACAGCTCAAGGGAACAACAGCCCCATTATTCCTGGGGAACAGTGATCCACAGCAGCCATGGCAACTGCACACACGAGGGGCAAAGGGAGTGTCTGAGCATCTCTGGCTTGAGATGATATCCCAAAGCTTGAAGGATAACATAGGATGAAGCATCTGAAGACGAGTGGGGTGGAGGCGGGGATAAAAATGGGTCAGACCCGAGGAACAGAAAGCAAACTTTAGGTGTGGTTCTCTGCAGTGGAAAAGTCTCAGTATCTTCAGTGGTACAGCAAAGTGGAGCAAGCCTACATTTACTTCTGGTTCCTCCTGAAGCTGCTAAAACTAAAGAGGATAGTTAGTGACATCACCCAACACCTACGGGACTTCAGAAGATGGAAAGGGAATGGATAAATGGTAATTGGTGGCCAGCTAGAGAAACTGAGACCTAACCTCCTACGTGAAGTGGGTGGAGGGACGATTGATTCAGTTTTAATTCCTTGGCTGTGATAAATAGCCTTATAAAAAGCAACTTTGAGGAGGAAGGATTTGTTTGGCTTATAATTGCAAAGCACCATGCATCATTTCAGAGAATTTAAGGTGAGGGACGCAAGCGGCTAGTCACATCATATCTATTGTTGACAACGAAGAGAAAATGCATTCTAACTTGTTCACTTGCTGGTACTTCTCAGTGACTTTTATACATCCAGGGTCCAGCCCATAAAATACTATTACCCACATTCAGGATGGGTTTTCCCACTTCAGTTAACAGTCAAGACAATCTGCCACAGACATGCCCATGGACCAATCTGATCTAAGCAGTCCCTCAATTGAGATTTTTTTTTCCTCCTAAGGTGATTCTCCTTTGCCAAGTCGATAGTTTGATTAGATTGTTAGAGCAGAAGAATACAATTTGGTCAGAACCCCGGGGACTCACTGTCACATTAGCTTACCAGGGGAGACATAATAAACGTCTACTCGTCACAGATAGGACTATGACGTCAGACCAAAATAATGGTTCCACTGAAGTCCAATTTGGTCATCTGATGAGTTTATTGGGCTTCCTTACAGAGCACAGGTGACAGGCTACGTACAGGAGCATGAATGACCCCAGAGGGGCAGTACCACAGAAAATTCATTCTATAGTAGATGACCACCTCATGGACGATGCATCATGGAGACCTGTCTTCAGTTAGTTAATCTAACACTTCCTAGATGGTCTAGCATTTCCCAAGATCCCTTGCAGCTAGTGGTGAGGCAGAAAGAGTAATGGGTAGGATCCCAGGTGATGGACATAAGAGCCTCCACTATCTCCTCCTGTTCTGGAGGGGAGTTAACGCCATTACTATTACCACAGACCTATCATCTATCATTGTGGTATTTTGCTCAATGGCTACCAGGCCAAGTACTATCTATATTCCCAAATGAAGTCAGGATGGTCATATGATGCCCAAGGAAAAATCATATACCAATACCCAGAACCTGAACAGGACAGGACAAGACAGGAGAGGTTTTTATTATGGCTGGATATGGATAGGAATGGAAGGATTATAGTCATCTCCCTATTGCTGTTGCTGTAATGAACCATTTGGATGAAAACCAACTGGGGAGGAAAGAGTTTATTCCATCGTACACTTCCAGGTCACAGTTCATCACCCAGGGAAGTCAAGACAGAAACCCAAGAGAAGAGATCAAAACAGAAATGCCCAAACCAGAAACCATAGAGGAACACTGCATGCTGGTTTACTGACAGGCTCATACTTAGCTAGCTTTATACAGCCCAGGACCACCTGCCTAGGAATGGTGCTGCCCACAGTGGACTGGGCTTTCCTACCTATATTAATTAATAATCAAGACGGTGCACCCACAAACATGACTCCACAGGCCAGTCTGACCTGGGTAATCTTTGAGTTGAGGCTTTCCTCATTCAGCTCCAGGCTGTGTCAGGATGACTGTTAATATGGAATGCTTGTTGTTAAGCTCCATCTTTATACAATATTACCTTACTCAGTGTTTGTGATCTATGTACATGTGCATATATGTATGCATGTGTGTACATGTACATGTGTGTTTGTGGAGGATGCAGGTCAATCTCTAATCTCATTCCTCATGAATTTTCCATTTGCTTATTTGAGTCAGGGTCTCTTACTGGGACTATGACTCACCTATTAGGCTAAACTGATTGGCTAGCAAACCCTAGGGATCCTCCTGTCTCCACTCCCTCAGGACTGGAATTACAGGTGTGACCACCACATCTGGATTTCTATGTTGTCAGACTTGGGTCCTCAAGCTTGCCAGAAAAGCACTTCGCTGACTAAGTCATCTTCCTAGGCCAGTCCTACTTACTCAGAAACTAGAGAGACAGGAGCCCCAGCATCAGAGCACAGAGTCTATTGTCAGTGAATAAACAGACAAATCAACAACAGCAATGACAAAGCAAACCCAGACCTTAATAATAATAGCAAATGGCATTTGAAGAAAGCAGAAATTCTAGGCTTTACAACCATAATTGACTTCCAGGGATCCTAGGATGCTTTGTTTACAAAATGAGAACATTCCTGTTACGGAAATAACCATAATCAAAATAAATCCTATAAGTTTAAAATTGAGCAAAAATAGGCAAGTCTGTGGAAGGCTGGGAAATAGCATTGAGGACATAGATAAATAGAGATAAAAGGAGTTAGCAAAATTAGAGAGGGGAAAAAACAGATCTGCACACCAATATCACCCCTCATCCAAGGCTTAGGAACCATGGTGGAAGTGGGGGTGTAAGGAGGGTAGGGGCCCAAGAATGGAGACACGCTGTAAGATGCTGCCATGTGCACAAGAGTTGGCTATTGCACACATGTACTTGAATCCACTGCAGATGTGATGATCAAGCCAACAGAAAGTCCACATTCCACTAGGCGCTGGTAATTAAACTCTTTGAGTTAGAAATAGGAAAAGAGGGAGGTTGGGCAGGACACATACACGCATGCAATTATACACACAGGCACTCAAGCACACAGGCATGCACACGCAGACATGTTGCTGGGTGTCCTCATTCTATGTCTATGACTTTGAAAAAGCATTCTAACCAAAAGCAATTTGGGTGAGGACAGTGTTTATTCAGCTCACAAGCCCAGGTCATCATCTATCATAGAGGGAAGCCAAGGCAGGAAGTAAGGCAAGCTTGCTTGTTATTCCACACAGATTTACCTTTTACCAAGACATCACAGCCAAATATTACAGAAGAAACCATGGAGGGGTGCTGCTGACTGGCTTGCTCAAGCTTTTTCTCTTATAGTGGTACCCAGGGCCAGAACAGCGGTGACTCCACCCACAATGAGCTGGGCCCTCCACAGCAGTCATCAATAAAGAACATCAGTCAAGTACCACGGACTCGGCTACAGGCCAGCTCGGTGGGGGCATTTTCTCATTAAGTTTTCCTCTTTCAAAATAACTCTAGCTTGTGTCACCTTGACATAAGACTAGCCAGCACAGCAAACAAACTCATTTAAACCAGCGCTGCGGAGATGGCTCAGTTGGTAAGCACAAAGACCTGAGTTTAGAGCCCAGCACACACCAAAGTCAGAAATGTTAGCATTCACACATCTGTAATTGTACTGTTGAGGGAGTAGGAGCAGACCAACCTCTGGATTTTGCTGGCTAACCAGTTGAGACTTTTGCTGAGTTCAGATCCAGTACGAGACCCTGTTTTAAAAATTAAGATGGAGAATCATGGGAGAAGACATTCAACATATGTATATGTATGTGTATGTGTATGTGTATATGTATGTATATATGCATACTCTTACATACATGTGCACATGAAGAATTTTTTTTAAATAAAGCAATACCAAACAAAAACAAGAAATAGCACCTTAGTTGTTGTTCAGAAAAACTGGGATTACAGAAGAGATATGAGATAGTTTATGCTCTGGTTTTATAAAAGTTCAACTAAAGCAAAATATAAGTCTGTAAAATTTCAGTGAAACTATAATCAAAATACACAGTCAACACAAGCATAAATTATGGGCTGACAAGATGGCTCAGGGGAGTAAAGGCACTTGCTGCCAAGCCCAGTGACCCGAGTTCAATTCCTGAAATCCACACAGTAGAAGGAGAGAATGAACTGCAAGCTGTCCTCTGACTTATACACACATACACAATGTGTATTATATGCAAGAAGATTAGATACAATGACAAAGGTTAAAACTTTGGTTGGACAGCGCTATTCTGTTCCTTGTCTTATTTGGAAACTCTTAGTATGATTTGGAGAATTGCCCTCAGGCCGTGCAAGATAAACAAAGACACACTCTGAAAGTTTAGAGAGTCACGTGAAGTGACTAAATTAACCTGTGTTGTCTGCAAATAGTGCTCCCTGTCAATCAGTAGCAAGGGCCTTATCCCTGAATTAGACTTCTCTGAAAATGAGCCCTGGGGTACAGGAGAGAGAGCTGCCTGGGAGAAATGGGAACACTTTCTCTCCTCTAAGGAAGTGATCTCCCAGTGGGTGGCATCCTGTGCTAAGTACCCCCAAAAAGCTCTCATGAGGACTATGTTTTGGGATCAGATTAAAGTGGATGGATTTCACTATAGTTTTAAACAGAACCCCAGTTGCTTTCATTCTTTCATTCTAACCACACTTGAGAAAATTGTCTCCTAGTAAATAGGAACAAAATCTTAGGTAGTTGTAAAACTAACCCCTCGCTTTTCAAATCTCTTTCTGAAACATGGTTTCCCTGTGTTTCGAATTCTGTGGCTCGCTTTCTGCTGCTGGACAGGTATTTTAAATTCCTCCGAATCTGAAACTGTCAATCTTTCCATTTTTTCATTTCCTGAGTGCTTTAAAGCCTGAGAAGATAGCATCCCTCCCAATACTTATAAATATTCCATTCTGGTTTTGTCTTTTCTGATTGTCTTACACTTCGCTCCTCCATCCACAGAGAATTTACTGCAGAATGTGGCACAGGTTTGGGGGCTTTTGTTCCCAATCTCTGTACATCATCATTTTTTTTTTTTTTAACAAATGGGCTTTTCAGAATAATTGTGTAAGCAACCCCCATTCTCTCCTTGGGAGGAAGGGAATGTGATACATTTGCTCTTTCTCATATGAGTAGTTTATTTCCCAGGTTGTGTCTGTATATTCTTTTTGGTCTATATCTCTTATTTTTCTTTTCCATTTTTTTTGTTTGTTTTAAAATAAATTATTAAAAATAGTTGCATGACTGAAGTCCCTTCTGTGTCAGGGAAGAATGAGCCATATCTAGTTCTGTAGGATATCAAAGAGGGTACGAAGGCTTGTGGGCTCTTTAAAGTGGTATAGGCCAGGTCCAGGAAGGGAAAGAGAAGAGAATGAGTGGTCCCGAGAGCTGGAGAGCCCTGCAGAAGGGACCTTGACTATGTTTCCCATTGTATCTTATTTATTTACTTCCGTATTCAATACAATAATTGTGTGTATTCATGGAGAATAGGGTGATAATTGGATGTTTGTATATGTGATGATCAAATCAAAAGTACTTGGAAATTTAGACTCATTAAACTTTGATCGTGTCTTGATGGGATACCCAGACTCCTCTTTGCTGGCTCATAGGAAGTGTAATGAACGACTATGGCTGCCCATCGTTGCCCCAGTATACCAGCCATCCTGTATTGTGTGGCGTTAGGAATGGAAGCCAGGGACTCACACATGCAAGCAAGTGTGTGAGGAGCTGCATCGCCAGCTGTTCTTCTGGCATTCTTTAAAGCTGTGTGTGTGCTTGCACACATGTGTGCACACATACGTTTATGCTTGAGTGGGTGTGTCTGCATGGTCAGAGGACAAATCCAAGTTTGCTCCTCAGTCTCTACCTTGCTTGAAGTAGAGTCTCTTACTCTTCTCATTAGCTGGCCTTGGAGCTTCTGCGGATTCCCAGCTCTATTTCCCATCTTGTTTTAGGCACAGTGAGACCACAGACAGGTCCTGTAATCTACTACCGAGCAGCATACCTAGCCCCACACTGGGGGATTCTAGGCAGGTGCTCTACCACTGAGCCACATTTCCAAACCCAGCTTTATGTAGTATCTGGGGATTTGAATTCAGATCCTCACACTTATGCAGCAACCCACTAAGCCATCTCTCCAGTCCACTTGACTGACATTTTCTTTTTGTTATTTCATTCCCGTACTGATTGTGTATGTATGCATGCATATACACAGGTTCGCATGCACATGTGAACCATGGTTTCTGTGTGGAAATCAGAGGACAACTTGTGTATTGGTAAAAATTGGGATGAGGTGGAAGAGAAGGAAAGTAAAACAGACTTCCACAGAATCAACACAATGTGGCTGCAAACTGGATATGGGTGAAGAGGTCCGTGCCAAAGTTTCTAGCATGAAAGTTGAATTTGCATTTGTGGTGCTGGGGATTGAAAAGCAGGCGCTGTAACACTGAGCCGTCCTCTAGTGTGATGGTTCAAGCTCGGAGATGTTCAGTGAAAGTGGTTTAACTAGTAGGGAGCAAGGATCCTCCCCTGCCTCATATTTTCTGGAGTTCCTAAGCAGAAGATGGGACCTCTGCTTGTTCATGGTTTCCCATGGTTACTGTTTCCTTGAGATGACCACAAGATGTGCATCAGTCCAGCTTCGTTCACTATTTGCCAATGTGTATGAGTGAAGTTAGTGACTCCACAGTCCAGCCAACGCTTTATAATTCCTGGCTCCTATCCTTTGCCCTGATGTACCATTCATGGACTGGTGTATTCATTATCTGGGTATTTAGTTATCCCATAATCTGGGAGGGGGACCACCTTGGTATGGGGAAATCTGTCTGCTTATTAAACCTATTGCTGAGACTCCTGTGCAGACTTTAATACCACGCCTCCCTGCTCAGATAGCCTGTGTGTTATTGATGAACAATTCCTGCCGCTGTTATCTCCAGCCTCTCCTTTGGCCTCCTGTTTAATAAATCCTCATGTCAGGGTTCTTTGAAATTCATTTTGCTTCCCCGAGAAAGGGTCCTTGTTCCTTTTATTTTCCGCTTGCAAATTCTAGCTGGTTGTATCCCAGCAACGTCAGTTTTGTGCACAAATGTGTGGGGCATTGCGAGATGTCATTGTGTTGAGCTTGGTGGGTGCCTGCATGTGGGGGTGGGGTCTGGAGGTTAAGAGTAAGGTCTAGAGAAGATGGCATCATGCAGGCACTGGCAATGCCGGATTAGATGCTTGTGTTGTTACTATGACAAAATGCCTGGTGAAAGCGATTCAAGGAAGAAAGGTACAGTCTGGCTCGTAGCGTGAGGGTACAGTGTGTCATGGTGAAGAAGGCTTGGCCACAGGAATGAGAGGCATCTGATCACAGTGCATCCACAGGTAAAAAGCAGAGAGAGATGCTGATGGTGCTCAGATCACTTTCTCCTTTTTATGTATTCATGATGGGACCCCCAACTCATGGAATAGTGCCCCGTATATTAAGCGTGAGTATTCACACTTCTGTTAACCCAGTGTAAATATTCCCTCATAGGCATGTCCAAAGGCTTGTTTCTATGGTGATTCTAGATCTTGTTGAGCTGACAACTTGTACTGACCAGGTATTTTTAGTGGCAAGTCTGGGCCTATATGGGCTGTGACGCTATAATACAATAGCATGAGCCTTTCCAGATTTCTTCCCATGAAAAGACATGTGGGATTATTGACCTCATGACTAAGCCCTTTTTATCTGAATCATATCTATGACGATTGATGTACTTCGGTTAGTTTCTTTTTGCTTCTTCCTTCCTTCTTTCCTTCCTTCTTTCCTTCCTTTTTCTTTTTATTTTCAGTACTGGGGGTATTCTAGGGGATTCTAGATGAGCACTCTTCCACTGAGCCACGCCCCCAGCCCCTCACTGGGGGATTCTAGGCAGGGGCTCTACCACTGAGCCACACCCTCAGCTCCTCATTGGAGGATTCTAGCCAGGGGCTTCACCACTGATCCATGCACCTAGCAGCTGGTTCTTACCTAGATTCAAAGTGACTTACAAAACGTGAAGCATCCTAGCTACGACTTTCTCTTTCACAGACGCACTTGCTCAGAGGGAAACTGTCCAATAAATACTTGCTGGTTGAAATAATAAATAGGTCCAGGCTCAGGAGCCTGTCTGATTCACTGAGCACAATAATTATTCCCTTTTATTGACTGCCTTTTATGTTTTTGTCACTGTGCTGCATGTTTTATTGATCTCATTTTAATTTAACCACTCTCTGAAGTAGCTGTTACCATCTCTGTTTTATAAATGAGGCAAGGGGGTCCTGGAGAGGTTCAGAAGCCTGACTTAGGTCACACAGGTACTGCAAGGCCCTGGCTCAAGCCTACCTGCTAGTTGTGGGAGGCTATGTCTAAGGCTTTCAGATGCTGCCTTTCCCATCAGGTAGCCTCTCTAAAAAAACAGTCACACCTAACCTCACCTCCAACACCTGCAGAATGGAACTGTCTAATCACTCTGGTATTGATAATTTCTAAGTCTATAGAATGGAGCCTTTTAGTCACATTGGTATTGCCAAATGAGAAATTTTTAATCCTAAAGAAAAGAATTCTGTCTGTCTGTTTCAATCTCTCTGTGTCACTGTCTGTTTCTCTATCTCTCTGCATCTCTTTCTGACTTTATCTCTTTATCTCTCTCCATTCTTCCCTTCCTCTGTGTGTGTGTGTGTATTCTACTACTTTAATTTTCTTCTGTTGATCCCTTTCAAGTCATCCAACTCAACCTCCTAATACCAAAGAGGCTGCATGTTGAATCTGATGAGTTATCCAGTATGATCCCTAGTAGTATGATAGACTTTACACTATTTACAGGACACTAACCTTTTTATTCAGCTCAGAAAAAAATGTACAATAATTCTAGGTTTAGAAATGTTTTACAATGGAGTTTATTTAGCTAAGAAATCTGTGATGGTTAATCTTCTTTGTCAACTGGATATGTAAGAGTTAAGGAAACATATCATTGGGTGTATCTGGAAAGTTGGTTCCAGAAAGGCTTAGCTGAGAAGGAAAGGTCCATCCTAGAATGAGTAATGACACTCCAGGAGCTGGGATCCTGAATGAATGTAAAAGGGAAAATGATCTGAGCATTAGATTTCATCTCTCTCTGCTGCTTACAGTCTCTGGGGACATCAAGTTCTAACCTCATGTGCCTTGCATGTATCCATTACTATAGGAAGCAGAAGTCTCGATGTATTTATTAACTGACTTCAAGCTGATACTATAATTGCAGCGGCAGTTATCCTTCTGTCTATAGACATTTGGCACTTGATTGTAGCATTGCAGCCTGCTGTATAATTTCCTCTGAACTGATATATTATATCCTAGAGGGAGACTCATTCAGACTCAGGAAGTCAACAACTTACAAGTCTCAGGAAGTTTCTGAAACTGACAACTTTGGCAAGTTTTCTCCCCAAGGTTTTGTAACCAGTAAAGACTGCTGGGGAGCAGAGAGTCTCCTATCAGCCAACCTCTTTCACAGAGATCCAGGGATAGAGCTATTTTAAGTCATTACACATTCTAAAGTTGGCTTTTCAGTGACAAATATAGTTTTAAATTAATTATATGTACTTTTGTAAATCATTCCTCATCCATGTTCCTATATATAACTCCATTAAACACATTGGTTTATCATGTTGGACTCCAGTAGAACTGTTACTTTGGTTTGTTTTTAGTACGCTGTCTAGCACCAGTAGAGGTTTGTTCAGGTTATCTCAGGAAAAGTCCCTCAACAGAGAGATTTGTCACTATGAGAGGGGTTCACTTAGCTCATCACATACTTGGAATCCTCATGTTCTCTGTTCAAGGGATTCTAGCAATGGCACCAATAATTGATAAGTTTTGGAGGGGAGGGTTCTTAGTGTAGTACTTTTCCTTGCAGCAATGTGGTCTTTGAGGGGACCCCATTGTAAACTAGTGCTCATGTGTTTGCATCCATGCACTTTCCTTAAGAAGTCATGATCTATCTATTCAGTGGAGGGCTAGCTAGGTGAAATACTCTTCCACAAACATGTACAGGTCTTAGTTTTCTTTCTGTTGTTGTGATAAGCACCATAATCAAAAGTAGCTCAGAGAAAGAAGGAATTTACTTGGCTTACACGTTCAAGTCATAGGTCATCATGGAAGGACGTCCTGACAGGAATTCCAATGAGGAATTTGGAGGGCAGAAACTATACAGGAACACTACTTGATGACTATCTGATAGGGTTAGGCTTAGCTCGCTTTTTTTTTTTTTTAAGTTTATTTATTCATATCCCAAATGCTGTCTCTGTTCCTCCCAGTTCTCCCCCCTCCTAAAGTCTCTTTCCCTTCCCTCTCTCCTTCTCCTCTGAGAGGCTGGGGTCAACCTAGGTATCCCCTACCCTGGAATATTAAAACTCTACAAGGTTAGGTGCATCTTCTCCCACTGCAGCCAGACAAGGCAGCCTTATGTGTAGGGGACCTTCAGGTCACTCTATGTATGCTCTTTGGTTGGCGACTCAGTCTCTGAGAACTGCCAAGGGTCCAGGTTAGTTGACTCTGTTGGTTTTGTGAAGTTCCTATCCTCTTCAAGGCATTCAATCCTTTCCTCAATTTCTTCCATAAGAGTCCCTAACCTCTGTCCAATATTTGGCTGTGGGTATCTGCATAAGTCATTAGCTAACTTTTTTTTTTTTAATGAAGCCTAGGACCACCTACCTAAAGAATGGTGCTGCCCATAATGGGCTGGGTCCTCTTGCATTAGCCAATAATCAAGACAAGACAACCCCACAGACATGGCTACAGGCCAATCCAATCTAAGCAGTTCCTTAATCTAGACTTTCCTTTCAGATGACTGTAGACTGTGTCAAATGGCAATTAAAGCTAACTAGGTCAATGCCTTTCTCTACCAGACAATAATCAATATATCCCAATGTCTACAATCATGACAAGTATTTTATATATAAGAGACTTTTATTATTTGTGGTCTGCAAGTACATTCAAGATTCCTCAGTGTGACAGTTGAAAGAAAGCCATGGAGCATTGTGAAAAGATGGGATCTTTGCAAGTGTTGAACTGGACAGTAATTCAGGCTTCTGGAAGAACAGGAGAGACAAACTAAACTCATTTATTCATGGGAGCACCATGTGTGTGCTGCAGAGGGAAGCAGTCACCTCACACTGCAGATGGTATGTTCTTTTAGTTAATTTAGAGAAAAAAAAGATCTGCTCAGCCAATGGAGCTTTGAAGATGAATACAGGGGGAAAAGAAAAGATTGGGCATATGGAGAGAACATATTTGTTCTTGGAAAATCAGGAGAAAATGTTTAATGTCATCCTAACCTCATTTGCATAAAAATAGTCTTATGCATCGAATCAGATGAGAGCAAAAGGAAAGGATGTGACTGAACCCTAGTGTTCTGAGTATCATCTCATTACCAAGAGTATAAGTAATTCAGTTGAATAAATAAATTCAAATTGTGTCAAGGAGATGTACTAAAGTTATTATGCCTTGGAGATTCTTTCAGCAGTAGATTTTGTGATGATAACATAATGTGATATGTTTCCATGGGTAGCACTTTTACTGTATATTTGACCCCTGGCTTAAAATAAAAATAGCCTATTCTAGCTTCATTTCTGTTGCTGTGATAAAATACTCTAATTAGAAAAGAAATAGTTTATTTCAGCTCACAATTACAGTTATGGTGGGAAATTTAAATCAAGTTAAAGCATCACATCCACAGTCAAAAGTAGGGAAAGAATGACACATGCATTCTTGCTTGCTTCATCTCAGCTGGCTTTCTCTTCTCTTATGTTCATAGTATATCACAACCTCTTACCTAGGGAATGGTGCCACCCACAATGGACTGATCCTCCTACATCAATTTAACAAGACATGCCAGAAGACTAACCTGATTTAGATAATTCCTCATTAAGACTCTTTTAAAATTTTTTTTTACTTGCACAGTCTTATTCATACCATGACTCTGAAGGAGTTAAAATCAGCCCTGGCTGATTTGTGGTGAAGGTAGCCCCACTCTGCACATAGAATAGCTGGGGACTGAACTCAGTCATCAGTCTTGGTACCAAGAACTTTTGCAATGAGCTCTCATGAGTCCCCTCTATTGCCTTTGTAGATTTGGGTCATTGTTGTGGTTTGAATGAAAATAGCCCCCATAGACTCATAGGAAGTGGCATTATTGGAAGTGTGGCCTTGTTGGAGAAAATGTGTTACAGAGGGTGGGTTTTGAAGTTTTAGATGCTCAAGCCAAGCCCAGCGTCACTCTCTCTTTGTGCTGACTATGGATACAGATATAGAACTCTCAGCTCCTCTCCAGAACCATGTCTGCCTGCACACTGCCATACTCCCCTCCGGGCTGATAATGGACTAAACCTCTGAATTATAAGCCAGTCCCAACTAAATGTTTACTTTTTATAAGAGTTGTCATTGTTATGGTGTCTATTCATAGCAGTAAAACACCAACTAAGACAGTCATTTACGTGATTCAGAGATACTCACGTTGACCACAGTCCCTACTGTGATTTCTTTGGTGGGTGAATTTGTATGTTTCTGGAGGAAGAGGAGTTTTGTGACTTTGGGTCTGTCTTAGTTTTTAGAATTCCAAAGTTCTCTCATTTCTTTTTCTGTCCCTACTGTGTGTCCAGGGGCTGCCTTTGCTATCATCTTGTCTTTTCTGAATGCAATGCCTGTAATTATGCTCATTTGCACCCATATTACAGGTGTTCAGTGTACCAGGGAACATGTTTTTTCCCACATTGTCATACCTGAGCTAGATTTTCTAGTGGCTATTTTTTTTTTTTTTAACCACCCTGGCTTCTCGCCAGTTTCCTTCTTTGTTCCATGCAGGGTTTCCCCAGCTGCTCTTTCTGTATGGAAGCTGACAAGGAGAGAGGGGGGAAATGAACAGTTACTGGTTGATCATGATTATTCTTCTACTTGAACATGAGGTTTGATGGAGTCTGTTTTTATCACGTGGTGTTGCAGTTTTATTTGTTTTGGGGGTGCTTTTTAAAACAACTGTAGAATGTGTTGAATTTGTTGACCAGCAATTTTTCATTATTGCTTTTTTTTTAAAAAAAAAACAAAATGTTTCCTTTGTTACACACATACACACACACACACGTGTGTACGAGTTGGGACACACATGTCATTACACACTTGTGGGAATCAGAGGACAACATGTAGGAGTCAGTCATTTCCTTCCACCATGTGGGCTTTGGGGGTCAAACTCAGGTCTTCAGGCATGGCAGCCAGTGTACTTCCCCATTGAGCCATCTCATAAGCCCTCACTGTTTCTTTAGAGGCAATATCTTAGAATCTAAGCTTTTTAGAGTATTCCCCTATAGCAGAGCCATTCTCTACATTAGTAGAGCACAGATTCCTGTTGAGATGAGATAGACGTCTAGGCTGTGCTGTGTACAGACTGACTTAGACTTAGAACCTCTTAGAGTTGGGACCAAATTTATATATATCTCACAACCTGCCCAGTCTGTATAGTGTAACTTGTATGTATTTGCATGGCTGACTATTTGGTATCAGATAACCCATTGATGTGCTCTTCCCTGGGGAAGATTGTGTCTCCTACTCAGCGTTCCTTACTTGCCTGTAGTTCCTTGATCGGATTGATGATGCCTTGTGGTCTTTCTCCTGTCCACATTAGCATATCTATTGTTCTTGTCCTTGCAGAACTCACATTTAGGCAATCATGTTGGTGAGACTTTATGGGTATTGTTTCCGACATTACTAGGAGACACTGTCTCACAGCACATTCCTCATTCCTTTGGCTCTTGCGGTCTTTCTGTCCCCTCTCGCATGATGTTCCCTGAGCCTTGGGTGCAGGAGTCATTTTATAGATATAACCATTAAGACTGGGCTCCACATCTCCATGTTTTGATGATTGTGGTTTTCTGTAGTTGTCTGTGTCTGCGGCAAAGAGGTGTTTTCTTGATGAGGAGTAAGGACTACACTTATGTGTCAGTATAGGCCAAATATTTAGAATGTATTTAGGGATAATGCTAGTTTAGCAATGTGGCAGTTGTAGGTTCTTCCCCAAGGTCCATGATTTTACAAGCCCTGGAGAGTTGACTAGGTTCCCTTGTGTTGAAGGGGCCTTAAATCAAATTACAGTGCTGTTGGCTACCACCAAAGTCATTTTATTTTTAACTATGTGACTTTATCTTTGTTTGTACCACATGCACTCAAGTGTCCATGGAGGCCAGAGAAGATGTCAGATTGTCTGGAGCTGAAGTTATAGGTGATCGTGAGCTGCCTACTGTGGGTCCTGGGAGCTGAACATGGGTCCTCTGGAAGAGCAGCAATCACCCATAACCACTGAGCCATATGTTCAGCCCCTGTCATTCATTAATATGTGCATTCAACAAGAACATATTGATCACTAATAAGACACTAGTCTGACAGCTCCCATAAGAAACAATTGCTGCTTCCTGATTTTAGTGATTGGCCAATAGCAAGTTTTTAACCCCACTCCCACTTTCTCCCTCATCTCTCTCTGTCTCTCTCTCTCTCTGTCTCTCTCCTCTGTCTCTCTCTCTGGTTCTCTCTGTCTCTCTCTGTCTCTCTGTCTCTCTGCTCTTCTCTGTTCTCTCTGTCTCTGTCTCTCTGTCTCTCTCTCTCTCTCTCTCTCTCTCTCTCTCTCTCTATCTATATATATATATATATATATATATATATATATATATATTTACAATTGTGTGTGTGTAATTTACACTTTTCTATTAGGCACAGGGACACTAGCAGTCTAATGAGTGAAGTTCTTCAGTGCCTGCAATGGCACGCAGTTCAGGATGGCTTCCCGGGATTTACGTCTTTAGTACTTGCAAAAGTGAGGAGTGTTGCACATCTGCATTCCCTGAGAACTGAGAGGTGACCTTTAAATAATTACTTGTGTATACAGGTGTACATGCATGGTATGCATCTAGAAGCCAGAAGATAAGCTTGGGTGCCATTCCTCAGCATGTTGTTCAACTTGTTTTTGTTTTTGAGACGCATCTCACTGTCCTGGAATGGACCAAGTAGGCTAATCTAACTGGCTAGTGAGCCCTAGATATGTATCTGCCTCCACCTCCCCAATACTGAGATTACATGTATGTGTTATCATATGGCTTTTTAACATGGGTCTGGGGATCCAACTCCCAAGGACAACCTTGAACTCCTGATGCTCCTGCTTCTGCCTCCCAAGTGATGGAATCAAAAGCATGGAGCCAGTGTATGTGGTGCTGGCGATGGAACCAGAGTCGTCATACACATCAGGCAAGCCCTCTACCATCTGAACTGCATCCCGAGACCCCTGTCATCTTTCCTTCTTTTCCCTTATTCTTAGAAAATTTTGAGACAGGGTCTCTTGTCGTCCAGGCTAGCCTCAAACTTTCTACATGGCCAAGGGTGACTTAGAGCTCTTGATCCTCCTGCCTCCACCTCCCAAATGTTGGATCACCGCCGTGTACTACCAAGCCCCCAATGGAGCAGTTCAAGGGGATCGCAGGGAGTCGTATACAACAGCTTCGATATCGGATTACACTCCGTAGGTTAATGTCAGCACCGTGTGGTTTGTATTGTGTTTGGTCGCATGGTATGAAATTGCTGATACTTGTCTGGAAATGACAATTTCATTCAATACAATCTACCACCTCTATCTTTGAAATTTGGCCCCCTGTAGCATTGAGCTAGTGGCTTCATTAATGAGAACGGTCAGGTAACCACACTCTATTCTCATCATAATGGGTAAATTATTTATTTAGCTTCAGTTTGCCAGTTTGTTTTTTTTTTTTTTTTTGTCTTACAGAAGTTCTTATGTCCTGAGGCCAAGTGAATTATTTACACTGAACTGAAAGATCAGTTGTGGTTTTAGTAGTGTCTTAGTACTCCTCAACTTATGGGGTCGCATTCCAATGAGCCACTGTGAGTTGCATATATCATAAGTTGAAACGAATTTAAAATTAAAATACAGAGGCAGGGAGATGACTTGACGCTAAAAGTGCTTGCTTGTAGCACAGGCATGAGAAGTAGAGTTCAGATTCCCAGAACCCCTATCAATACTGGCTGAGTGTGTCAACTGCTTGTCAGCCCAGTCTCTGAATGGAGAAGTTGGGGATCCTGAGATCAAACTGGCCTGCAAAACTAGCCATACTGGTGGACTCAGGATTTGACTGATAGACCTAGTCTCAGTGAATAAAGTAGAAGATCCACACGTTGATTCTTGACATCAACCTTAAACCTCCACATACATGTGCATGAATACCACACACATGAAAATAGTATGTGTACATACACATACACATACAAATGAAAAAAATTACAATATATAAGCCTAGATTCCCTGTAGTCCAAAGCTTGAGGCAAGAGGATGGGTTTTAGGTCAGCCTGGGCTACATGAGATCCTGTCTCAAAAAATTAAATTAAGAGCCATGTAGTATATAAAGCACTTAACACATAAGCATGATGAATAGAGCTTAATCTCTAAAACTCACAAAAAGCTAGATATGATGATGTAGTCTCTCCTTTCCTTCCTTCCTTCCTATCTTCCTTTTGTTTTTTGGGGGTTGTGTGTGTGTGTGTGTGTGTGTGTGTGTGATAGGTTTTCTCTGTGTAGCCCTGGGTATCCTGAAACTCACTCTGTAGACTAGGCTGGCCTCCAACTCAGAGATCTGCCTGCCTCTGCTTCCTCAGTACTAGGATTAAGGGCATGTGCCACAGCTACTGGCCGGTGGTGCATATTCGTAATCCCAGCCCTCCTACAGTGAGATGGGAAGCAGAAGCAGAAGAACCCCATGGAAGCTTTCAGGCCTGGTACCCTGGAATACACAGCACAGCAGCAAAAATAAGAAGATCATGCCTTAAAATGGTGGAGGGTGAAAAGAAATTCCCAAAGGGTGTCCTCTGGCTTTCTCGTGTCTGCCATGAAGTGTATACTATACACATAGGCAGGGGCCCAGCACTCACATCAGGAGACAGACAGGAGAATTTCTGACAGCTCATGGCCAGCTAACCTGGCATCCATAATGCTGAACAATAAGATACTTGTCTGAAGAAAGGTGGAAACTGAGGCTCCACAGAGAAGGTTGTCCTGTATCATCTATGTAGGCTCTAATGGTGCCTATGCGCCTTCACACATACAGAAACATACACACACATACACACACTCTCACACTCACACACAAACCCAACAACACCTACCACAAAGTACATGAGTCTTCAATCCTAGTTAAAAATTAGGAGGCCGTGTCCTTGATCCACATGGGTCCCCTGGGGGAATCAGCCATTGGAGACCATCAACACTCCTTTTTTAAACTGAGTCTGCACTGAACCTTTCCCTCTTTGGCGTCTCTGTTCTTTGATGCTCATCGTCCAATCTTAAGAAGCTGCTATGTGGTAGACACACTAAGAGCTTAAGGAGAGGGGAAGGACTAAGACAGGCTGCCGGAGAGCAGTGGCTTTGAGTCCAGTTGCAGAAAACCCCATGGACCTGTTTGTACCACCTGGTAGAACAAAATCACTGTGAGGCCAGGCTCCCATCAGACCTCCCTCCCGCCTTCACTGCAGGTCCTGGATACCTCAACACAATACATGTTATCAGAAACACTCTATCTTATTGAAAATGAAGAGAGAAAAGAAACACATACACACACGAGAGAGAGAGAGAGAGAGAGAGAGAGAGAGAGAGAGAGAGAGAGAGACTTTTCCTATGTTTTTGACTTTGTGCTTACACACTTCCAAGTGAGTGCTTCTGTGTACAAACTTACATTACGCCCGTGAGTACGTGCGTTCATGCTCAAGCGATTTGATGACTCCATTTCCCCCCAACCACGTTACAGCAAATGTACTTAACGGCAATTAGAACGTTTGTGCCCGCTGCGTACACATCTCCCCAGAACACAAAGCTTCCCTCAACAGGCAGCCTAAGTAATTCTAAAGATTAAAGCTGGTGATTTGCAAAGCTCCGTGGTTCATTTGCTTCCTGCAAATATCAAGATTAACAAAGAAATTCACTGATCCCATCTCGCTCCCTTGGAGCTTGTGTTCGGGCCTAGGAAGCATAGCAGGCACATACACAGTTACAGGACTCAGGACGACGCTCTTGATTCCTTTTATGGTAAAGGGGTGAATTTATATATTATTTCTCTTGGCAAAGGTGTCTCAGGAAAACATCTACTTATGTATATTTCTACCAGGTGTGATCCACTTAGCCCTTTCCACTAATACCCATTAGAAATATGGCCAATTTGTTGCCATTAAAAGGAAAAACGTACGTCTTCAGGACTGCATCCCAGTTGTTTGTAGTTGGATAAGTGTTGGCCACATGTCAACTTTTTTTCTAACTCTGGAGATAGGGTCTTGAACCAGTTGCTTTCCAACTTTCCTTCCATGTCTCTTAATTTTCTTCCTGTTGCTATGATAAAACACTCTAACCAAAGCAACTTAGGGGAGGGAAAAGTTGTTTGGGTTACATTTTTCAGGTCACAGTCCATCATTGAAGGAAGTCAGGACAGTCAATCAATGGAAACAAATAAAGAGGAACCCTGTTATCTGGTTCTCAAACTCATGCACAGCTAACTTTCTTATAGAGACCAGGATTATCTGCCTAGGGAATGATGCTGCCCAAAATGGGCTGGGCATTCTAGCATCAATTAATAACAGAATCCTCTATAGATAATTTCCAAAGGCCAATCTGATCTGGGCAATCCCTTAATAAAAGGTCTCTCCTAACATGTTAATTTGCTTAGGGACTAATGTTTTGGGAACATGGATATGGCCCAAGTTGACCCGGGAGAGAAATATAATAGTGATTATGAGTCAAAGCCGTTGCCCTTAGAGCCAAGAAATGTTTTCCAAATGTGTCCTGGTTATCCTAAAGAGAACAGTAGCCAAGGATGGCTGCCATGTTGGATGACTTTGAAGCCTGGTGAAGCAAAGGCTGCCATTTTATTTGTTTGTTTGTTTGTTTTTGTTTAGTGTGTGTGTTGGGTCTATTGTCTTCCCTTCAGCTTGGATTATCCTTCTTTCTCTGACTTCTACCTTCTATTTGTCTTCCCTTATTGTAATTAAATGAATCAACAGCTCAAAAGTGACTGATCTGAGATTCAAACTCAGGTTTCAACACAATTTGTTGTGGTTTGTCTTCCTTTTCTCCTAACGTTTTGGGGTTTGGTGTTGTTATGAAGCTTAGTTGTCTCTTATTCTAAGTAACTTAGGGGAAGTATTTGACTCAACCTTCCACTTCAGATGCTTAATTGCTCTAACCAGTATCTCCCCTGTGGCCCTGCCCAGTTCTTCTCCCACAAGGTCTCTGGGTGTGAGAGGGACAGGGTACATGTGTGTGCAAATATGGAGATCAGAGATCGGTATGGATTATCTTCTTCAACTGTTATGCATCTTATTTCCTTTCCTCTTTTTCCTTTCTTTTTTTCTTTTCTTCTTTTGTTTTTTGAGATAGGATTTCTCTGTATAGCCCCGGCTTCCCTGGAATTTACTCTGTAGACCAGGCTGACCTCAAACTCACAGATATCTGCCGGCCTCTGCCTCCCAAGTGTTGGGATTAGAGGCATGCACCAGTGAACCTAAGGCTTACAGATGAAGCTAGGATGGCTGGCAAAGGAGCCCCCCGCCCTTTAGCAATCCAGGATTTACCTGTCTTTGCTCCCTAGGTCTGTATATACAGGAATGTACTGCCATGACTCACTTTTTAAGTGGATACCTGGGATCTGAACTCAGGTCCTGATTCTTCTGCAGCCAATACTAACCACCACACCTCCTCCACAGTTTTCCTGACCCCACAGCAGTTTCAAATGTGTAGAATTCAGAAGACAACATAGCATTCTGATGAAGAATGATGCTCTTCTTCTGCAAGTGCACTCAGATGAGCTGGCATAACAGAACATTTTAAGGATTTTTATAGACCTTTGGGTAAAATGCTTTCCTTGGAGTCCCTTGACCATCACGTGTGACACAGCACGCTTGAAGCACGCATTTAATCAAAGTCAAACACCTTAGGAAGACAGTCGAGAGGCAGAAATAAAAGCATCCTGGAGAGGTTGTCATGCTTCCTTCCTTTAGTCTCACCTCCTGGTAAACTGGATAGAAAAGCTCCCTAAGCATGGAAAAGTAACAACAGGGGATGTTGTGTTCTAGAGCTGAATACCAGGTGGGGACTCCTCTTGGGTCCACTTATTGGGGCCGGAAAGATGGCTCAGCAGTTAAGAACCTTTTATTTTTAATGTGTACATGTGACCGTGTGAAAGGGGTTTGTCGTTGCTGCTGCTGCTGCTGCTGCTTTATATGCGTATGTATGTGTAAGCACATTTGGAAGTCAAAGGGCAACCAATGGAAATCAGTTCTTCTCTTCTGAAATGTGGGTATCAGGGATTGAATTCAAGCTATCAGACTTGGTGGCAAGCATCTTTACCTACTGAGCCATCTTGATGGCCCAAGGTGCTATTTCTTCTCCCTGTCCCAGCCAGTCTCTGGAACACTCCTTTCTGATGAGATTCTGTACATTTTCTGCCTTGATTTTGCACAATGCTGCTTTCATCGACTGTGGAAACAGCCCTTCCTGCTTCTCCAGCTCTCCCTTTGCAAGCTATCCCCTGCAAGTTGCCTACTGGTGTTTCACAGTCTGGATCACATTTTATCTCTCGTGTCAAACTTCCCTGGGTCCCCATTCATCTCTCCCAAACTGAAATAAGCTTCTAGGGCCTCTTGAATAAACCTCCTGCACGGCATTTATCTTTCGTTGTCGTAATCGTGATTTACACATTTCTTTTTCTCTTATGGAACTGTGAGTCTTTCTAGGAGGAGATAGTAAAGAGAGAGAGAAAAATCTGAGGCTAGAGATATGGCTCAGTGAACAAAGGACTTGCTGCAGAAGGGTGAGGACCTGAGTTCAAAATCTCCAATAGAGTTGGACATAGTGGTGCATTTCTGTGATCCCTGATCTATGGTAAGAAGGGATGTGGAAGCAAGAGAATCTCATGAAGCTTTGGTCCAGCTAACCTGCCATAAATGGCAATGAGCAGGAAACACTGGGCTGAAGAGATGGCACAGTGATTAAGAGTGCTTGCTGTTCTTGCAGAAGACCTGTGTTTGGTTACCAGCATCACATATGGCAGCACATAGCCACTTGTAACCAAAGGTACAGGTGTTCTAAGATCCTCTTCTGTCTTCTAGGGACACTCACATGTACCCACATACATAAGCATGACACTGCATCATACATCATGCATACATACATGCATACATCATACATACATACATACATATAAAATTAAGTCTATTTTTTTTTTTTAAAAAAAAAGGAGAGACCTCATCTCTAACAAAGTGGAAGGTAAGGACTGATATCCAGGGTGCTGAGACAGTCAGGTATGCCCAGCACACACGGATTTTTGTTTTTAATTCTGTATCTTCAACACTTTATAGGCCCATGACAGATGCTTAGCTTTTCAAATGTCATAGCGAAGCTCATGTTTGTGGGTGATCCAGACATGTTTGTCCTTTGGTCTGTTAAAAATGAAGGACAGGGTTTCTAAAGGATGCGTTATCTGTGTTAGAATCAAGGGCTGGATGCCATCCTCCATCTATCATCAGAATTGAGGCATAGCAGCTCCGTGCAGTTTCCTGGGATTTTTTTTCTATTGGTAAAGCCAGTGGGATGAAAAATATTTGGAATTAAATAAAGTCACCATCCCCAGGAAGAGGAGATTCTTTCCCCAGTGATCTGAGGTGGCATCTTCAACCAGGCATAACAGGTAACCTGGAGGGATTTTGTTTTCCTACAATTATAGGCTCCTCATTAAATCTTTGGCATCCCCAAACTAAATGTTCTGCAACCCACTGTGGGCACAGGGCACCAGAAAAGTATATTCATCAATTTTCCATCGTTGTAACAAAAGACCTGAGGCAAACTGACTTATAAAGAGAAAAGTTTATTTTAGTTCAAAAGTTTTAGAGCTTTGCATTCTTGATTGATGGGTCCCATACTGTGGTTTGAATTAGAAATGTCTCACAGGCGTGTGTTTTAGATGTTTACTCTCCAGTTGGTGCAGTGCTATTTTAGGAGGTTCTAGAAACTTCAGGGATGGTGCCTGACGGTGGTCTGGAGGTTTTAGCTCATTAGTCTTCTCTGTGTTCCTGACTCATTTATGTTTCCTCGTTGGCCAAGAAGTGAACAACCTGGGCCATGTGGTCTTGTCTGATGATTGACCCATGGGTCTTTTTGGAAGATGATTAAGATCCCGTCTAGGGCCAGAAAGAAGCTCAGTTAGAGAGAGTGCCTGGCTTACAATCACGAGGACCTGGGTTCCATTCCTAGAGCCCATTCCAGAAAAAGTCTGTGTGGAGGTTCATGCTGTAACCCTGGTGCTGGAAGGTGGAGTCAGGAGGATCCCGGGGGCTCCCTATCCAACCAGCCTCACCTACTTGGCTAGTTCTAGGTTAGTGAGAGACTGTGTCTTTAAAAATAAAAAAATAAAACAAGTGGACAGCACCTAAAGGAATGACCCTTGAGGCTATCCTTTGACTCACAGTCACCATGTATTGGCATGGCACACAATCACAACACTACTGAGGCTATCCTTGACTCCACATGTATGCACACACATATTGATGTGCACAACACACACCATCAACAAATTCAATATGTTTTCTTTATCGATGTATTTATTAAACATTTGTACAGTGCCCAAGATGTCAGCTGGACAGATGTTATCCCTTATTCCCTAGAACTTGTAGGCTACTATAAGGCCCAGTTATTGTTGGGCCAGTGACATGCTCAGAGGGCATATGTGCTTGTTGAGCAAACCTGGCAACCTGAGTTCAATCCCTGAAACCAATCCCTGAAAGTGGTCCAGTGTATGTGTGTGTGTGCACATGTGTGTATGGAGATGCACACTCATGGTAGCCAGAGAAAAACATCAGATGCCCTATTCTAGTTTTTTTGTTGGTGACAGGGCGTGTCTCTCTGTGACACTTAATATCCCTGTGAACATCTAGACTGTCAGTGAAGGATCTCAGTTCCTGTAACTTTACAATGTGCCTTTTTCATGCATACATTCATCTGTTCCATTCATTTTTGCTGTGATATATTGTTTATCAATCAACCAAAAAGTAAGAATGGGGGCTGGACATGCTCAGTTGGTAAGAGCCTTAGCTGTACAAGCCTGAGGACCTGAGTTCAAATCCCCAGCATCCATCTAAAATGTCAGGTGTGAGCACACAAGCTTTTTACTCCTGCATGGTGGGGAATAGACAGGAGAGTTGTTGGGGCTTGCAGGCCACCAGCCTAGCTCTGAGTTCAGTGAGAGACCATGTCTCAGGGGAAGTTTCACCATGGACATCCTTTTATGACTATAGAGGTTCTACTTATTTTCATGGATTTTTTAGTCATTTGTATCTTCTGCTTTCTCATTTGTTTGTTTTGTTTTAGTTTACTTAGCTGATTATGCTTTTTTAATTATGCAGGTTTATTTGGGGGCTAGAGAGATGGCTCAGTGGTTAAGAGCACTGGCTGCTCTTCCAGAGAAACAGAGATCAATTCCTAGCACCCACATGGCAACTCAAAACTGTCTGTATGTAACACCTGTTCCAGCGGATCTCAGAGAATCTATGCCAAGGGATTACAAAACAAACCAAAAGCGAGAATACACCAGTCAATGGTGCCAAGACTCACAAAGACATACATGTAGTCAAATCACCAATGTACATAAAATAAAAATAAAATAATTAAAAAAAAAAGGTGTGTGTGTTTCCCTCCCTCCCTCCCTCCCTATCTCTCTCTCTCTCTTCTCCTCTCTCTCTCTCTGTGTTGTGTGTGTGTGTGTGTGTGTGTGTGTGTATATGAGATGACTGAGGTAAAAACCTGCTAACCTGCTACATTTTGGGAAGAAGATATTAAGTCCTGGATAGTTGAACAAAATGAAGACTATTATGAATGCATCATGAATGTGTATCTCAGGGAGTAAAAGCTCTTCTAGATGTAGAAAAAAAAACAGCAGAAATCTATGTATGTGACTGTGTGTGTGCACAGGCATGTGTGTTATATGCACATGTGTGTATGGAGTACATACTCATGGAAGCCAGAGGAAAACATAAGGTACCCTACTTTATCATTCTCTACCTACTTCCCTTGAGACATGGCCTCTCGTGTGTGTGTGTGTGTGTGTGTGTGTGTGTGTGTGTGTGTGTGTGCGCGCGCGCGCGCATGTGAGTGCAGTGCCCAAGAGGCAGAAGAGAGTATTGGATTCCTGGAGCTGGAGGTACATGTGATGTAAGCTACTTACTGTAGGTGCTGGGAACTCTACTTGGGTATCTCTGTGAGCACATCAGATTCCATTAACAATTACACCATTTCTCTGGTCCTAGTTAAGCTTTTTGACTTTCATTATTAAATGATGTAAGGTAGTTCACTTTTCAGCTATTGCTGTAAATTGTTTTCATTTGCAGTTTGTTATATCTCCATTTTTCTTCAGAGGAACACAATTCTGTGTTATTAGTATTTTTTTTGTAAGACACTACTTTATGTGCACTTGTGGAAGGGTATCTGATCCCTTGGAACTGAAGTTACAGATAATTGTGAACTGCCATGTGGATACTGGAAATTGAACCTGGGTCCTTTGAAAGAGCAGACATTGTTCGTAACCACTGAATGATCTCTCCAGCCCCAGAGTCCGTGTTATTATTAACCTTCTGTGTTTTATCTTAGAAATTCTTTGACATCCAGAATCAATAGATACTCATGTTTTCTTTTATTTGGAATTCTAAACTTAGCTTTTTAGATGTAAAATTAATCTCGAAGTATGTTCAGAGGGTAGATAGAGACTTGAGTCTTGGCATCATTGAGTGATATATTCTCTCTTTTGGTTTGTTTTGTTATCCCTTGGCATAGATTCTCTGAGAGCCATCTGTTTTTTATCTCTTAGTTCTCTTTAATCTCTCGAACTCACAATGTAAATGACAACTACCTTGAACTCTGATTCTCCTGCCTCTGCCTCTAGACTTTTGATTGACACTGTGTAGTACCACACCTACTTTATGTAGCCATGGGGTGGAACCCAGGGTTTGTCAGGCAGCTGAAACTAAAACCAAACCTAACAATGAAACACCAAACCCTTTAGAGCAGTTTGGGTTGCTCAGCAGTGAAGGAGAAGAGGCAGATTTTCACTGAGAATAGAGAGTTTCATGGTATGACCTTCGGTTTCTGGGAAGAAGCCTGCTTCCCGAGTGTGAAGTCAGTGAAGTTAACTGGACCTTAAATAAAGCTATTTATTCTTCCCAGGTTACACCACTTCTTAATGTCCCTCCAACCCTCCACAGTGGCAAGGCCAACCCCTCTCCTTCCACCAGGCTGCAAAAGGTAACCGATTAGCTGCCTCCCGGTAACGTTGGGGGCGTTGCCCTTGCTGAGACTGTGGAGATTTTCTTAGCTCTGACCTAAAACTGTCTGCATTCATTTACTCTTAATTATTTTTACAGATTCTATTCCTGGGCTATTGCTTAATAAAACTCTAGGGGTTTTTGTCTCTTTCTTTTTTTTTTTTTTTTTTTTTTTTTTTGCTGTAATACAATAAAATCAGCTGTATCAGACCCAGATGGAATCATCTACTAAGCTGAGGTTCTGAAGGGTGCTCCCTGCACCCTATGTGTCTGTGTGTGTCCCCAATTCTTTTTCAGACAAAGAATGTGTGTGTAAAACAGTCAGCTGTGGTTGGAAACCAGTTTAAAGGTGAATATACAATCTTCATAAAAAGGAAGGAAGGAAGGAAGGAAGAGAAGGAAGGAAGGAAGAAGGAAGGAAGGAAGGAAGGAAGAAAAAAGGAAAGGAAGAAGGAAGTCATTCTACCCATAGAGGGGCAGAGGGTTCTAGCCTGTACCAGAACCTCCACTCTATCTTAATATGGCTAAGGAGAATAGAGCCTCCTGGATTTTTGGCTAAACTTGACTGTTCTGTCTTTGGAAAAACAACTTCCTATGACTCAGAGGAGGAGGGGAGGGGAATACTTCCAGGTAGCCACGGAGCCAGGAAGTGATCCATCCAAGAAAAAAGTATTCCAGAGGGAATATTCCAGAATAAATGCTTGTAGGAACCAGGCTGAAAGGGACGACACAGGGCTTTGTGTGATCCTGAGGTGGGGTTGCACATCCACAGGTGGCCCTGGTTCAACCCTTCCCAGCATGCTCCTGTGTTGAGCTAACTAAGGGAACAGATTCTCTCCCCAGAGTAGGGAGACTCACATGCATTTAATTTCTGGAGTTTCTCTAGGGTTGCATGGACTCCAAGATAAGCAAGCATTCATATGATGGAGTGGGCTGAATCTCCATTGCTGAGAAGGACATGACCAAGATGGATAGGACAGACACAGGGAACTCCGGTGTTAGAGTAGGCAGTTTGTCAGGAGGCCTAGCTAATGAGGTATGTGGCTGGCTCTTCTGATAGGAGCCACAGAGCTCAACAGAGGAAATTATGCAACCTAGCAAAGTGTGTATCCCCTCCCCCCTCACACAATAACGAGAGCTCCAAGACACAGACTGCCTGATCTGTGTTATTCCACCTTGCATCTCATTTTGCAAGGTCTGACTGTTGCTAAAAATGATACCATTCTCCTCAACTCCAGGCAAAGCATGATGAGGTGGATAAATGTAACTGGAGTACCAGGCTTCGGGATGTACTTGACCCAGACAGAGTGGAGCGTTTGAGCCCTGATTAGTAAATCAGGAGAGACAAGAAGCACGGTTGTGCTTGAGATGTCTTTTAAGCATGGAAGAGCTGTCACCCACATCATAACCGTGGTGGAAAATAAGTGATACCTTTGATCATGTGAATGAATAGCAGACGGAGTAAATACAGGAGGGTGGTAGGGGGTGAGTTTCACGTGTGAATTCAGTTATTGTTTCTCTCCTGAGTTTCCACATGAAGTTCTGGGAAAGCAAAAAGAAACAAGATTGGCAGTTGCCCTGGAGAGGGAGAGAATAGAACTGTGCAGAAAACGGCAAAGGAGAGGCACTGGGCGTGAGGGTAGAGGTCTAGGAACACCTCCATGAGTCAGGGCTTAAGGATAAAGGAGCAGTGTTGAATAGCAGTTTAAGGAAGGACAGCATTCCCAGGTGTAGGACATATGTATATTTATAGGGACTGGACAGGGAGGACATACGGGGTTGGAGAAAGGAGTTGGAGCTCAGTCTGGGTGCTGTGTTCCATTCATCTTCATACTATAACAACATCTAACAGAAAGAAGAGGAAGAATTTATTTGGGCTCCTGGTTTTATCAGTCCATCAACTAGAGCTTGCAGGATGTGCACAGCCCCTCTTGTCACAGCAGTCTGGAAGTGGAGAGAATACAGGAAGGAAGCAAGATAAGAGATAGCTTCCAGGAACCCCAGTGACCTACTTCTTCTAAGTTCTGCCTCCCACTTTTCACCACCTCCCCATAATGCTATTGTGTCATAAATCCATCAATGAACAAATTCAAGTATTAAGTCAGAGCCTTCATTCAAATATCACTTCTATTGGTGTGATAAAAAAAAAAAAACATACCTGAAAGTGAAGGAGTTCATTTTAGCTCACAATTCCAGGTCACTGACCATCATTGTGGGAAGGCCAAGAGCACCTGGTCACATCACATCCACAGTCAAATAAATACAGGGAAATAAATACATACATACCTACTACTTGGCTCATGCTTGTTCATTTTATACAGTTCAGGACCCCATTGTAGGGAATGGTGCTGCCCACAGTGGACTGATCTACCCAAGTCAATTAAGACATTCAAGGCAATCACCAACAGATTGCCCACAGGCCAACCTTATCTGATCAGTCCCTCACTGAGGTCTCTTCCTGGGTGTTTCTAGGTTATGTCGAGTTGACAATGAAAACGAATCCTCACACTACTAAAATCTCCCCACTGCCGTGCCTTCCCCACCTCTCAGCATGACTGTGACGGGGGGGGGGGTTAGGTAGGTTACTCAGGTAGAAATACCCATCCTAAATGCCAGCAATCATTTCTGTCTGCTTTCTGGCTGAGGGTGCAATTGATCAGCTATCTCCTGATTCTCCCACCGTGCCTTCCCAATCATGATAGCATATACCAGCAAAGTGTGATTAAAGTAAACCCTTTATCCTTAGGTTGCCTTTTGTTAGGTATTTTGGTCACAGCAGTGAGTGACTGACACACCAGGGAAAGGCTAACAGATAGAGGGAAAACCAGAGCAGCCCAGGAACTGGAGGTTTAAGAAGTTCCCGGGGAGCAAGAAGAGGAAACTGGTAAGGAAAGAGACTCTGATGGTTAGAGCTGGGAGTATCAGAATACAACATTTCTGGCATTTCAGAGCAGGCCAACAAAGGCCAGGGGAGTTTGGAAATAATTGACCTCCAGCACCGGTATTCCTAATAAGGTTGTTCTGAGTATTCCTCAGAGTGAGTCAGAGATTCTGAGGCTCTGACAGGAGGGAAGGATCAAAGTGATGTTTCATGAGGTGAGACACTTCAATCAGTACAAACCTGTCTCCCAAAGTAAAGAGCAGTATGTGTTAGGCATGGATTCCCAGAGGAAGAAGAAGGTGGGCAAAAGGGAGAGTGTGTGTGTGTGTGTGTGTGTGTTAGAGAGAGGTGGGAGGGGTATGGGTATATGACACACAGAGTGGAATTGTGTATATGTCCTATTGTGTGTGTGTGTGTGGTATGTGGTGTGTGTGTGTGTGATGAAAAAGAGAGTGAAGAAGAGAAAGAAGTGGAGAGAGATGGAGGAAAAAGAGGGAGAGGAATTAAGATAGATGGAAGGACACGTGGTAAGAAAGAGATGAGAAATGGAAAGAAGATGGAGCAAAAGACAGAGTGGTGTAGAAAGATGAGACATGGAGAGAGAGAAAGAATGGAAGGAGTAGGGATAGAGAGATGAAGAAAATAAACAGGAAGATAGAGATGAGAGTTGGAAAGACAGGTGGAGAGAAAGAGAAAGGAGAAGTGTTCCTAACAAGGTAGTTCTGAGTATTCCTCAGGGTGAGTCAGAGACTCTGAGGCACAGAGATCAGAGATGGAGAGAAAAAGAGGAGGGGGGAGAAAGGTAGAGAGATGGAAAGACAAAAAGAGAGAGATGGAGAGAGCAGTAGACAGATTTGTTCCTTTTTCTTCATCTTCTTTTTTGGAGGATGGGGGGGACTTTTTAAGACAGGGTCCCACTATGTAGCACTAACTAAACTTGAATTTACTATGTAGCCCAGAGTGGCCTTAAACTTGCAACAGTCCTCCTGCCTCTTCCTCTGAAGTGCTTGAATTGCAGCAGGTATGTGCCAGCACACCCACCTTGATTTAGATTTTTTTCTTCTGGTTAAATTGCCATCCTACCTATGTTTAAGTTACATCTTCAGGTTATGTAGCAAGCCGCCATTTGCCTCTAGAACTTCTTCTGTCTCGTGATCAGAAACTGAAAATCCATCAGACATGTCTATTTTCTTCCATTGCCTCCGTGGTTCTCTCTGGAGAACTCACAGGCAGTTCCATCTCTAAGTCTCCATCCGTAAAATAACTGTTTGAGCATCTTTGGTGTCAAATGAACTCCGTCCATCTGGTTGTGAAGAAGGGGAGGGGATGATGTTGGTTACCCAGAGTTGATGGTCACATCTCAGGACCACAGACAGTAAGGACAGCAGCAATGAGAGCTCACTGCTTCGGAAGCCTGAGTCGCAAAGCCCTTCACTGTTACTGTGGTGTGATAACTCCATACATGTACATAATGTACTTCAATCGAGTCACTCCATTACTGTCTCTTATTTTACTCTCACTCCCACTGACCCCCTTCTTTCCAAAAAAAAAAAAAAAAAATCCATCTCCTATTTCTATGGCTTTTTTTGTTTATTTTGTTTTATTTTCTGTGACCCAGTCAGTTTTAATTAGTCTGCTCCATGTGCATGAAAAATTATATTCATTTAATTAACAAGAATTAATTATCTATTGCATATTGTTAATTAATTAATAGGGCCATACGAAACCTACCAGTGTCTACACCACTGAAGGAAATGTCTCCCAGCAACCATTGACTCTCTGTAGCCCCTCAGGTAGTAATGGGGTCTTGGGAGCCCCTCCCATGCAGGGAACCACAGCTGCTATGAGTTCATGACCATGATGGACATTTCCTGTTCAGAAGAGGACAGAATTTCACTGACTCCTGGACAGATTCAGTTTCTTAGATTCTTCCAGTGCTCCTTTTTAAAATTGAGTTTCTTTTCTCCATAGGAACAACCTCATTGAGAATCTATTTTGTCCAGAATTTTTTTTTTTTTTTCGAAAATAGAAATCTAGTTTTTAATGTCTCTAGATCCTCCTTTAGGTCTTGGGCATTGATTAAAATTGACCCTGACTTAAGATTCTCTGATGATTTGAGCACAATGTCTCCCATAATTCTCTGGCATTTGAATATTTGTTCTCCAGTTGGTAGCTATTTGGGGGAGGCTCAAGAGATAAGTGTTCCTAGAAGCAGTCTGTCACTGGGGCAGGCTTTGAGGTTTCAAAGGGCTCATGCCTTTTCCAGCCCTCTCTGCTTACTGTTTCGTGGTTTCAGATGTGAGCTCTGTCCACTCCCCCCCACAAAAAAAAATTACCTTCTACCTGCTACCTCTGATGTGACATCATGGACTCTAATTCTCTACACCCACAAGCTTAAAATAAACTCTGTTTTTTTTTTAAAATAAATAAATTAAATAAATAAGTTGCCTTGGTCATGAAGTTTTACCACAGCAATAAAAAAAAGTAACAAATGCAGATCCTGTCCCTGCCAATCATCTCTATTTACATAAAAGACTGTTTATTAGTTACTCCCTAGTTATCCAAAGGAAAGACATCCTTTGGGGACCAGATCTGAGACTGTGTTGGTAGAAGGGGTATCTAACACACTCCATGATGGAGGTGTTTGACATTGTATATACATTTTCTACTCCTGATGCAAGGGTCTTAGCTCTAACATCAATTCTTTTATCCTCCTAACTTTCTGTGCACCAACTAGGCAGGATCTTTCTAACAAATAGTGCATTATCCTTATATGGAGCTTCTGACTTACGTAATTTTACAGACAGAAGGGTCATGAGGTCGAGTCCAGCCTGACCTACCTCGAAAGTTCCAACCTAGTTTAGACTGCATAGGGAGGCCATGTATTCTAGTTTTCTTTCTCTTGCTGTGAAAAAAACCCTCTGACCAAAGGGTTTATTTGGTTTACACTTCCAATTTACAGTTCATTACTGTAGGGAAGTCAAGGCAGGAACCTAAGGCATCGCATTCACAGTCAAGAGCAAGTAGAGTAAACACATGAGTCTTTGCTTGTTTACTTGCTTATATCTGTTGTTATTTCCTCCTCTCTTATATTGGTTGGGAATCCCTACCTAGGGAATGGTACTGCCCACAATGGAATGGGTCTTCCTTATCAACTAATAATAAGGAATATCCCTCAGACTCACCTTCAAAGCCAACATGATCTAGATCATTCTTCATGAAGACCCTTCCCAGGTGATTCTAGGTTGTATCAGTTGACAGTTAAAACTTAACCAGCCGGCGGTGGTGGCACACGCCTTTAATCCCAGCACTTGGGACTCAGAGGCAGGCGGATTTCTGAGTTTGAGGCCAGCCTGGTCTACAGAGTGAGGTCCAGGACAGCCAGGGCTACACAGAGAAACCCTGTCTCGAAAAACAAACAAACAAAAAACCTTAACCAGCACACCATGCCCCAGGAAAACAAAAGATTGGGGTTAGGGGTATAGCTTTGCAAGCTACAGATCTGGCTTTGTAGTCTCGGAGGCTGACAAGGTAGAAAACATGTGATTATGCATGCTTTATTTTATGAAAAGAGTGCAAGCTCTCTCTCTCTAGCTGGTTGCCCCACAGTACAGTTTAGCTTGGATTCATCTCTCAGGGAAAAGAACTTCAGCAGTGATTCTGAACCTAAGGGTCAAATGATCCTTTCACAGGGATCACCTAAGACCATGAGAAAACACAAATATTTGCACTACAATTGATAACAGCAGCAAAGTTACAGTTATGAAGGGGCAATGAAAAATAATTTTATGATCAGGAGGGTGACCTCACATGAGAGACTGTATTAAAGTGCCACAGCATCAGGAAGGCTGAGAACCACTGCTGTAGAAGAGCAAAACTGATAGAGTGAACATATATTATAAAATGGTATTTAGTAGATTGGCTTACAGGATACAGGCTAGGTGGTTCAACAATGGCTGTCTTCATACTGAAGGGGCCAGGAACATGGTCACTGCTCAGTGCATGACACCGAATGACTCAGTAGCCTGAATGAATGCTAAAGGCCTGAGTGATTCCTGGAGAGCCACTTTAGAAGGCTGAAGAAGCTGACATTAGTGAAAGATGGATGCAGCAACAGCGTCCCAGCATAAATGTATCCACTATCTAGGAGTGAAGAAAGGCAAGCAACGATACTTTTCTCTATATCTTGGCTGCTGTGGAAGGTGGCGCCCACTCTGGGGAAGAGTCTGCCCAGCAGAATGTCTCTTTAGTTGATCCCAAAGCTGACCAAGTTGACACCCAAGATTGAGCACAAACACCATCCTTGAGCACAACCAGACCCCACTGCTCATGGATAGAGGTGGCAGTGAGAACAGAGAGAGCTTTCCTTCTTGCCTACAAAGATAAGAGACTGTTAAAATAACAGGCCAGCACTAGGGAAGAGGTTTAGTTGATAGAGTGCTTGCCAAGCATGCACAAGTCCAGGGTCCCATTCCCAGCACTACACAAACTGGGTGTGGTGGTGCACACCTCTAATCGAATAGAGACCGGAAGATCAAACATTCAAGGTCAACATGGGCCAACTTGGGTGACCTGAGACTCTGCATCAAAATTAATATACATGAAAAATAAAATCAAACAGGACCAAAGAAGTTAGTTGTTCAGGGTAGCTGGGCATAAGTTACATGTACTCTCATTTCCCATCTTCGATATGGCTAGTAATGGATTGAGAGGGAACAGCTGCCAGGCTCTCAAGCGAAGGATGAAAGAGTGAGTCCTGAGAGACCTGCTCGTACGCCTTCATTCCTCGGATCACTACCCAGTCAATGAGATGACCCCACCAATAGCTCATGAGCCTACCAATGGCCATTCTTCTCTCTCCTGCATCCCCAGACAGTAGATTGACAGGGCCATAGCAAAAACAAGGCTGTGTGATTCATGAATCCCTGAGCAGTCTCCTCAGGAGGCAGGGATGTATATCGTAACAAAACTTTATTTTCTTTTCAAAATTGCAAGTGTGATTCATACAGCCTGACACAGCCCAAGCTGTTCAGCATAAAGAAACAGACGCATCTCTCCTTCCTCCCCAGTACGTCCCTCCTACTCCCTCCCTTCATCTCATTTCCTTTGTTAGGTCCTTCAGGGTTCCTTCTATGACTGTGCAGTCTCACAGAGACGAGATGAGTTAGATCTTTGTACCCCTTTGTACATGCATAAGTGTGTGTGTGTGGTTTCTACACATGTGCAAATAGATGGTCAGCTATCATTTCTCAGGTTATATCTATCTTATTTTATCTCCATATTTAATTTTTACATTTTTATTATCTAAGTAGGTGTTTTGTCTATGTGTATGTATGTGTACCTGGCATTTGTGGAAGCCTAGAGAGGTGCCAGATTCCCTAGAACTGGAGTTAGACAGTTCTGAACTGCCATGGGGGTGCTGGGAATCGAACCTGGCTCCTCTTTACGAGCAACCAGTGCTGTTCTCTACTGGGCCATCTCTCCGGTCCCTTTATTTTTATTTTTGTGTTTAGGGTGTGCTTGGATGTGTGTGCATTATTCAGGCTTGTTTGTGGGTTCATGCGTGTGTAAGTGCACATGTGTGTACATGCATGTGGAGGCCTGAGATTGATGTCAGGAATCATCCCCCATCACTCTTTCACCTTATTTACTCAGGCAGGGCATCTCAATCAAACCCAGAGCTTGTCGATGTGCCTCGTCTCTCTAGCCAGCTTGTTCTGGGGACTCTATCTTTGCCCTCCAAGTCTAGAATTACAGATGAATTTGCAGCCCCAGTGTGCATTTACATGGATTCTAGGGATCCAAACTCTACTCCTCATACTTGTACTGCAAGATCTCCCCAGATCTTACCTTGTTTTTGTTTTAACATGGTTTCTTACCAGCTGGAACTCACCAACTAGGTAGGTTGAATAGCTGAAGAAGCTCAGGGATCCGCCTGTCTCTGCCTCCTCAGCACTGGGGTTACAAATGTGTATCACCACACAATATTTTCTTTATGTGGGTTCTGGAGATTGAAGTTACATCCTCAGGCTTGCATCGTGAAGATGATCAACTGAGCCATCTTCCCAGCTGCAAGTTGGTTTTCCAATAAACCTCTCAGGACATTAGACTATTGGACATTTCAGATTCCAACCCTAAGACCATCAAAGCAGGGAGGTGATACAGGTGGTACAGGTGGACGTATTCCAATAGTGTTTTTTTCCCCTTTGGGATGATCAATTTGGGTGAAGTGGGCTGGATTCTTTTAATGCTTTGTTGCTTAGGTTTATTTCACAATGTTTAGTGAAGAAAACACGAAGGGAAGGCTGGACACATACATAGCACCGTAAGTAGAGCACTTCCTAGTATGCACCAAGCCCTTGTCGCACCCAACAACAACATATAATCTGGACATGGTGGTGCACATCTGTAAGTGTATCCCTAGGAGTGAAGACAGAAGGAGAATTAGAAGGACAAAGTTATCCTCAACTACACAGTAAGTTCAAGGTCAGCCTAGGATACCAGAGGCCTTGGATAACGAATGAGAGAGAAGGATGGAGAGCCAAGGGAGAGTGATGAATCCTTGCCTTGGCAAAAACTAGTGAGAAATTGGCTAAAATCCTGTGTTCAGCCACATCTTATACGCTTTCTTTTACTTTTATTTTTTTTAAAGATTTGTTTTGCATGTACGTGTTTGTGTGCCTGAGTGTATGTATTTGCACGTACCTGTGGAAACTAAGAGATGACATCAGATCACCTTGAGCTGGAGTTTCAAGCACCTAGGAGCTGCTCCATGTGATGCTGAGGACCGACCTGAGGTCCTCAGCAAGAGCAGAGCCCTTAATCTCTGAGCCATCTCTCCAGCCCCTCCTTTACCATCTCGATTCCTCTGATAGCTTTCCTGTTCTCCCTTCCCCAGGTGTAAGGAGCTCAAATACTCCAAGGAGTTGCCTCAGATATCCATCATCTTCATCTTCGTGAATGAGGCCCTGTCTGTGATACTGCGGTCAGTCCACAGCGCCGTCAATCACACACCCACACACCTGCTGAAGGAGATCATCCTGGTGGATGACAACAGTGACGAAGGTATGGGAGGGGACAGCCTGCCAGCAGGACTCAGGAAAGCCTGTTTCTGTTTCTAAGGGAACCATGCTGGTGTCTGAGTCTCTGGCTCCCTGAAGCTTATTGGAGAAAGGAAGAGTCTTAGCAGACATTGGTTCATTCCTATTCCAGTCCTCTAGGGATCTGTGCCAGATCAGTTTTAACTGTTTGCTTGATACAACCTAGAATCACCTAGGAAGAGAGTCTATTATCTAGATCAGGTTGGCCTGTGGGCACATCTATGAAGGATTATCTTTACTGTTAGTTGATTAGGAGAGTCCAGCCCATTGTGGGTGGCATCATTCCCTAAGAAGGGGATCCTGAGCTGTATAAGACAGGACAAAGTCAAATGACAATCAAGCAAGACCCATCTGTTTCCACTCTTGACTGTGGACATGATGTGAGTAGCTGACTTCATCTTGGCTACCCTATGGTGACGGACTCTGACCTTGAATTGTGAGCCAAATAAACTCTTCCCTCTTCTAAGTTGCTTTTGGCCAAGGTGTTCTGTCACAGTAACAAAAGATAAAACTGGAACAGGCTCTTATAAAATTACTGGGTGGACCTAAAGTAGGTAAAATGCCTTCCCAGCAGGCATGAAGATCTGAATTTGATTTCTCAGAGGACCCCAAACCCCCTCTCTCTGTGTAGCCTTGGCTGTCCTGGAACTCAGTCTGTAGACCAGGCTGGCCTTGAACTCTGAGATCTGCCTACTTCTGTCTCCCTAATGCTGGGATTAAAGGTGTGTGCCACTATGCCTGGCTAGAACCCATGTTTTTAAAAAAGCCAAGTGTGACATGTTGACATGAACAGGCAGATCCCCGGGACTCATTGCCCAATCTAGCCTCACTTAATTGGTACACTCCAGGCCAGTGAAAGACCCTTTCTCAAAAATCAAAGTGAATAGCTACCTGAGGTTGTCCTAATGACCTCCACATGCATTCACATACATGTGTATATGCACTTGCATACAAACAGGTGCACATATGCATACATTCAATAAATGTATAAAGTTAGTGGAGTCAATCATGATGGCCCACACCTCGAATTCTAGCACTTGGGAGGCTGGGGGAGGAGGAGCCTGCATTCAGGACTAACCTGGGCTAAGTAGCAAGTTCTTTCCCAGTCTAGGCTACATGGTGAGAACTTTTTTTTTTTTTTTTTTTTTTGGTTTTTTCGAGACAGGGTTTCTCTGTATAGCCCTGGCTGTCCTGGACCTCACTCTGTAAACCAGGCTGGCCTCGAACTCAGAAATCCGCCTGCCTCTGCCTCCCAAGTGCTGGGATTAAAGGCATGTGCCACCACCGCCCGGCTTCATGGTGAGAACTTAATTACAAAACAAACAAGAGTAAATTCCTCAGCTAAGACCTATTACTTCTCTTTTTCATATCACTGAAAGAACACCAAAAGGAAAGTCTGTTCCCTTGCCCCTCTGCCTTTTAATAATACTGTCTCCATTGTATTTTCCAAGACATAAATTTTAAAAAGAAAATGTTTGCTGCACTGAATCAGTAAGAGGCTCAAAGTGTAAAGGTGGATATCGATTAAAAAAGATACCCAACCTTGAACTTTGGCCTGAACAGACAGACAGACATGCACACATGTGCACGTGAATGTACACATGTACACACACATACACACACACACACACACACACACACTCACGGATGCACATGTTTTGTTCAGAACACATCTTGTATTGGAATTCCCCCACTGGGCCACTGAACGCAAAATGATGGCAGGTGAAAACAAGCCATGTTAGTTGATCTTTTGAGTTCAGCACACCAAGAAAGAATGGGTCAGCTACAATAGAAAGCAAGTAAGAGTTACAGGACCATTATAAAACTAGAATGTCAGACAAAGTACATTTGTGTGTGGAGATAGAATTGTGCTCTTGTATCTGCTCACAATGTACAAAATTCACCATGCTAGACACAGGGAGAAAGCCGCCTGAGCTCAGGTCAGACAGGACAACTGCAGAGAGAGCCTGCTGAAGGTCCAGGAAGCTGATTTTCTAAGTATCCATAGGATTAGGAATGGCCTAAGCCCCTTGCTCTGAGCAGAATTATCCCACAGGTGCTCTCAGGTTGGGAAGAAGGTGAGCTGAGATGAGTCCTTTTTGTAGCCCAATCTCCAGGAGATCAGGTTTGGATCAGCTTAGAAGTGATCAAGTTTCCCTTGAGTCTTCCTCCAGAAAAGCTGATTAATCCCCAAACACTTGAAGAACAACGTTCCTGGACCCAGTAATCTGTCTTCTGTGGACCATCATCCAATGTATAATAACTGATCACTGACTAAATTTTGATACTATTATTTTTTGCCCTTTATCCATTCCTTTTTTTCTTCCTTCCTTCCTTCCTTCCTTCCTTCCTTCCTTCCTTCCTTCCTTCCTTTTCTTCTTTCCTTCCTTCTTTCCTTCCTTGACAAGGTCTTACATAGCCCCAGGCTGGCCTCAAACTTGCTATGTAGTTGGGGATGACCTTTAACTCCTGATTCACCTGCTTCTACCTTCCAAGTCTTGGGATGACAGGCATATGCCAGTATAAGCAGTTTATGTGTGGTGGGGCTAGAACCCAGGGCTTCATACATGCTAGACAGATGCTCTGTCAACTGAGCCATATCTACATTCCCCTGGCTCTGCTCCTTTATTCTGTGCCACTTTGTTAACTGCAGCGCCTTCTAAGCCTGACATTGATCTGAGGAGGGAGAGATCCCTTCAGAAGTTCCTGCAAATTTCAGAATTTTCTAGTAAACTCCCTAGTATTGTTCTTCTCTCTGCCCCTCCCCCAACGCTCACTGCAGGCTCCATGTTTCAGTAGAGCCTCCTACTCTGACAAGAGACCTCTGCTTTCACTTCTTTCCATTTTCTGACTGATGTCCCAATTATCTTCCAGTGTCCCAACCTATTAATTCCTAAAGAAGCTTTTCTTGGCTTCCTGCTGTGTGTGACACTGGTCCCTCACTGCCCACCACAGCAGGCATTAACATATGAAACCACTGTATCTTGTACAACTGGACTGTGGTGGGGGTTGGGGTTTACAGGGTATGGATGGTAGCCATCACTCAGAGTCAAATGCAGATTAATGGTTACTTTTAAATGTCAACTTGACACAATCTAGAGTCACCTGAGAAGAGAGTGTCATTGAAGGATTGTCTAGATGACGTTGGACTGTGGATAGGTCTAGGGATGTTTTAGTTAGGGTTTCTATGACTGCATGAAACACCATGACCAAAAAGCAAATTGGATGAACCCTCCATTCTCTTGGGAGGCTGTTGGCCACCAGCCCACAAGGACAAAGGGAGCAGGATTCAGAAGGCCATGAGTACAATGGAAGGATTTCTGGAGACTGCTGTCATGAGACAAGTCTACTTTATTGTTCTAGGGATAGGGTATATAGGGCTTTTTTAGGGATACAGGTGGAAAGGGCTAATTGGTCATAGCATCAAGTGGACAGGAAGGGCTGATTGGTTATAATACAGTACCTAATTATCATGCAGAAACCAGAGAGGAACTTATGCAGCTTTGCAGAGAGCTCTGTACAAGGTCGCTTTTCAGACAAGGCCAGCCACTTGTGTTCAGGGACATTCTCCAGACAAAGTTAGGCAAAGACAGGGAAGCCCTCCTGAGAAAGGGAGTCCTCCATCACACACTGAGCTCAGAAATCCATTGATCATGGGGGACTGCAACCTTAAGAACAGGACTCTTCAACAGCAGGAGAAGAAAGGGTTTATTTGCCTTACATGTCCATATTATTCAGCATCAAAGGAAGTCAGGACAGGAGCTAAAGTAGGGTAGAAACCTGGAGACAGCGACTAATGCAGAGACCATAGAAGGATGCTACTTACTGGCTTACTTCCCATGGCTTGCTTAGCCTGATTTCTTATAGAACCCAGGACCACCACCTAGGGATCGCACCACCCACAATGCACTGGGTCCTCCCTCATCAATTACTAATTAAGGAAATACCTTAGAGCTGGATCTTAGGGAGGCATTTTCTCAAGTTCTATCCATTTAGATAACTCTAGTTTGTGTGTCAAGTTGACCTAAGACTAGCCAACATATATATCTTGATTGGTTTAATTAATGTGGGAAGACCCTTGCATTGTGAGACCAGCATTCTGGGTCTGGACTTTGTGCCAGAGGATCAGGTGAGCTGAGCACTAGCATGTAAAAAATTCTACCTCTCCTTCAGTTTACATCCAGATTGCAGCCTCCCCATCCTCCCAGTCCTCACCTCACATAGCCCCACCATCCACCACGCCCCCTGGGTACCAATCCACCCTGGCACATCAAGTCATTGTAGGACGGGATCCGACGGTGTACCTTTTAACATCGGGTGTTTTAACATCAGAACCTTCTGTAGCCCCATGACTAAGGAAATTCTGTCCTAAGAGGCTCAGCATGGGGACATGAAACTTTATGTCTCACAGTCTCCATGGCAATTCTGATGGTGAGAATGTGGGGGTCATCTTTTAGTATTCCCAGAATGAAATAACCAAGCCTTGAGCCCTGTTCTGAAGGTGCCTACTTCAGGTGCCACTTCAGGTGGAGCTTCCAGTCTAAAAAGAGGGGCGGGTGTAATGGCTCAGTGGTTAAGAGCATTTACTGCTCTTCCAGAGGACTTGAGCTCTAGGTCCAGGGGATCTGGTGCCCTCTTCTGGCCTCTGTGTGCACTTGCACTCATGTGTGCATACCCACATGCAGATTCACATAATACACATAGTTAAAAAGATAAAATAAATCTTCATACTAACAAATGGTAATTAGTGGAGAAGAAAGCAAGGAGGGAAGTGTTTGATTCGGTCCAACCCCAGTGACTCAGGGGACCAGAGTTAACTATGCAAAAATCAATTCTTATCATTTTCGGCCTCTAGTCTCCACATTTCCTTCAGTCTACAAACACTTTCGATTCACAGAATTCTGTGCCCTCTCTTTTGTCTTTGTTTTACTGAGACAGTCTTCATATCTACGCTTATGTAAATACCTTATATTTAATGACCCCACACACTATAATGTGAGTCCTATCTCACATCTGAACATCAATTGTGTGTATGTTTAAGTAGACTGAGTTGCATATATTTTAAATCTCTGAGATAATGATGTTTTCAAATCTCCTACAACGACTGCTGCTTCTTCATGGCTTCTTAATGGTATTTGATTTTTGCTTTTTGTCTTTTTTTTTTTTGTACCCATGTGCCTTCTATATTTACCATAGTTTTCATTCCTGTAGAATGTTGTCTTTATCCTAAAAGCATTTGTTTTCACCTCAAATTTAGTTTTTGAAGATTCATGGTGTTAATCTCATTTAACTTCTGTCCAAAATTTGATGAAAACATTCTCTTTCTTTCTCCAGACTAATAATTGTTTTCTGATATTAAAAGTGATGCATATTCTTTGTAGGAAACTGTGGATGTATCAAAAAGCAAATATAATTGGAAAAACAAACACTGCAGACACTAACCAAAGACATGTTCATTTACACTTTCTTCCTTCTAAGAGTAAATTTGATGTAGTTAAGATCTGATAATGCAAACAAGATAGTATTCTGCTTTTGTTCTTGAGATGTAAAATTTGATCACTTTAGTTTCTGCTATCAAAGTGACTATCATCATTCTAAGGAGATCTATAGATCCCTTGTAAGGAGGTCTGAATGGTCCATCCTGAAGTTATGTTATACCCTGGTCTCAGCTGGTCTCAGGAATAGTGTGTGAACACAGAGCTCTGGTAGGACTATTCATTTACTTAATGAGTATGGGTCTTTTTCCCTGCATATATGTCTGTACAAATATGTGGTACCTCAGAGTCCAGAGAGGGTTTCAGATCCCCATGGGCTAGAGTTACAGATGGTCGTGAGCCACCATGTGAGTCCTGAGAATTGAACTCAGAGCAGCCAGTGTGCATTACTGCTGAGTTACCTCTCCAACTTCAATTTAAATGTTTTAAAATTCTATCTGATAGGGGAGTGGGGGTGGCACTGCACACATGAGAGCATGCATTTTGAAGTCAGAGGGAAATGTATGGAAACTGGTCCTCTCCCCCCATCAAGTGGCCCTCAAGGATGGAACTCAAGCTGTAAACCTCCACAGTGGATGCTTTTACCAATGAGCGCTCTCTCTCTAGCCCAGAGTGTTTTATTTTTACGCGAGGTCATTTTTCACTCAGGTTGCACATTGATGCTGAGCATTAACCTCCAATGGCTTTGTTTATCTTTTTGAGAAATTGACAGACTGTGTTACCCCATATCTGTGATATGTTAGGTTCAAGTAGTGTACATTTCTTGGTACTTGTTATATCACACCAAATCACTCAAGCAAAACTAGTCAATATTTTCTCCTCAGTGGATCCAGTTTCTGCTCCTCTGGACTCATAGTGTAGCGACACCTTTGGCTGTGTAGTCAGTTTCTTTCTGGAAATAGTTCTTTTGATACCTCCACACCATTCTGAGTCCACGTTAAGCATTCATTAGCCAGGCCTAGGGAAGGAGACCTAGGAGCAGGCCTAGGGAAGACTCTAGGAAAAGCAGAGGCATGAGAATCACACATTAAAGTCTTGAATATATTACTCGTTGATTTTAAGATCAGCCTGGTAACATAATCTCAAAAATGTTATGAAGTACAAAAGATCTTGGAACATAGATAAACAGTAGAGCAGTGAGGGCTGGAGTATGGCTCAGTAGTAGAACATCTGCTTAGAATCCCCCAGTGAGGGGCTGGGAGCATGGCTCAGTGGTAGATCCCCTGCCTAGAATCCCCCAGTGAGGGGCTGGGGGCGTGGCTCAGTGGTAGATCCCCTGCCTAGAATCCCCCAGTGAGGGACTGGGGGTGTGACTCAGTGGTAGGCAGAACTGAAGGAGAATGCTTGAAAAGGTGACACCTTAGTGTGTCTGCCTGAAGTCTCAATGCTCCACTGCAGGGCTGGTCTGTACACTGCTGTCATTCAGCGCCCCTTCCCCCCCATCCTTCTTGTACTTTCCTGCCTCCTCTCTGATCCTTCACCCCTATGGCTCTCTTTTCTCAGTTAGCATGCTTAGCAGGTAAAGCGCCACATCTAGAGGATCCCTGAGAGAAGACTTCAAGGTAGAGATAATCATTTGAGATCAAGTCTAAAGATGACCTTCTCCCAGTCTTCTGTATGATGAGTTGTGGAGTTAAATGTCACTTTCTTTAAGAATTTTGGTGGCTTTGCTCTGCTGTTTTCATTCTTCTAGAGTGTTGTTTTATTTAGGAAGAATCAAAGACCTTCCATTTCCTGGTCTTTATACATGTTTTTCAACCCTTTTCTTCTTATTGTCTGGAAACGTGTAGAATCTTCACTTTTTCCCCTAGAGCTTTGAAGCTACCAGGATGAGCCTGGTCAGGTTGCACCCAGAAGGCTGACCCCAGAATAATTTTAGGTTGCTTTTTTCTTTTTTCTTTTTCATGTGCGCGCCGCGCGCACACACACACACACACACACACACACACACACACACGAACTACTTGGTTTTTGTTAACTTGATACAAACCTAGACATACCTGGGAAGAGAGTATCTTAATTGACAAAATACCTCCATAAGATTGGCCTATAAGCAAATCTGTAAGGTATTTTCTTAATTAGTGATTGATGGGGGAAGGCCCAGCCCGCTATGGGTGGTCCTGGATGGGAAAGCAGGCTCAGTGAGATATGAGGAACAAGCCAGTAAGTGGCACTCTTCCAGGACCTCTACTTAGTTCCTGCCTCCAGCTTTCTGCTTTGAGTCCTTTCCCTGAAAGTTGTAAGCTGAAGTAACCCCTTTCTGTGTTGCTTTTGGTCAAGTTGCTTTATCACATCAATAGAACCTCTAACTAAGATGGCAGGTGTGTATTTTTTGCCCATGTTGATATGCACAGGTGCATGTGAGTGCACTTGGAGGCTCCAGATTCATACCAAGAGTCTCCATTACTCTTGCACCTTAGTCATTGATGCAGTGCCTCTCCATCAAACCCACAGCCAGCCAATACAGACTCTGCTTAGCCAGTTTGCTTTGAGGATCACCTGTCTCTGCTTTCCAGATCTGGATTTGTAGAGTTTCGGGGATCCCAACTGTGATCTTTATGTGTGTGTGTGACAAGCACTTTAACTTTAAAAAAAAAAAATCAGTCTCTAGATGTTGTGTTAATTATTTAATGCGGCCGCCTGCCATGCGACTATCTAAGCTGCTGCCATGTTTCTCAGCCGGAGGCCATGTGCATGCTGGAGCTAGAAATAGCCAACAAGAAACACCAGCCCTGCCACCCACGAGACATCAACATGGGAGATGGCTCAATTTCCCACGCTGTCTCTGCAAGGCTGGGCATTGCCCAGACCATCCCGCCATCCATGCGGGCTCAGTAGAAAGATGAGACTCTAATGCTTAAAGATTAATCAAAGGCTTATATATTTGATAATGATCAGTAACAAGATACCCAACAATCAGAAGTGTAACCCAACACCCAACCTAGATATACCAACTACCTTTGACTGCTACAGACACATGAACATCCGCCTCCATCTCCTCTCTGTCTCTCTCTCTCTGTCTCTCTCTGTCTCACTATCTCTGTCTCTCTCTGTCTCTCTCTGTCTCTCTCTCTCGTTCTCCTCTCCTATCTCCTATCTCCTCCTCTTCCTTTTTTTCTCTCCTCCTTACTCCTCTTCTTCCTCTCCTAACTCCTCCCACCTTAGTTCCTCCTACATCTAGATTTTTTAATGATTTTGAATTATGTGTATGTGTGTGTTTACATGTATGTATGTCCATGTGTGTGTATGTACATACCCTGTTAAGCCAAAAAAAAAAAAAAAAAAAATTCAGATGCTCTGGCATTGAAGTTACAGGCAGCGAATAGTCCATCATGGGTGCTGTGAACCAAACTTGGGTCCTCTGAAAGAGCAGCAAGTGCTCTTGACCACTGAATCAGCTCTCCAGCCCCTCAACTTTTTTCAAAGACAGGGTTTTATATCCTCTACTACAGGAAGCCCTCAAACTCTTAGGGATCCTCAGTCTCTCAAGGGATGGGATTACAGGAATGGTAAATGTATTTGGGTTGACTTGTTTTTGTGGTTTTTGAGAAGTCTCACTATGAATCCCAGTCTGGCCTAGAACACTTGATCACCTATCTCTGCTTCCTGAGTGCTGGGACACAGGTGTACATCACTATACCTAATTGTTTTCTTTTTTTACTGAAGGAATAGGTTTCATTATACCATTTTCATAGATGCAAATAATATACTTTGGTAATATTCACCCCTCTGTGACTCTCATCTCCCTCCCTTCTCCTTTTCCTTCCCATACCCTGAAAGTCTCCCTCTCTACTTAAATGTTTTTCTCTTGCCTATCAATTCCATATATGGGAGATTACACCCTATCCTGGTTAGCGTGACTTCTCAATTTAACACAGCCTATGGACATCTGACCAGAGAGCCTTAAGTGAAGGATGCCCAGATCAGATTGGCCTGTGACTATGTCTGCGGAGAATTTGTTTTGACTCTCAATCAATGCAGAAGGGCTCAGCCCACTGTGAGAGGCGCATTCCCTAGGCAGGTAGTCCAGGATTGTCTAAGAAAAATAGCTAATCCTGAGCCTTCAAGTGAGTTAGCATACAGCATTCCTCCATGGCTATACTTCAGGTTCATGTCTTGAATTCCTTCCCAGGATCCGTCAAGGGTGGGTTGTGACCCGGAAGTATTAAAACAAACTCTTTTGCCCTTAGAATTCTTTTGTTAGCATGTTTTATCATAGCAACAGATAGGAAACTAGAACACTCCCTCCCCGTGTGTTCTTCCTTCCTCATTCCATGTCTCCCATTGTTCCAGCCTTGGGCTTGGCCTATGGGTCGTGCTCCCAACGTTGCATATCAGATATTTATATCACAATTCATAACAATAGCAAAATTATAGTTATGAAGCAGCAATGAAATAATTTTATGGCTGGGGGATCACTACAATATGAGGAACTGTATTAAAGGGTCTCAACCTTAGGAAAACTGAGAATTACTGACTGAGCTCAACTCTCTTAATTTCCCCATCTTTCCTTATAAAAAATCTTTTTGTTTCTCTGATTCCTTTTTCTTTCATTTCCTTCCTTCCCTTCTCTTCCACTGTCTTGAACTTTTTCTGCTCTTATAGCTTTAGATCCAAGTTATTTTTTTATTCCCCAAAAGTTCCCTTTGATAACATATTGTCTTGACTTAATGGAAGCAATATGTTTCCTTATTCCCTGCAGGATGGTAATACTGTGTGTGTGTGTGATTTTCCTTTTAGTGTTTCTTCCTGAACACTCTGTTTCCAAAAATGGCCTTTCTCTCTCTCTCTCTGATCTTTACTTTTTAATCTTCTGAGTTAGAAGCTTGCTGCAGATGTCCAAGATATCTGTTGAGCCTCATTTTCTACTCATAGTGACCCCCTTAAATGACGCTTGCACACCCAGAAGCTAGGAGGAAGATGGAGGTTTACCATTTAATGAGCATCCAAGTTCAGTTAGAAGAAGAGAAAGAAGTCCTGGAGATGGTGGTGATAGCTGTACATTCCTCTGTGCTGTTGAGCTCAACACTTCAGATGGCTAAAATGTGATCTCTCGTGTCCTGGCCACACCCCACCCCCTCACTGGGGGTCTAAGCAGGTATTCTGTTGTGAAGCTAAATCTCATCTCCAACCTTGGTTCATTTTGTGGTTTTGTTGAGATGGTATCTTACTATATAGCCTAAGTTGTCCTTCGACTCATATTCCTCCTGCCTCAGTTTCCCCAGCACTGGGACTTATAGGTGTATACCACCATATCTAGGGCTTATCACATAATTTATAAAGTTTATCAGATACTATTGTGTCTAATCCTCCAAAGCTGTGACTCAAAATAGCCCTTGCTTTATATATATGATATGCATTTTAATACCAGGAAACAAATACGCCACCTGCTACGAGGGTTTCTTGTGGGTTTCTGTGTGATCTAGAAGGTAGCATAACTCGTCATTGATATCATCTTTAGAACGAGCATACCTGGTGGTATCCTGTCTTGCTCAGTTGTATTCAAAAGTTGGGCTAGGGTTACAAAACTTTTTTTTTTCCTGAGTGGAAGGTTCTACCCTCTGGTCTTCTAGAAAAGACTTTGGAGAAGCATCCACCTGGTATTGTTCGCTTTTCTTCTGGGTTTGTAATTGCTGAGATAGAAGAAGTCTTGTGTTTGGGGGAGATAGCATTCTCCCTGTGTTGGTGAGGCTCTGATTGACAGAGGCAGGAGATACGGTGTTATCACAGGGCTCCACGCTTGGCCAGGCACTCTTCCCGTGAACAGCACCTACCTCTCCTCCTGCCTGGAAAGAACTTCCTTAATAATAAATGAGTCTTGTTATTGCCTCCAACCTGATCACTGCAATGTGACAGCAGCCGCTCAGTGGCTCTGTCATCACAGCAAGGCGACACATTTGCATTTCCGTGCCTGCACTTTTAGGCTGTTTGTTGAGGGCGGTAGGGAGTAAGGACCATATATGTAACTACCTCTGGGGGCGGGGGGGGGGGGGGGGGAGATCTCCAGCCAAAGCTCTCTATGCTACCTGGGTTTAAAAAGAATAAAGGGCTCAAGAGATAGCTTACTGGTTAGGAACACTTGTTGCTCTTGCAGAGGACCTGAATTTGAGAGGCTCACAACTGCCCACCTCTAGGGGATTTGACACCTTCTTCTGGCCTTCATGGACACCTGCAGCCACTCATATTCACCCATAGAGACCTATATATACACACAATTAAAAATAAATCTTGGGGAAAAAATAAACACCAAACACGGCAGTAACAAAAACCATTTAATTTGAAGCAAATAAAAATGCGTAGTAAATGACAAAATGACACACTAAGTCCCTTCACTCAGTTTCCTGTAATGGTAAGGTCCCACTAAACTATACACCATCATTATATTCAGGACAGCTGTTGACTTGAATTCCATCTGAAGAACTGACTTCAACTGTTTTGTAGTTTTTGTGTTTATATGTCATTCTGTTTGGTTTTACTTATTTTTCAGCTCCTAAAGATTAATTTTAGGGCTTCATATAACCCATCCCTGGGAGATTCTATACAAGTGCTCTACAACTGAGCGATAACCCCCAGCCCCTCACTGGGGAATTCTAGGCAGGGGCTCTACCACTGAGCCACGCCCCCAGCCCTTCACTGGAGGAGTCTAGGCAGGGATTCTACCACTGAGCCACACCCCCAGCCCCTCACTGGGGGATTCTAGGCAGGGATTCTACCACTGAGCCACGCCCCCAGCCCCTCACTGGGGGATTCTAGGCAGGGGTTCTACCACTGAGCCATGCCCCCAGCCCCTCACTGGGGGAT